>VWZN01007263.1:9141-31199 GCA_013396955.1 Regulus satrapa | reverse complement strand
TGTCACATGCATGCTAAGATATGTCCTGGGAAAACTGATGTCCCTGCTGACATCAATTGAATGGCAAATTGCTTTGAAAATACATTATATCAATATACCTAGATTGACTTAAACAAGAATTTCAAAAAGTTTGCTTTTCTCTTTTCTGTAGGATGAGACCTCTCTCTTAAGAGATACCTGTCTCTGATATTCCCTGCCACCAAATTGCACCTTGGCATTTACCATGTAAGCTTGGAGGACCTTCTCTGCTTCTGTTTCTTGACTCACATGTCAGACCCAGAGTGTGTTAGTGTACTGCTAATGCCACTAGATTTGCTTTTACTATTTCTTATTTGAACAAGAAACAACTTGAGTCAGGACCTTTTCTCTTCCCACAGAGCAGCATCTTGGGTATTGGGCCATAAAAAGCCCTTTATGCACCATGGGCAGAATGAACAGCCCTTTTCTCTTAATGCTTGGCAAGGTTATGAAGTTGTCACTTTTTGTTGTTGCTCACAGTAAGTAGTCAGTTTGCCCAAGCAGATCCTTGGCACTAAGAGGTGACATGGCATTTTTCACTGAGGCAATAACAAAAAAATATATCTGCACAAGAATTCTTCTTCTTAAAAAAAAATCAATAATGGTTACAAATTCCTCATCTGTGAATTTTTAGAAAGAGCTATGAGAATGAAGTTCTCAAATCCCACTGAAAGTAAAACATATAAAACTCTTAGGCACTTAAAAGTTAGAACTGACTGTTCCTAGACTTGACAGCATAACAACTGTTTTTCAAGTTACAAATTGTAAAAGTGAAGCACTGCTGAATATTAGTGTACTTATTTAGGAATTCAGAGAAGGACTGAACCGCAGTGGCAACTCTGACTCTAAAACACTTGGATATTTTAATGATAATACTAAAAAGGCTCATCTTAAATTTACATTTCTGGTAATGGAGTTACCAATGGAATTAAGTCACTTTTGTCACTCTTTCTGAAAAAAATAACTATTTCAATCCTTGTGTGTCTTGTGGTAAACATCAGGTATGTAATGAAAAGAAAAAGGAAAGATTCCTCTGTGCTCCTTACACCACCAGCTTCATCAAATGCAGAAGATTGATCATCCTAAGTTTCTGCTTAAGGAAAAATGGAAAGAAATGTGTTCCAAGTCAGAACTTATGTTCTAAGGAGGCCTTTCTGGAGTACTTATGCAAACTTATCTGTTGCCTCTCTCTCCGATTTAGATTTATTAGAGTCATTGAGGAAGCTGTATGTCTTTTGTGAAGAAGTGATATCTCTTGAGTTATTGAGGCCTTGCATCTATTCTCACCCAGCTCCTATTCATGATATGGAGACATTCACCCTGCCTCTAATTCATAAACAGATAGATTCCTGAGGTTGTGCCAAAGCACAGCCGCTGAGCAACCACAGATATTAACATTCCCACAGCTTTAGAAATAGGGTATTATGGCTTATGGAATGTAATAGAGTGCCATGCATTCAATTCCGGTGTCACTGATGTTATTATATGTATGTTAGAAATCCCATCTGAAAAGTATAGATTACTTCAGTGCCTTTTGTTCATTACTAACTTTTTAGAAACCATATGGAGTGGTATTTTACAAAAGACTGCACCATGGACCTAACTCTGTTTGAGTTCAAACCAGAGAGAGCTTTGTCATTAACTTCAGTGCCAGCTGAAGTAGGTCAGTGCTAGTTTCTGTAGAAGATCCAATCCTTTAAGCTTGTTGAAAGAGCTATAACAGAGTAAGTCATTCTAGATTCAAGTCAATGGAATCGTGGGTATGAAAGAAACTCATGACTGGCTCCTGTGTAAAGAACAGGACCTCATCAACTGGACTTCACAGAAGTCCTTTGGTTTCAGCCATGCATTCATAGGTGCTGACATAGGTTTCTTAATTCAGACATGTGCTGTCTCATTGACAGTCTTACTGCAGGATTCAGTTTTGAAGGATACAGTAGGCTCTAAGAAAGTTGGTCTAGTGAAAGGTATCCCTGCCCCTGGTAGATGAACTTTGATGTCCCTTCCAACTCAAACCATCCTATGATTCTAGGGTTCTGTGACTGTATGTTGTAAAAATGAGCTCAGTGCCATTCATTTTGAGTTCTGATGTCCATTTTTCAAGACAACTCATGCAGCGCTTGTAAGTAATATTTAAAATGTCAAAAGCAACTAGAAGGGCTCAATGGCTACCTTAAAGCTAAGATTCTGCTCAAGCACAACACAAGTCAGGGCAGGCAAGTGAACTCTTTCAAGCCTCCATGGACTACAGAGCATTTATAATAACAAATAATTAAATCTGAATCTACAAGACATCAACTGCTTTTGTATCTCAGAAAAACCTTTGGGAGATTGTAGGCTTTTTGGAAGTAATTCAAATTCACATATAGCCCTGATTTCAGAGTGCATTTTGAGTGCAAAGTAGGTCTACACTATTTTACTGGCCTCTCTTAGCTATTCTAAAGTACCTTTCTGGGTTATAACGAATTACTTAAAACTGATTAAAGAGTTACATCCAATTGCTAAATCTGCTGAACAAATCTAAAAAAAAAAAAAAACAAAAAACCAATTTAGATAAGAATCAGGAACTATCATTTCAGTCTGATAGGATTTCATATCACTTGTAGAGCTGAATGACTGCAGAAGTGAAGGACAATAATGAACTGATACTCTGCTTCAGCTGAGATTAAATTTTAAACAAATATCAGTATTTAGATGGAGATGTATAGACCAAGTCTATAAGGAGAAAAACCTAGATATGGATTAGTACAAATATGCTTTATAAATCTTCTGCTTACCTCCAGACCATGCACCTCAGGTATAGTGTATTAGTATTTAAGTGTATTAGTGCTGTTTTCTTTGTTACTTCAGTCCTCGTCCACAACCTCTTGTGATATATTTTTCATGGCTTTTTTTTTTTTTAATCCTAATATGTCAATGATGTGTTTCCTTTATTTCCCTGTATTCTACTCCTCTTCTGTGGTTAGCTTTTGAAGGACTTTTTTAGGCTTTTCTGTGACAGTGAACCAAGAACACCTTGAGACCTGGTGATTCTATCCTTATATGATACCTTAAAGATTTGAAACATCTAAAATGAAACTATACTATCTTCTTTTCCCTTCAATAACCATCTTTGACTTCAGTCCTCAGGTTACTTAGGGCTCCAATAAACATTTTCTGCACAACAGAATATTTTGGGGCAAATTTTGTCTGTTGTCTGACATCTTTCCCAACTCAAAACAACAAAGGGTAGGGCTGCATTCTTCCAGGTTTCTAAGTCCACTATATTCCCTCTGAATAGGTATGGTATTTTGTGGGGCAAAAAGCTAGACTTAGTCGGAGCTGGGTCTCAGAGAAGGTGTATATATGGGTGTGGCCTACCAGCCATTGTATTTAACCCCTATCTCAGTCTTGGACCATACCTAGCCAAATTAAGTAGCACAAGAAAATATAGAAGTGATTATAACTCCATGCAGTCTTTCCGTGAAATAGATAATGATGAAGGTTTGTATATGACCCTAAA
Organism: Regulus satrapa; assembly: GCA_013396955.1. Classification (NCBI taxonomy): domain Eukaryota; kingdom Metazoa; phylum Chordata; class Aves; order Passeriformes; family Regulidae; genus Regulus; species Regulus satrapa. The sequence goes on along the minus strand of VWZN01007263.1, from coordinate 27,679 downwards.
ATACAGATCAATGTTATGCTACTAGATTTACCTTGACAACAGAAAGCAAGTGGGATCATTATTCCAGCACTGAATATTTTTATTTTCACAAATTATAAATATTATTTTTTTATCTCCACCTTCAGCCTTAAGAATGTGGTTTCACATTTCATTTAATGTTAAATGGTTCATTACATAGAGTAGCAACTTAGTTCTCTTATTATGGTGTTATCTTTCACTTTGTCAAAATATGTCTACTTGATAAGAAATCTGACAGAAGTTGCTTATGATGGGATCACTAACAGCCATCAGTTTCTCTCTAGCAAATGAAACTGTAACCATGGAAACGGCCTTTTTTTGCCAGAATGAAAATGAGACAGCACTCTGCTGCAGCCATTAGTAGAATACACAAATGTCCCTCAAGGCAAACATCTAAAGCAAATGGACTGCAAAGTAAGGAGCACTAATTTCTATTTATTTAGGATTTGTAAACCTAGCAGAGCAAGATATTAACAAAGGAACAAACAAAAGGAGGTTAAAAAAAAAAAAAAGATATTTGTATTTTTCTTTCCATTTACAAAACTCCTCATTTTAAATAAAAATGCTTCATTCTGGTTTTATAAGTATAAGCTTAAATAGTACTATAATAATGCATTTAAATAAGGCTGTGTCTTGACTGTGCCTGTTCTTTGCAGAAAATTATTTTTAAAACACACTAGAAGAATGGTAGGGGGTTATAAGCTCTTAGAAATCCATACTTAAATGCAAAGGTATTAAAGATATTGAGTGTGAGATCCTTCTTTCCACACTGTTTAATTTTCAAACAACCATGTTCATACTGATAAGATACACCAGGGCTGATAATAAGTCTATTCTAAACACTATCAGCAGTCGGCCACAGGCTGTCAAAGACCTTTCAAGTGTCAGACTCTTCTTACTATCCTCTTTATTCAGTACTACGCCCCTCTTGCTACAAACTGCTTATTGAATGCAGAGATTCTTTTGACAGACTCAGATTAGGTGAGAGGTCTTAAACCGTCTACGATGTACATCAGTAAGATATATCTTAACTTGTTTGCCTTCTCCTTTCACATCAAAAATCACAGTTACATTGGGATCAGCAATGCCTAGCTTCTGTTCTATTTCCAGCTCACTGAATAAGGCAAAGATACAATTTTCCACTAGGATAATTAGTTCATTAACCAAAACTGTTTCGATATTTAATTCATAGCTAGCAATGGGTTGGAATCATCATGCCAATTACTTACAGATACCTTGGGGTGCTTTGAATACCTGTATGCCTGTAAATACAACAATGTGACAGCTGAGACCTGTTTCCTATAGTGTGATTAGAAATTGTTCTAATATGTTTCACATGGGTCAGGGTCAAGGCATACTTACAGAAGTGGTTGCTTACTGCCAGTTTGTTGGTTGTAGATGTAAAAAATTTAAGAACAGGCAATGACAGGATAGAAAAACTAGCCTGAGTTATTTTTGACCCTAAAAGAGTGTTTGAGTTTTTATAAACCTGCAGTCCATGATCTTTATGGTTTTCAAGTGTTAATCATATTGGAAATTAACCAACCCTGGAAATTAAAATGGCATGATGAAGACCACTGCCTCATTGGAATGTTACTTGTCTATCCCATCTGCAAAACGCCACTAAAATACTCCCCTTTGAAATCAAAGGTACATGTTAAAATAAGCATTAAAAAAAGAGGAGATGTCTTGTTTTTTGTTTTTGCTTGATATTGTCTTTTAATTGTCCTAAGCATATGTTCAGCCATATGCGTGAGTACATATGTATACTCACATAGATGCACACATAAAATAAAAATAGTTTATTAACATTGCAGGTAAGTCTGCAAAATGTTTTTTCAGTCTTAATTAGCTATCTTCCAGAGTAGATGTATGTCTGGTAAAAAGCAAGCAAATGAGCAAATCTTTATATAGTGAAAAACTTGGAGGGTGGTAGGAATACACAAATAGCTTTATTTTCTGTATTCTACTATAAAAACATAGAATTTCACTGAAATTCTAAGGTAAAGAGCACATATTCAGACAAAGTACTAGTTAAGTGCAGTGCTTGCATATACTAGTAGATATAACACCTAATTAAAATTGGCAAAATTTCCAAGTAAATAAGGCTGTTATTGGCTGCTGGAAGCTGACAGCTGGAGTTGCAATTCTCTTTAGTCCAGGCATCAGAAAAAGCTTTAGCTGGATAGTACTAACCTAGTCCGAAACTCCATTTGAAGAAAAACAAAAAAGATCAGTTAGCAGCTGAAATGTCTAGCATGAAAAGATACTTAATGTGAGAGAACAGAGAATAGACAATGTATATCACCACATTTTCACTAATTTTACTACATTTCAAATTAATTCACTTTACCATCACCTAATACAATATTTTTGTAGTTTAGGGTACAGGCCTTTAGTGGTTGCCCGTGACTTGTTACTTCCCTGAAAGGTGGTGAATTATATTTATATCTTTAAAAACCAAATATATGCAAATATATAAACACTATGATGTTTAAAGTAAATGTGACAGGGATACTCCATTGCTCAAGCAGTTTGCTCTCCTGTATTATTTCCATGCATTCAGTGGAGCTTATGTACTGGATAATTTTCTTCTCCCCTCTCAAATGAGTAATTATATTGTCCCATAATCCTGAACTGATCCAATCTATTCAAGGCAACTAAACTGAGAAAATACCTCTCCTAGGCTTCTTCATTATTCAATGAGGTGAGAGAAGCTGACGTAGTGAAAGAATCAGCCACCTAAAATCTAAATGATATCTTGAAGATGCTTATTTTTCCCTTTGACCATATAGGGAGCTGTCACCTGAGTTCAGGTAGTGCCTAAAGCTGAGTGAAGAAGTTTCTGCAGAAGCAGAAGTTGCCTCATATCCAGAAAAGAACAGATCAAATATTTAAAGTCAGTCTAAAAATGCACAGGCTTGCAGCAGATTTTGTCACAGCAGCAGCATCACCATTGCTATTGCTGCTACACCAGTCCTTCTGTCGGAATAAAGGCAAGAGAAAGAGGAAAATGAGAAGAAAATTCAGGTCACCTAGCAGGAAGAAGAGAAATAGCAATGTGCCTGTTAGTGGTACTATGACATTTTTGCCTCCGGATCTGACTCTGAAGTAGTGCTGACTGTGCCAGAAGAAACTGGTAGGGCTGGAGCTGCAGCAGCATTCACAGTCCAGACCCAGCTCTGGGATACATAACCTCCAGCAGGCACCTGCCATGCAGAGACCCAGCAACAAACACTCACTGTAGGACAGGTCGGAAAGAGAGCAGCTGGCACAACAAATTCCGCTTTACCTCTCTTTATTAATATACAGTGGGTTCTGCTCCTCCTCAAGTAAATGCACAAGTTGAAATATATCTTAGGAAAGCTTCTAGATTGATTTTTTTTTTTTTTTCCTCAACAGATCATTCTGCTGAGACCTGTATCCAACAATACTACCAGTCACCATGGGTACAGTGCACTGCTACATATGGTTCTATTGAAAAATAAACTTTTTATGTAGATATTGGCCTCTAGTAACTTCAGTTATTTCTGTCCTGAAGAGATGGTTGTGTCTAGATGACAAAATAGAAATGCACTTTCACAGCTACAGAGACAAGAACATTTAAAACTGATAATTCTGCCTCACTGAGAAGCGATGAGAAAAGTTCCAGGTACCATGTGACTTCACATTCATAAATTACTAGATTGCATTTTACTATTTCTCTTGGTCCAGATGTTGACCTCAGTGATGTCTGTAGCTCTTTACTATTTGATTCTTATAATTTACTGTGGAAGAATTCTACTCTAAAAAGTATAAAAAAACTCTTAGAAAGAAAGAATGTGAATGAGTGTCCATGTTTCAAAGTACAGGATTTTTGCCACTTTTAAAAAGTATTTTTGAAAGGTCTTGTTACCCCTACCATCAATCAATTTCTTTGGGAGCATATAAGCACTAACTTTACATGACTTTAGTGTCTCAAGTTTCTTAGATGAATCACACCTCACAGAAAACCATCTCTTTCAGCTGCTCTAGAGAGAGACTAAATGTTCAACTTGTTATTTTAAAGACTCACATAAGTTTTATCCCTGAAGCTATGCAGTCTGAAAAGCAAACCTTAACGGAGTCAGATCGTTCATAATTTTTGTCCCTTTCAAATGGCCCATTTCTCCCAGACCCAAGGAGAAGGTATGCAGCAAAGTTTTTGCTACATGTAGGTATGCAACTTCTTTGGTTTCAAATCTGATTTCAGTTTTGTGTGGGCAGGTCTTATCCTGACTGAGTATATAAGACAAATATATGCATCAGCTGAACCATGAAGGTCAGGAATTGCCACCAAAATGACCCACGTTCATTCATTTGCATAGCATGACTACTTCAATGAGTGTAAGAGAATTCTGCTGACGAATTTTGTATTTTTCAAAAAAAAGCAAAATTGATAAGTAAGTTGGATCTGCATAGAAAACACAAAAAGGCAGATTGATCACAAAATCTGGTAACTCCTGACTTCTGCAGCACATTTATTTGGTAATATGTTCCATGACATAAAATAAACCTTGTTTCAAAATGCTAGGATACAATACATTGTGTTACGTTAAATTAAAATACATGACGTTAGCACAACACTACACATGCACTTTTTTTTCAATTGTTAATAGTATAATCTCATGTAATTTAGAAAACTTTTATATAACAAATTAAAGAATTAATCAGGTGAAAAGTCTAATTATGAGGAAAAAGGAGTATGAAGGTCTCCCAGTCTAAAATATCTCAGGTCTGTACAGTTTGATATCCAACATATTGTTTAGTCCATAGTCAGCATGACTGTAGGGATCTGATCAGGATAATCCTGGGTTTGCTTCAAATAAACCTCTGCTCTCCTGTACCAAGCTGTGCAATAGCTTTTTCCAAGAAACACTGACGAGAAGGAGCACAGTAACAGGGGTCAAGTCCAACCATGAACTTTATGAATTGTTTAGTTGCACATTAAAGGACAGCATCAAGTTCAGTTATGAGCTTTGAAATGATCTTATTTCTAGCCTGTGCAGGTGGATGATTCCCTGTACATTTGATTCATTCGGTCAAGATTTAACCCATTGTCTCTTGCAGCTCTCCCTTATGCAAAAGTCTCTGCCTTATGCTTTTTATACTTTATAACTGCGATTAAAAAAAAAAAAAATGTAAAAAAAAAGAGGGTAAAAATATGGAAAGCTGTTAGGGTGCAGGGATATTGCTTCACAAAAAGCTGCTTCTTAGCTTTTTGACTGCAGCCCCAAGCTCAGGAGGAAGGCTCTTCTCCTCAGGGCTCTTCTAAAGCAGAGAATCCTCTAGGTTCATACACACAGGGTGCGTCATGCTCAAATGTAACAAAAGGAAGACTCTTGCTTTATTTGGTGATGATTCTTTCAACACCTTGAAGAATTACAGCTAATTCTAATTAACTCATATTAGTAAGAGTTACCAATATTAGTGACTTGCAGTTACAGGTAGCTGAAATGTGTGGGTTCTGCTTTCCTAATTTCTTCAAGCATGTACTCTAAAAGGCAGACCAAAGAATACAATCTTTCTATGCCTACTTCCACATTTTCAGTGCCACTACCTATCTAGCCAGGAGATACTAAATTCGCCCTTGGAAAAAAGCTCTAAAGCCAAGGTCCATGTGACTCCTCATGGAAGTTTCATCATGTTAGCTCCCTGAGCAAATTCAGATTCAATGCCATATAATCCTTAGAGTACAAAACTGACCTCTTATGGTGGATGTGAGACCAAACAAATAGGATAAGAGTCGAGACTTCATAACTAGAAATGAATAAGTCAAAATCCAGTTTCTCTATATTTAAAATTCATGTTCTGATTAGTTCTTTAGCTTTATCTGAGAATGATGTGCCAAGAGCATGATAGCAGAAAGAGAAGATGACCTGTGTAATACAAATTGGTGGGTGCTAGTCATGTTGTGATATCAGTGTAATCCCACAGTGCCTTAGTGTTCTAATCATATTCAGTATATCCATATAGACCATATCCATGTGAGTATGTTTTTCCCTCTTATGTAGTTAGTTGTTTTCTTTTTTTTCCCCTGCTGTTAAACTTCTGGCAAAAGGAGGGATGTCAGTAGCATGAAATCTATCAAAACTAGTCTGTTTCTTCCATCTACTGCTGTTGCTGATGTATCATTCTTCCTCAGATAAGACATTGTTTTCTGGACCAAATCTGCATTAAAATTTACAGAGTAGTAGCACCAATGCTGGCAACTTAGACATGTCTCTCATGTATATAATGGAGCTGAAATGGATATTGAGGTTTTTATAGTACTCTTACAGGAGTGTTGGAGGAGAGCTGTGTGATTAACTGAATTTTTTGATCAGTTGGATAAAGAATAATCAATTGGAAAAAAAATGTGTACATTTCTAATATTCCCAAAGTAAAGAGATCTGAGACTTCACTTTCAGATTGACCAAAATATTAAATATTCAGGGGAACATCTAAAAAGGTGCTAAATTTTTCTAAATGAAAAGTTGTTTTGAAATGAAAAAAATCAAAACATTTCACTTGAAAATGTCAGAGTGAAGTGTTTTGACTTTTTAAAATGTTTTTGCTGAAAAATGATAAATTATACATGAATTTTTGAATTGTTTCATCATTCCAAATATGCATTTTAGTTAAAAGAAAGTTACAGCTCCCTTCATCGTGTTAGAGGGGTTTTTTTAATATCATGTCTCTGGTCTAAGAAATCAAGTGGTTTTTTTCCCAGTTTTTAAATTTTGATTTGTTTGAAATTTAATATATTTAAAGATCATAACTCTCAAAGACTTTAACCATATGGATGTGCTAGGACTACAACTGACTTCACTGAAAAGAAGTACTTACAGTCATAGGCACTTTAACACCTGTGAACAAACACCCAAAGAAAGGGGCAATTCCTGCTCTAAGTTACGGTAGTTTTGAACTGTATAATTATTCTAAACAGGATTGAGCTATTCCAGAATCCAAATTATAGGAGGTTTAGAACATTGTGCTTATTGGAAATTGTAGTTATTGAGAAAGCGGTGATAAATCATGGCATGACCTATTGAGTGCTCAACACCTGAATAATTACTGCAATGATTGTTCCAATGCTCTCTGTACTGCATTACATGATATAGTTTCTATGATAGAAATTAAATACTGTCATAATTTTATTTCTGTTTTCAAAGAGTTGTTTGGACTGCTAGGGAAATGAGGTAGCATTCAATTTTAGGTTTTAAGTTAAGACACAATTGAGAACAGTGATTATTAAAAATCATTACTCAGATTGAGCCTGTTATTTCCTCCTATATTTCTTAATTTATCTGATTTGTATTTGAGTAAAATCAAATCCTGCGAGGAATAATTTCTGATTAGATCATAGCTGTTATTTATTATCTGTGGGGGACTTAATGCAATTGCTGCTAATTCTTGAAATTTGGCCAAGTGGTAGTTAACATCCTACAGATGAGTCAGTACAAAATACCTTCCTTTGTCTCTGTACAAAGTAAATACAAAGACTATAAAATCTTATATCCTCTTTTGGTTATAAAAAGTATTTCATTTTTTTTAATCCACTCTATTTTATGCACCATTTCCCATTATTTCCTATAAAAGGTATTTATTTGAACTGTTTCCAAATTTGGTTTGGATCAAATATTGTGAAGGGTTACTGACTATTGTAGTTTTAAATTTGGAGATCTTTCCATTCTTTACAAGCATTAGAAAGAGAAAATAGAAGCCATAGTACATTATTCATTTACATTCAACATGAATTATACCTCTGCAGTGAATTTTCTGTCTCTTTGGGTCTGATATAAAGATTTTTAATTTTTTAAAAAATTTTGATCATAATTGTTAAAACATAACTGTTTAATTGTAAAAAATGAACTTTCTGCATTATGAAGTCTTTGGGACATGCTGTCTGCTCTGGTAAATGGCTACAATTCAGTGGGGCTCCTCCATATTCTTTCATTTGTTTACATCAGCAGGAAATTTGGGGCTTACAAATAATACTCCATAGGATCCCCTGAAATGAATGATCAAAAGGCATATCACACTGAAATGAAATTTCAACATGTTTTTTGTTTTTCTGTTCTGAAATGGAAGAATGATTTAAAAGAAGTATCACATCAAGCATTGTGATGTGTTTGTGTTAGCTGACATTTTCCTGGCTATTTCAAATAGCTCTAAAACAACTGAAAAGAGCCTTCCAGTAACTCGCCTGTATCAGATGTGCTGGGCAGACAAAAGCTTCCCAGGCTCTAATCTGGACAGTACTGAAATCTCAACACTTTCCCTTGAGTGTGAGTGTTATAAATAGTGGCTAACTGTAACTTGCAGGCTTCAGAACAAGGTTTCATTTGCTAGGGACTTAGTGTGGGAGTATTGTTCATACAGAGATGCAAAGAAAAACCAAGAGGATTTAACAATAGCCTAACTGGTTCCCTTTGTTTAAAGTATTCCCAGGAAGTGCAAACAGTCTGGGTTTCTAACCACAGCTTCAGAAGGGCTGTAAGACATTTCTGGAAAAAGACATATGCCAACATAATTTATAACAAAGATGGTAATGAGTTGAGGTTTAATTTGGCATCCTTTTAGCCTTCATGCCTCTTTCAAATCTCAGCATTACTTTCAGATTACTTGTAATTCATAATACAGCTATGTTAGGTAGAACATTAAAAAATGTGTAAAATGTTTCTATTAGAGAATGCCAATATTTACGTTTTTAAAAACATTAGAGTTTGCTTCTCTTCAAGGTATATCCATTTCTTTATTCATTGTGTTGAAAGTATTTCTGTTTAACTTGATTACATTTACATTTACCTTTCTCTCAATATTTGGTTTTATTTCCTAGTAAATATTTCACCAACATGGAGATATTTCTGAATTATTCTGTGTTTCTATCAACAGAAATGCTAAATATAGACTGCAGCAGTGGCTGCCTTCATTAATATGATTTCAAAACAAACATGATGTTCAGTGCATACTTTATTTCTGCTAGGAGACATCACAGTTCTAATTAAAATCATATCATAACTGAATGAAAATGCGTGGAATTCACAATTATTATTTATACTATATTATATTCTTAATCATTATTAATTTTATTTTTTACCAGGCAGAAGAAAAAAAATCATAGGACAGAGGATGACATTTGAAAAAAAAAAATTCTCTATGAGCTGGCTTTGTTGTCACAAGTGCTATTCTGCCAATAAGATCTTTAGGAGAATTTTTTTTGTATCACAACATGTAGTATTCATCAGGAATTAGTTAATTCATCAAGGAAAAAACCTTAAGGATCCTTTGTTAGATCTCTGTAGTACTTCTCAAGAAAATTCTTACTATTTTAGTCCATGAAAAACTTCTTTTTACTTAAAATGAATAAAGAGAAAGAAAGATTTTTTTTTTTTTTTTCCAAAGAGCACTAAGGAAGATGATGGATTAAAGCAGATGCAGACTGTTTGCGGTTATATAAGACTATTAGGTACCCTGCTTGTTCTGGCTTTTGTAATTTGTCCATGTCCTACTTTATATAACTCAATCCATTGTGTGCAAAAACATGAAATACCAGAATAGTTCATATTTCATTTTGTCAGCAAATTAGAAGAAAAAAATATAAAAACAAACACAATAGACATCATATTTGCTGAGTATAGAAGTGAGTATTTTTTCATATCAAAGGAGTCTGAAAAGAACAGAAGGTTAAGAAGATTTCTTTTTACAATGAGCAGATGTGCTTGTTACTGTTGATGGACAAGCTTATCCATTTACATCAATTAATATCAACAGCAAGCACATCAATATGGAAGCTTGTCCTGACGCCTTGATTTTTTCCCATCTGACAGGTAATAGTAGGGCTGGGAAAATGTCACAACAATTTAGTCATGCTTCACTGGCTTTAACTAGTTCAGTGACAATGGGAATGCATCATGCTAAGATTCCTTATGATTCATAATGGTACTGCATTAGTCGGCTATTGCAGAGGATTTAAACTAGTCTTTGTCAATTAAGGGTTTAAGGTCAAATCCTCTTTATGGTTTTTTCATTCGTGCATTAAGTAAAAGCAAGTTAAAATATTTATGAATGGCACTGAAATGTGGAAACTTTCTTTAGGAACCTGTCTTTTCATATTGAGTCATAACTGAAACCAACAATGTTTGACAAAGAAATGCTATTTCATCACATGGCATGGCTTATCCCTCCCATTCTCTAAAAGCCCGAGTACATTCTACTCCATTTTGGCAGGAAAACTTCTGTGGTTAGGAACCTGAAGTCATAAACATTTTAGGCACCAAGATGAAATTATGCCTCAGCACACTTGACTTCGATCAAGACATGACCTTAATATTGCTAACCAATTTTTAAAAATTTTTTGAAAGCTCACCAAGCCAAGAAATGATCAAAAAGCAGAAGAGAACACTGAATATGGGTCAGTAAAAGGGATGTAGGGTAAGCTCTCTGCTGCCCAGCAGGAAAACCATAACAAGATCTGATGAGCCTGGATAAGATGTGCAGTCCCTGTGGCTGCAGTGGGTGTCCAGCCCACCATCTGCAGGCTGTCCATTCTGGTTTCCTGGGGCCCACACGTCCTACTTTGAGGACGGTTCAGGGAGCAGGGACAAGGAAGAGTTGCTGGCTTCACCCCTGGAGCCTCACCTGCTGGTCAGCCCATTCAGCCCAGAGGGACCTCTGCATCTTCCCTTTATTTCACAAATTGGAAACTGCTGAATATCCACATGTTTTCTTCTTCAGGAGTAAGAAGTAATGGGACATCTTTTGGTTATTTGTTTACATCTTACCTCACTGTTTTCTATGGGTTGCACAAGGGTAGCTGAAAGCACGTCATGTCCAATATAAGCATATTTTATTGTTATGCAACTTTTCAGTGCTTTGGGCTAGAAATGGCAACATTAATCCTTTTATGTAGAGACACATACATGCACTTGCACGACTTCTCCACTCAAATATTTTTGACTGAAATATCCATGTTTTCAGAAGGTTTCTTTTTTGCTTATTCCTTGCAAAGGGAGCTACACTTGCAGTTAGAGAGGGTTCAATGTTCAGCTGTAAGTCACTGATTTAACCTCTCTGTCATGAGAAAAGTAAAATCAACTTCCTTCCAATATAATTAAATGTTTAGTTATATGTGAAACTAGATCTTTTGAAAGGATAGGAAATTATTTTTTACTATAATCAATCGATCATCTGTGAAGAGAAGTTTATTTAAACTGACTCTTTTCTGATTACCTCTAGAAGAGATAAATAAAAAATCAATGTATTGATAATGTGATGGCTGAGGAGTTGTGTTCTTCAATGAATATCATTTTACAAACGCTTGTAGAAAAAGACAATGTTATCTAAATAAGCTCATATTAACGGTGTATATATACTATAGCAACAGTCTGGTTAGAAATTCAGTAGCAGTAATTAAAATTTTCTAGTCAGTCTATAACAACTGCATGCAAAACAGTATGAAAAATACATGAATACTGAAGATATTTGTACTAATTCAGAATTTGACAAAATAGGTTACAAAAGCAGATAATAGAGGTACATGTCCAGTAACCTTTTTTTATATACTTACCACATATTAACTCTCAAGTTGCACAAAGGTGCATGGTGTTACACCCATGTCTCTGCCCTGTCTCTGTAATCCATGTTTTCTAGACATAAATCATATTCTTCATCACAGGACCTTGAAGAAATAGCTTTGTGCCCATTGCCCAGGTGATGGGTATACAGCTGAATATTTTGTGTGAGGAAACATGGAGAGAGATGTTTAGTCCATAGGGAAAGGCATTTCTCGGGACAGCATGGTAGTCTGGGAGAAACTATTGTGAAGGAAGTTCAAGAAATTATCTACCAAAATCATGAAGGTGGGGGATTTTGTATCCAAATCCTCTGCTTAGTATGGCTCTGAGAGGAATAAAGGCATTAAAATATCTAAAACATCATCAGTTTCTCCTTTTCTTCCTCATTCTGAGAAATAACTTTTTCTACAATCTTAAATTTATTTGGGCAAGGGAAGAACAGATAATTCTTTAAAATACTAAACCTAAATGTTTTTAATTAGATCACTTAGTGCTCTATACTTTGGTCATAAATTTAATCAGATTCCTTCTTTGAAAAAAGCTTGGTCTTTCCAATGATTAAAATGATGATTTTTAAGAGAAATAAAAATTTGCATTATGAAACTTCAATTTTTCTGAAAGTTCACTTTTCAATACACAGACATCTGAAACACTGTTAAGGAAAGCTCTCAGAAAATTTAAGATAGGAATCCTATCTCAAAGTAGTTAAAATAATATGTATTGAACTTACTGGAAATCTCTTTATCAAATTCAGCAATAATTTGGGCCTTTTTCTTCTTCTCATGTCAGGTGTTTGAGGTTTTTAAAATTAGGCTCTTTGGTGGTCTTGATGTTTAGAGATTTAGTTCTTTACATTTTTAAAATATCATTTTATAACACACTATATATATCAGGAGTATATCCCACAAAGACAGCAAACTGAGAAAATAAGAAGTATTAAAATGAAGAGTGTAAGTTTCTTCAGATGCTTTTAAAAAGTTTTCTCCTGCTAGTATGAAATTTTTGGGGCCAGCACAACAGTGATGGTGAGCAAAAATGGTGAATACAACTCTGTGCTAAACGCTGATTTATAAGATTATTACCCTGCAAGAACTCCTTTAAGCATGGTACTTGGTACTTAGAATGTAGTTGAAAGAGGTCTCGTAGAGAGCTCTTAGGCTTCTGACTCATGTAAAGGGAAAAAACAAATAAATAGAGAAATAAAGTACACTGAAACCAAGGGATTCAGGCACAGGTATTGCCCAAGCGATTATTAGGAACAATTCACCCAAAAAGGCATAGAGAAACAAATGGCAGGTTTTGTTCATTTCAAGGACTTATTTCTGTTCAAAACTTCGTTTCTGATACCTACTGATACCTTGCCTTGCTTCCCTCTGACATATTAGGGCGATAGTGGAGGATACAAATTTGGCCTAGAAAGGGTCGCCCTATCATTTGTAGTCAGCACTTATACTGCTACACAAACTAGGCTGTTTTTCCCTTAGATGCACTGATCTCACCAGCATCATTATCAACACATCAATTATCAGCACAAGCCCAGATGGCAAGCAGCTATTGCTAAGCAGCATCAGCGTGTGTGGCCAGTAAGGCCTCTGCTTTGGTGGCACAGGTCTCCTGGAAGAAACTTTCTTCCATATCCCTAAGAAAGAAAATCAAGGGTTTTGCTGTTCTTGTGGTGCTGCAGAAACATCTTGAAATGATCATGTGATCTGTTCTACAAGCCAAAAGAGGTGTTTCTTCAAGGCCTTTTTTAAACTGAGATGTGCTGCTGCTTGCTCAAACCCTCCCACATACAGATGAGGACATAATATAGGGCTATGTCTCATTATGCAACCTACCTCCCACACGCATGTTCTAAAAGAAAGCACTGAACAGCTGCATAGCACTCCTTGGGGCATGAATAGAGTCTTTAATACCAACTCTGAAATGAGAGTGATTAGTGCTGTTGTCGGCACATGCAGCACCTGAGTATTCATAGTTCAGTTCAATGCAGCTGATGGAGCATCCTGATTTTTGAGGGGAAAGAGCTGCCTGATTTCCTCATGGGATATGTCGTAGTGACTTACAGTCCAGGCATTACTAAACCTTGTGCATGGAACTCTGATTCATGCTGACTATGGGATCAATGTCACCCCCTCATTAATTAGCAACTTATAGGGATTGTTTGGCAAAAATAAAATACCAGGGCAATGCTACAAGTTAGAATATCTAGGGTGCTACTATGCTGCCACTGCCAGTGGTGGTGAGTGAGAGCTTTGCCTGACCCACTCAACAGGCAGAGCCCTGCAAATAGCAGTCATGAGAGGTCTGCACGCACTGAAGAGAAACGTGCTCTTGTAGATGGATATGCTCTCTGACAGCTCAGAAAGAAAAAAAGTGAAATAGATTTAGTTGTAAGCAAGGACAGTATACTGGTAAATTAGTCTTATTTATATTCCTTAGCAAACTGAGCACTTTACCCACCCCATCAGGATGACTGCCTGACCCCAAAAATCTCAGCTGAAGGAGGAGGACTGTAGAGGTTCGTAACAGGCAGTGTGAAAAATTAATAGTCACAGCTCATAGTTCATTGCAACAGGGTTATTTATTTATTTAGATTTCTGCAAATGTGAAAAAGCAACTTCTCCATATGGCCTAAATGCCACTGATGTAATCTGAAAATACCTCCTGATAGAGCAATTTAGGAAGCATCTCTTCACATACTGAACCTTCCTCCCTGCTCGATCAATGCTTTGCTTTTACAATGGCCATTCTATACCCCCATTTTCAAATAGAGTGAAAAAAGATGAGCCTTGCAATATGCCCTGCAGGTCAAATTCAGGTTATATTAAGTCAGAGAAGGGGAGGAATCCATTTCAATGCTAGTGAGGAGTGGATCTATTTATAAGGCCTTTTTAAACCCTTGCTTCATTTCACAGCATGTATGACAGCTGATTTTCTCCAGCCTAGATGACTATGGCTGCTGGAGTATCATCTTCTCAGGGAAATTAGTCTATAGCTTTCTTATTCCTAGAAATGGAATAAATAAAACAAATGAACAAGGCAAAAGTGAAAGAGAGATGAAGAAAACATCAGCAGATTTTCCTCTAGTCAGCGCAACATGTTATGTTTTTATTTCTGTTGCTATTACAAAAGTTTTGACATTCTTTCAAGATGTCTACTGTGGCCTTTAGCACTGGATTTTTTTCAGTATTCCAGCAAATAAGAATGTTTGGAAAAATGTCCTGCCTTAGTGTTCTGTTCTAATAGTAGGAAACAGTATTTGTGGGAACCAGGCTACACATTTCAAAAAACTTATACAAGTGTGGGTTCTCACATTTCCTAAGTACCAAAAGTCCAACCTTTGCTATTTGAAGATCTAGCTTTTGCAAATACTTAAGCATATGATAAACAATGATTTCATTATTAAACACACATCTCAAAGGGTTTTTCAGAATTAGCCATCTTAGTGAAAAAAGAGTTTTCACATACATTTCACGATACATTATTTTCACCATAATTTTTATACTTGTTTTCCTTACCAAATATCTATTAGTTTTAGTGAAACTAAATATGATATACAGATTGATTTCCACTTTTTATATTGCACTAAACAAAAAGGACTTTTAACAGTGCCTGAATACAAGACTTGTTTCTTGCACAGGCTATGAAATATCTTCAGTTTCAGTAGTGACAGAGGATCAACTCTTGGCCTTGCTAAAAAACAAGATTTTGGAACATGCATAATAAATTGCTTTGTGGTTAAAATCATTAGATAAATTAGTTTCTAGAGAAGCTATTACAAAGTAAAGCTTTTAAATCATTTCAGATAATATCATAGGAGCTCTGACCACTATCCTCGATTGTCCTTTGTTCAAGAAACAGCTGTGCTTGTATTAGAGAAGGACATTGAAATTATGAAGGTAATTTCCACTCAAGCAGTACCTGTCAGAAAAGAAGAAGAGGTAGTTGGCTTTGATTTCTTTTTCATATCACAAATATGTACATATTTATCTTAGTTACATAGAGTAGATACCTGTCTGTCGAAAGGGTAGAGTATTTTTGCAAATCAGAATCAGATGTTACACTGTTCACTGTTACACTTTGGAACATTCAGTACTCTGAGAATGGCTTTCTGCTACAAAGGTCTGATGGCTACAATAAACTCTGTACCCACTCATGCTACCAAAAATATGGCACTTCTTATATATTTCCTAATGATAAAACAATGACAGAAATTATTCTGGAATTAGTAACTTGTAGATAGACTTTTAAAATATTTATTAATGCCTTTTTTTTCCTGATTTTGAGTCAGTTAAAGGTGTCTTGTCCTCTGTATGACTCAAGAAGAACTCTCAGAGACGGCAAGGTGTACCTTTCCTCTAACTGTAGCAATCTAAAATATAAACCTCCATTGATAGATAGTTGTCTGCATTCTTTCTATGGGCAGTGGAGATAACACCATTCAAAAAGAATATTTATCTTAGATGCCTGTCTTAAATTTGGTGAAACAGCCCCTGGAAATCCCTATATCTGTTTATCAATTATGGAGGTAAGCAAGAGTTTTCAATAGCTACAATTAGGAGAGCAACTGATATATTCTAAAATATTTAACATTCCAAGAAAATATCTCATTAATTACTGGAAGCAACTACAAGCTGTTAAAAAATTAGAGGAAATGTTAAGGTTTAGAGCACATACACATGTATATATGACTCCTCTTGCTTTACAGTTGCAAAGAAATATTACAATGCATAAGAAAAAATGAACCTTGCAGGGTTAAATGAGCCTTTTTAATATCAGGAAAGTGAGATTTTTCTTATTTAGCTTGGTAAATAGCTGGACAGTGTGTTACGACAACACTGTTTGTTCTCAGTTCTGAAGGAGTATTTTCAGACTGTTCCAGCACTTACTGGAAGCCACTTATCACCACCCTGAAAAATAACTGAAAGGCTGGTCTTTACTTAGAACTCTTTGTTAAGGACTTTCTTATACTTAACTTTTGTAGTCCTTGACACTGCCACTGGAGATGTTTGTTGAATGACTTGTGCAGGTCCCTTCACATCTTCTTGCCCCATGTCTATGCCTCGAGTGTAGCAGCAGTTTCTGTTTCTTTCAAATGTTTTGATCTTTATGTCTGAAAGGTAGTACACCACGAATAAACTGTAATAAGAATGTTGAAGGAGTATTTTTGTTGGCATTAGCACCATTGTGATTATTTCTACCATTGGACTTCTAAATCCCCACACTAACACTGTCTAAAGAGGATGGGCATAACATTTCCATTCTAAAAATCATTTTAAATAGATGAAAAAATTCCATTTGGTGGCCGGAGTCAAAAAGTTTTCAAAGCTAGAACATCTTTCTTTGAGTAGATGATTGAGGTGGATTACAACCTCACAGACTTATTTTCCCCTTATGTACACAGATCTGTGTGTGAATAGGCATGGGTATTACTGAATAACTGGAAGGTGATTTGGTAGATGTTTACAACAGATCAGATTTTAATAGCAATGGCGAGAAGCAAAGGGAACACTATTGCACTATTTATGCTAATATCAAATTTCACTGACTACTTTGTATTGTGCTACAGGTACAGTAGTTTTCACTTCCAGAAACTGGGAAAAATTCCAGAGGAATGCATCTGGATAACATTTGCCTGTTACCCTCCCCAGAAAAGAATTAGTCACCAAGGGCCCTATTCATAAAAGTTAATTCAGGCCCTTTCCACATGAATATCACATCTTTATGTGGAAAGTGTGGTGCGTGCTTTTATTTCTACATAAAGAATCATGTTCTGTGATTAATGGAGTTATTTCCCCCGTCTGTAAATGGACACCTCCCTGATTTGTTAAAGAGGAGATTGAAGCCCATAGCTGAAGTGGGAGTAGGATGAAGAAGAAACTCCCAGCTTTTAGGAGTACATGTTACTAGCATTTGAAAACTGTTGCAGTATAAATTATTTGGCTGCTTGAGCAAGAGAATGCTTGAAAATGTAGAGGGAAAAGTGGTCAATCCTTCCTGAACACAGACATTCCTTTGAATTGGCATAACATTTTTCTTAAGGTTTACAGTTTCCTAATAACTTCTTAGTGCTGAGGAAGCCAAACATTCTGCTTTGTTTTGTGTTTTGCAAAATCCTGCTTCCGGCAGCAATGAATTAATCATAATTGTGTGATAGTTTAATCAGCCCACAAGGTTGATAAATTGAATTGATTGGAATCACACTGTTAGCATGTGAATTTTGGTGGAATTTTAATAGCCACCAGGGGTGTGCAAGATTTATAGCAGAGTCAGTTTATTATTTTCTTTTGGTTGAATGCTCATTTTAATGTCCTGTAACACACACTAGACCTTGCCTACTGTTCAATTTGTGTTGTGACTAAGGGTTTCAACATACTGTAAGTTCAGATCATTACATTTCATGTGTGATACAGTATATAACTAAAATATTATGTTTTACTTCAATCACTCCAGGGAAAAGTATAGTTTTATTGAAGATATTTAATGCAGTTACAACTGCAGCTGCAGAACACTTGAATGAGGCTCACATGGCAGTGAATATTTCTGGGTTTTGATGGATACAGTCCCCATCTTGGTTTTACCAAGTAAATGTTTAGAGAGATTTGTGTAGGAGCCTCTTGGATGTTTATGACACTCCCCAATTTCAGTGCAATACAATGTATTACATGCATTAAAGTTACAAGAAATGCAATGAAAAGGACAAAAGAATCCAAGTTTGAGTTAGTGGTACAGACTGCACTGTTCATTCAATCAGTGAGTGTACTGATTGAATGCTCCGAGTGAAGATGACAAGGAGGGGAAAACAGACTATTAGGGCTAACTTGATCCATATGATAGACCCTGATGCCAGTAGATAAAAATAATGAGATAATGTAACCCACGTGAAACATGGAGAAACAAAATGTTTCCTGTCATAAGACCCAAGACTTCAACTTGTTATG
>VWZN01007252.1:42400-58532 GCA_013396955.1 Regulus satrapa | reverse complement strand
AAAAAAAAACCAAAAAACACCCAGCTAAAGAAAAAAAGGATGAACTGTAAGATGGATTTTTAAAAACAGATTTTGGAAAAATAGCATTATGAGGTTTTCTGGTGGCCCTGGAAGATAGAATTCTCTTAGATCTTAAATTTAATTATTAGGCTCTAGATTCCCATGGATATTTCTTTGGACCTATCAGTCCAAAATGGTAGATGGTAAAGAAAGTTGTGGAGGAGGACTTTGAAAAGACGGAGACAGAAGATTTTTGTAGTCAGACTTCTCAGGCACTGTATAGTGATTACAGAGCGCTCTGGAAATTATGCTGTAAGAAACAACAAAGTCTGAAAAGCCACATTTTGACAACAGATCACGCATGATTAAGACTGAGTATTTAATAATCTCTATTATGTGCAGCTATATCCTCTACTTTTAAAAAAGTAAGAAGAAACAACAACAAAACCCCTTCAAAGAGATGATCTTGAAATCCCAAACTATAGATTGCAGCAACTGGATGTTGAGAGTCCCAGTTTTGTGATCAGGAACAGTAACACTCATCTTGTAGATAAGTAGAGGGCCAAATCTACACAAAATACTCAGCAGGAGCTTTTCAATAAAGATTATGTTAAAGGAACTCTATCTTAGTTTGGACAGATTTATCATTAACAACAGGAAATTTTTTAAAAATCTGTAGTACTATCTGATTATAATTTTGCCAATGAATGACAGTAATTTTATATTTTCTTGCTATTGCAATAGCTTTAAAAGAATTTGTGCACTTCTTCAAATATCAAAGCATGTTCTCTCTTCTGGCAGTGGCCAAAAAATCATAAAAGGAAATCATGAGTCCTGACCATGGAGTGTGTGTATCTTGTGTGTATGCCTGCAATCTGTGTTGGCTTATTCTTCTGTAGTAGCTTCATCACTGACCCCTAAAAACCAGGAAAAAAGCCCAATTTATTTTTCTTTTCTATAAAAAGGCCAATAAAAATGGCAAATATAGAAGATTGAATGTCTATTGCAGTGATTCCTTGTGGCAATTCACAACTAACTTATGTAATAAGTTCAGTTTGTTCCTGGAGTTTGACTCTATGCCATTATTGATGCAGTTCCTGGGGTACTAACTCAAATTCACTCCATCAACTCCCTAAGAAATTCCAAGGATTCCAGATCTTCTTTCTCCAGGACACACTGTTCCAAAATCAGAATGTGTTTTCTTAGAAATTGCTTTAATATCACACTATAAGAAACATTTACATTCCCACATGTGACCAGAGAGTTCAATAAACAATTTGAGGTGATGCTGATGAAAGCAATCAGTTTTAAAACTGTTCAAATATAGAACACAATGGATCTGTAGCCAGTGAAATGCCTTTCTCTTCCATTTTCAAAATCATTTTTGTTGGCTTCACGATTATTTTCTTCCCATGAGCACAATAAGGAAGGTCTGCATTCCTCATTCTATTATGCAATTCACCTTGACATGCTTTTTAAATTTGAGGCTATCCCAAAAAATGTAAAATATGATAGTCTGGTTACGTAGATGTTTTATTTTCAGAACAGCAATAACAAGAGCATTAGAGTTTCAGGAAGAGCAATAAAAGTAAAAACACACATTACATAATATAGTTTAAAGAATCTGCAAATAATTAGTTGGAACTGTAAATACACTCAAATAGACTGTAATAATTTTAAATCAGGAGATCACTCCTAAGACTCAAATTCCATATGGGCAAAACTCTACCTTCCTAAATCAAATGAGTAAGCCCATAGGAGCCAGTGAACCAGAGGAGGAGTAATTTTGGTTATGCAGGGCTTAGAATGAAGACAAACATCTCCTACCCGCATATCCCATGCTCCCTCTTCATCATACAGACATCAAAGGTATCCTTCCAACAGCAATTACTTAGAATCTCATCTTATCCTGCTCCTACTTGAGTTTAGTGATTTGCAGTAGCAGGACCAAGAATGTTAAAATTGACTGGGTAGGACCACCAGTCATGCCAGTTGAAGGGTAGGATTTGAAGAACAAGTCAGCTTGATCCTGGTGGATACAGCACCATCAGAGCAGAGGAGTGTGTGCACTGACCAGTCCCAACAGCAGCACCACCACACTCACAAAATCTTTCTAGTTCTCTGCAGCTCTGCACAGTGATGCATGCAAAGTCAGGAATGAAATACAAATGACACCTAGCCGGTTCACACGTGCCGTTACAGTCAGAAGAGGATCAGGGGTCCAGAGGGTTTTGCTGTGTCTAAAACTCACCAAATGGGAGGTTGCCATATGTGACTAGCACGGCCCACTGGAGACAAAGATATTTTAAGATTCAGATGTGAACTCCAGTTTTGATCTTAAACCAAGGGATTTAAAAAATGAAAAAGAAAACAAATTTATTAACTAAGAATACTTTCTGTTCCATTCCCACAACTTTAAGAAGTTTTTCTATTATACAAAATTTTAAATTGTAGCAGCTTGTAGAATTTGTTTTTCAAACTGCACCATTATTCAAACTTTCTTTTAACCTAGAACCTAAGAAAAATCACACAGTTTTAAATACATGCTATAAATAAATCTATGGGTTTTTAAAGCTAGTTTTCACACAGAACCCTTTGTAAGATTAAAAACAGTATGAAATCTGAGTCTAGGATTATCACTTAAAAGGAATTATCCTGTTTACCTTATGCTTTATTAAACAATTAAAGTATTTCTTGAAATTAAATCCTTAGTAAAATTTATCATTTTAATTATGCAAGATGCAAATACAAAAATTATAGAATGCTCCTAAAGCAAAATAATACACAATGTTGAAACTACTTTATAGAAAATCAAAGACTGGAAGAACTACCAAAATATCTCTGTTGTTATATTCACTAATATAACCTGGCCAGCTCTTCATAGACAAGGAAGCACTGGGGCACTCTGAGAGGATTCATTTGCAAGAGGCTCTCCTCATGAAGTGATATCAAAATTGACCTCTCATGTCTCAAAGATTCTGAAGCATTAGTAGAAGAGTAAACCACCGTTACAACTCTTGCTTCTTGACTGCTGGTCTCTGACCACTTTACAGCACACTCATTCTTGAAAGCCCATATTTTAACAGAGCATCTAGTGCAACACAGAGGAGATATGAGATTGTATTATCAGTTTGTCTAGTCCAGGATGCTGGCAAAAATGGCATCACTTGTCCCTTTTGGGTGAGACTTCAGCACATGGAAAAAACTGCAGGATGGTCTAGGCAAAAAGGAACAGAAAGGAAAAGAGCACTGATATGAAAAATTCTCATCCTGTGTCATGTGTCCTCCCCACACAAAATCATGACATTTAATGACAAAGATTTAAAAAGGTGATATTTGCAAACAACACACCTGTGTCGGAAAGGTAATACAGAAGTAGCAAAAACCAAGCTTTCCCAAAAAACATTAATCAAAAGTGAGTCTCTTTCTAACAATATAGAGTTGACAGCAGTTATATATTTAGCAAAATATTCTAATGCTTATAATCTTTTAGAAGACATACCAGTCTTCTCTTTCCCCTATATTTTTCTCAGAAGATTAAGTTCTTAGCAATATGAAGCAGTGCATCATGAAAAACAACACTAAATATTAGGCTGCCAATATAAAGTAGCTACATGAAGCTGAGCAGTCATAATCATGAGTAGTAATAAGGCAGATCAACCTTTCCAAGGCTCAGATATGAAAGCCTTACTCAAAATAATTTTTTTTTTTTTTTTTTTTAAGTAGCATCAAAAGCACACTTGATTAGATTTGTTCACAAAGTTCTTGGAATGATTCTAGCTGGAATACAAATCTCTAAAATTTTGGTCCAGAAGAGAGAACACTGGTAAACCCATCCCAGCTTTTGAAGCATTTTGCTTGTAACGTCTGATCAGAGTTTAGCTTGTAGGATCCAAACACAATTGAGCAACATTTGATTATGATTATTTTGTTTTATTTTCTGAAGTATTTGCACAATACTCTTGTTACTTTGAAGATAGCTCATTTCAAGCTGTTCAGCTTTTATTCAACAGAGCCAAACACAATTTCTTTTTATGAAACACTGTAAATATAGAAAGCTGTAAATTAAGTTGCTCTGGAACAGAGAAAGAAATTTGAAGAAATGTTAAGTGATATATCTAGCTTTGAAATCACTCTCCATGGGAAGGAACAGGACTTTCCTTACTTTCTTGCCACAATAGGAAGCAAAAAGGCTAATTCAATTTCAGCCCAGAAAAAAAGAAAATAACTGTGCATATATTATAACACACAACAGTAGGTAGAAGAGATAACTAAGAAAAGAAAACTGTGCTTATAACCACAAAATTTAGGTGTTAGCATAAGTATTAGAAATACAAATTTTAAAATTTTAAAAGTTATGAAGCAATTACTGTAGTACCTCTTAGAATATATGCTTTAACTACTCCTTTACCTAAAATAATCACTTATAAACTTGTACTATTATTTACAGATCACAGTGGTTTTGGAACTATCATAATAAAAATAAATAAATAATTATTCAGGAAGGCATGTAAACTACACTACTGATACAAATGGGTTTATTAATTATAAAAACTCATTCTTGGTTTTAATATTTATTTCATACACTGAACCATCCAACCAGAAACTGCACTGAAAAATACTCTTCTATATAGGCTGGCAATTACTGAAGCCTTACCATGAGAAAAGGTTTGGGAGCAGGTGTTTCAAAACTGGTTTGCTGAGCTTAAAGACTTTCCTAAATAATGGGTTACCTAAATTGGAGCACTCCTACACCAGCAGTTACAGTTGATCCCTGCTAAGTCACTGCTGGGTGCCTCAGAGGTCACCCCATGGCAGCCTGCATGATTTGCAGCCTTTGCTGCAAGAATACAACCAGCCCTGAAACTTGCTCTTCAGGTTCAGCACATGGGATCAGGGCCAAGACAAGGCAGCTGGCTTGGAGGAGGGAAGGAGTCTGGAGGCTTTATATAGGCTTAAAAGCACAATAGCCTTGGCCAGGCAGCTGTGTCTGAATGGAAGCACACAAAAAGAAGGCAGGACCTTTGTGGCAGTGTTCTGGCTTTAGGGGCTGTCAGGAGAAAGGTGGCAAGAGCAGGAGAGAGATGTTAGACTGCCATTTCACACAGCCAACATAAAACTGAAACAACCAAATTTAAAAATGAAAGCCACCTGGTAAAAGAAAAACTGGATGGTCAATTTAGGGTTAGATGAAAGCAATTTGTTCAAAACAAGTCATAAACCAGTCCTACATTGAACTAATCAAGAAAGTAAGTGAAAGAAAAGAGTCCTAGAAGCTCCTAATCTTATTCCACGAAAGAATTTTTTATTCTAAATTTGTCATTACAGGCTATGAAAGTGAAAAGAACTTATAGCTAACTTTATAGCTAATTAAATGTCTCAAAAATTCTGGAAGAAAGTTTACTCAGAAGCTGAAAGTGATTTCTGAAAATGTAGTCCCGTGGGCCCTAATGTGCATTATTCCACCATCTACTTAATGTAAAATTTTCTGTCTGTTTATACTCCCAGTTATCACCTGGGACTTGATCACTGGATCAGTGTATCTGAAAAGCATATAGGTGGACCTCTACTGAAGCTGTGCTCAGAACAGCATTGGTGTTCAATTTAAACAACTGTTGAGTGCAAATCAGTGATGACAGCACTAGCATAATTTACATCTCTAGCAGTGTATATAACATGAGAAGTTATCTCCTGCTACATTTATGAGTCCTGGTAATCAATATAATTTTAAAAGTTAAAAAAAAAAATAGAAAAATTGAGAGAGAGAGAGAGAGACCCTGAGATTAGCTTAGTTGTTTAAAACATGGTGCTAATAACACCAAGGTAATGTGTTTGGGTGTCCCATATGAGCTGCTCACTTAAGCATTGGACTTGATCTCTGTGAGCCCCATCCAACTCAGCATATTCTATGACTGTGAAAATCATACCTGAAACCTCCATCTGTCTTATTGCTGCACCTCCATACTACAGTGCTTGCTTATTGAAATAAAATTATTCATTAGGACACTGGAAGTAAAGAATCCAGCTAGCATAAGCAGATTTCTTCTTCCCAATTTGAAAAGAAGAAATGTGTAAGAAAGATTGGTAAGACTCACCGGTAGATTTTTTTTACTCAACCTTCTGATTACAGCCCATTTTCTACCGCCCTTCCCTTTAATTTAAAGAAAATTATCAACAGAAGTCTTATCTCTTTCCAAACTCCTGAAAACCAAATAGCATATCTCCTGACTAGGTTATGTTAGTTTTCTGCTAAATCTCTGCCAGAGAGCATTGTTTGTTCTTTGTTTGAAATTATCAGCAACTTTAACCAGATCTATCAGCTGCAAGGGAATCTCTTAAGTTCTGAGCAATTTCTGCTCCACAAGCCATCTTCTATTAGGCAAAAAAGTTGCTGGGATAATTCCAAATTCCCTCTTCATCCCTCTGGGATGTTTCTTAAATTTCTGCACCGGGTCCTCAACAAAGAAATGAGCTCTTTCTTTTGGATTCAACAAGAATAAAGTGTTTAGTTTCTTAATTACTGGGCTAGGCTCTTTCCAAAAGGGTCTAAGTTTGGAATTCTTTTTCTGGCTACTTTTTCTAATCAAGAGCCAAGCATTTTCTGCTCCCTGGTCGGGAACATAATTATTTTCGTTTCTTTTGGGCTTCTACTGTCTTTACTTGCAGTTCAGAAATGCCTTATATTCAGGAATACAGAGCTGCAGACAAATATGCAACTACACTGCCACAATTGCTACCTAGAGAGGACTCTGATAATTCCCAGTGCTTTTTACATTTGCAAAAAAAAACCCAGAAGTACAAAAATAAGCTCTGTAAAAGTGATGCATAATAGAACACTAAAAAAGTTAAAAATTGTAATTTTTATGTTCTACCATTCATAGTCTTCACCAAGACTTTAGGCATTTAATTTGCAGCCTCCAAACTCCACACCAATCAAGCTCAATTTATTCAAGTGCAAATCCCACAGCAACTTTCAGCATTGCATAAAAGTAATTTCCCATACAGAAGCCACAAGTGACTAGGATGAACTTGGAAATTTAAATACAATCTAGTTCATAAAAATCCTTTCTTCACCAATTCAAATCCTTTTTGCTGCTCCTCTGTCAAAAGTCACTCAATTAGTTGGTACTACAATGGCATTGCCCAGGCATTTAGACTGTAAACAGTCTTTTCTCTGAAAACGATGAATTTCTTCCCCTCTTTAAGAAGTGTCTGGGTCCTTTTTACCAATCAGTCCTGGGACTGGAAGTGCAGTACACAGGTAACATTACTTTAAACTTGCTTCTTCTTCCTGTATGTTAAAGGGTAAGCTCTAAACTGAAAGTGCTCATTTGGATACTTTTAGAATGTTTCCAGTTTCTACTAAATAATGCAAGTACTTGAGAACATCTTCTATTCCCAAAGGCTTAGGATAAATCACTTACTGCCCTCTGGAGAATCCAGAGCGTTCCACAGCAAGTTTTTCTTCATTTTAATTACAGGCAGGACAATATATTTTATATATTATGTTCCTAATATTTTACATATTTTGTTCCAAATATTTTACATTGTCTGCTACACAAGAAAAAGAGTCTTGAGTTATCTGTGGGATCGCTACACGAGAAAAAGAGTCTTGAGTTACCTGTGGGATCAGAATTAACACTTCCTCCAGTTTTGGTCATACTTTAAAAAAAATATTCCTGTAAAGGAGGTTTAATCAGGTCATTGCTTAGCTTCTTTATCTTCAGGTGATACACCACCAAATCCTACAGGCAGACTTCTTTCTGCATGCTGAGGCTTGTCCTAATACTGCACTGGATCAAATCTCTCAAGTTTTCCATTTATTACAATTGCTGCTTCCTGAGTTTTTGGCTTGCAAACCATCCTCTAGATCTTTGACTCACATGTACTTCACAGCTCTTGTTCTGTGATTACCTTTGCAGAATAAGCAACAATGAACCCAGGATCCTTGGTCTGTATTCTGACTGGCTACATCTTGGTCAGCCTCTGTGTTCTTGACTGTACATCGCTCAGGAGTACAGCTCTCCTGTATGGAGCAAAGATTTTACTTTCACATCAGTGCATTCACTGCCTCAATTCAACACTATTTCTGTGCACTTGCATTTTTACTTCATTTGACTTGCTTTTAGAAAGCTCCTGTAGAGATCGCTCTTTCCCTATGTTGTCTTACTGACTTTAGAGGATCATTTTGCCATAATTAATCAGTACTCTCTATGTGTAAATGTTGTAGAATTCACCCCTGATATGTTCACTGTGTCCTCCCTACCTCACTCCATGTTTTCCTTTATTCCTCATACAGCCTATAAGCAACTGGTCTTCCAGACATGGCTAAGAAAGGATCAGCATAAATATTTCACATATACTTACACCTTATAAAAGGCTTCAAGATCATGAAAGAGTACCAAAAACATAAGATACTTGGACACCATTGATTAATTTAGAACTAGGCAAGACAGAAAAATTACATCTACATGAAAGCAACCACTAGATAAATCTAAAGTTAAGTGCCTTAGCTAGGCAATTTCACATTATTGCTTTTATTTGATTTAATGAGATCTGGAACAATATCAGCCAAGTGTAGAAGGACAATATGAAATTTAGATTCCCTTCTCTAAAACAAAAATTTCTGCTAATTTTTCTTCTAGAAGGCTTTCATGCTTTGAGTTACCAGATTCTTAGAAATGGGGTAATAAAATCTCATTCCAAGACTTCATCAGTGTACTGTTTTTATAAAGATCTCAATGTAACTCATGTCAAGCACTCAGTTTAGGTGAGTTAGAGCCAATAAGAGTGTGCTCTTTCAAAGGAAGATATTCTGAACATCAAAAATGAAAACATTTACAAGGTCCTAAGGGACTTTTAGGAAGATTTTTCTTGAAAAATGAAATGCATTTGAAAACTTAATTTTTTTATGGAAAACAAATATGACCAAAACTACTTGATCACTTTTGGCTCAACAGATGGTGACAAGACAAATCTATTTTCAAAAACTTCTGAATTAGTGCTTGATCATCAAAATTACAGATATCCACAAAGTAATAAATCTGGGTAAAATTTTATAACACATTAATTTTAAAAAACAATTTCAATTCTAATGTGCTTGGTTTGCTGTACACACTTTAACAAAAATAAGTTGCCTTCAGAGTCCTATAGTCTCATAATTTGGATAAGATCCTAAGAATACAATTCCCATTTAATTCAATGGTAAGCACATAACTAAAACCCTGTGCAAGGCATTGAACATTTAGCACAGTATTCACTAAGTAAATCCAGATGATGGGCCAAATCCAGCTCTGATGTAGGTGGGCAAAGTGCCATTTAAATCATTTGAGTTGCAACACTAGAGCTGAATTTGACCTTATATTTTTTGAACATGATGCCAAATGACTGCAAAAACAATGTAGTTTTTACTCAAGTGCAAATGAATGCAGTGGTTTCATCCTAGACCCTGGAGGACATGTATTCAGAGCACAAAAGCATCACAGAGTTTGGCACAGCTTGTAACTGCTTTTCCACAAAGATCCAGGACTAGTGTTTAGGGCGTTGCAGGTCATGAGCAAAAGAGGCAAAGCAGCATAGCTGCATGGGCATGGCTGCACACTGTTTGCCTCTTGCTAACCTCTGGCCAGCACTAACTTCCTCATTTTCATCATTCACTTTAATGTTTCAAGAACAACAACATCAATTTGAATAATTCTGAAGCCTCAGAGGATGTGTGTTGCTCCTCCCCAGGGCCTACTGAAAAGCAATTCCATAACTTTGTATTTATGCTGATAGAACTGCAAGCCAAATTTGTCTTAGCGTGGTTATTAACACCTGGCCTGTGTAATGTTTTACTTCTAAAGATCGGAAGGGTCTTTCCAAAGGAAAATTTATAGAAGATAGTGATGGATGGGACTAAGATTTGTAATACATGTACTTGCTAATCATTCATATTTTCATATTTAGACTTTAGTTTTCAGAATTAGTAGGAATAAAAGTTTATTAGATTCCTCTAGAACTATATGCATCTTTATTAAGCACAAATAAGCACACAATTGATAAGAATAAAAAAAAATTTAAAAGGCTGTCCAGATCATGAGAATCAGCAACTCATCCCACCACTTTTTGAGGATATGGAGTCCATTTAGCATCAACATCCCCTTACTGATTTTCTTATTTACCTTTTCTGTCCTGAGGTAACAAGAAAAAACATATTTCTATAGGATAAAAGGGGGAAAGGTAGAGAAACAGTCTGGTGAAAATTTCATCGTTTTGAGTGTGTGTACATGTAAAAAACTGTTGTCCAACAAGTTGAATATACAAGAGAAAAAAGCAAGTCTTATAATTTTGCTGGTATTTCACAAGAACAACTTTTGTTCTGCTCTTTTTTCATCTCATTTGTACTCTTTCAAACTGTAATGTCAACAAAGACACTTTCCTGAAAGAAATCAGAAGGATAATACCCCAGGACCACAGAATAGCCAAAGAATTAATCTGTAATAGTACTTGTTCTCTTCTCACATAGAAAATGAGAATGATAATTTGTTTCTGACAGCCTTCTCCTTCACTCTCTTAGCAATTTTTATCACCGGTTTAATTCTTCCTCCCAACATTCTCTGATCTGTTCAAGCAAGAGACCATAGCAGTGTTTGTTTTGCAGCTGTGTGGATCCCATACCATCCAATTCTGCAGAACAAAGCCAGGAAATTGAGGCAAACCCAAAGTAGGCCCTGCCACTGTGAGCTCAGCAGAAGAAATACTTGGGTCATGTAGCTGGAACTTACAGCAATTATAGCAAACTCAAATGGAGACTGAGAATTTATCAGGAGCTCTCTTCAAAGCAAGTTAAAAGTCTAAATTCATTAACCTGGTTTTGACAATCTTGTCTTCTTATATATTTTGATTTGGAATTTTTAAATCCAATTAAGAATAGATGCCATTCATTCAGTGTTTCCCATTATATTCTAAATGACAAAGGTTCAAATCTCACAATTCATCTATACATCTTCCAGAAATTGCACTCAATCAACAGCATGTAATGTTGTTATATTTACATATATAAACTTACTTCAGCTAGTTGCAGTGGCATTAGAATTAGATTCTACAAGGGAAATTTTTAAACCTCTGCTGAGAAAACGTATTAAATTTATCTCCTGGTAGGTAGCAGATATACTTTTTCTTACCCTTTCCCTCCAGGTAGAAGGAATATTTCCAATCCAAAACCAAGAATTTTCAAATAAAAAGATGTGCAACATAGGTCTTTTAAAAGTGTGCTTTACAACCCTTCTTTTCCCCCCTCTCACTTTTTTTCAGATGTGATGTCTGGAAAACTCTGGTAAACTGGCTTGCAATTCCAGTAAGCCCCCTTAGGAAAGCAGCATTCAGTTCCAGGAGAAAATTTTTACTTAGTGGTTTAAGGACTTCCAAGTTCATGATCCAGAACAGGCAAAGAGCTCTTATAAGTCAACAACATCATAAATTAACTGAGTAAAACTAAAGTACTGCAATATCTGAAGTTGATTTCAGGGATATCAAATCAGAACTTAACTCAGACTTCCAAACCATGTTTAATTTTCATAGAGAGTTTCTGTCTCAAGACCCAAAATACTACATCCCGAAAAACCCTCCAGTGAAACCTTGAAGAGGCTTTTGCATTACAAGTGCCAGACTTTTTTTTTCCCTTGACCACCTTTTTTACTAAATCAGACTTCAAGTAGAGAGTTTTTCTGGGAGAAATTAAAAGACGTTCACAAACTATCCCCATCCTAGATTGACTTTGACATTTTACAAGGACGTTACAGCTAAGTCTAGCCAAATTTGGGTGGAAGACTTCCAAACCAGGATTCTGCAGCAAGCAGGGCTGGTGAGTAGGTCACATTCTTTCTTTCAGCCATACAAATTAATGCCCTAATATGGTGCTAGGTGGCAGTATTCTGTGAACAAATTCTTTTCCTAATAAAATTATTCTTAATCACCAAATACCACTGTACTCTTTGACAGAACTGTGGCATTAACCCATTCTTTAGCAAATCCAGGACATGAGCAACCTTAGTCCCAAAGTAGTTCCAACCACTCTGTTTTGGTTCAGCTCATACATTAAGTATCAGTTCGATCATACATTCCTGTACTACTGCAGTTAGAGAAGATATAGGTCTTTATGTATATTTTGGAGGTGCTTTTGCTTTCAAAGTAGGATAGCATTAAAGTTAATATAACCTTTGAAGACATTCAGTAGAGGATTGAAAAAGCCCTATGGGTTCTTTAGAAGAAAGGCTCCGGATCTATTAGAAGAACTGTTTAATCAGACAAAGTTTAAAATATTTGCTCTATGCCATAGGTAATTCAG
This sequence comes from Regulus satrapa, assembly GCA_013396955.1. Classification (NCBI taxonomy): domain Eukaryota; kingdom Metazoa; phylum Chordata; class Aves; order Passeriformes; family Regulidae; genus Regulus; species Regulus satrapa. Next base: position 46,204 of record VWZN01007252.1, on the reverse strand, counting down.
ACTCAAGCTGCCCTACTCCCTAATATGCTGATTACTTTAAAAATATAAGGACATTATTTATTTGCAGGGTAGCATTTACACCTACATTCTTCCCTTTTCTTTGCAGGAATCACTGTTGTACAATGATCCAAGAACAAGAATTCACTGAGACAGGATACCTATTTCCTTAGGGGACTGAAAGCCAGAAACTTGGACCATAGTCACACACTGTAACATTTTTATCTGTATACCTCAGTTCCATCTGAAAGAAATTACATATCTTGGCATAACTAAACTGTGGCATCCAACTGTCTCTTGTTATGCATTTCACAGAATCGCAAAAAATGTAAAGCAGCAATGAAAGGGAGAAAGATTTTCCCTTTTCATAGGAAATTTCTTTCAGTGTCTTGGTGTTGCTTAATGTAGTGTAACTTTCAGATTATACATCCACCTGGTCACTTGTCATTTCCATGTTAACCCAAAATTTGCTGGGGTTGCTAATCTCTCGTATTAATTTTACTTGTTAACTATAGTCCAATTTTTTTTTTTTAATAGCAGAACTCAGTACCTCTAATAAAATAGTCTCTTTTACATTTATTTCTTGCCATCCATTCTTACCAGCAATTTGATGACATTCTGAAAAAAAAAAAAGGCATTAGACACGCAATGTGATTACTCTTATTAACAATTATGTTCTTAACTACTGCATGTTATTGAAAAAATCTTCTAATTTTTTTTAGAAGACAGACATTTTTCATGATGAAAGCCATGGAAATCAGTAGATATTAAAGCTTTATTTTCCCAAGCATTTCAGGTTCAGCTTATTTTAATAGAAGATCTGTTTAAACTGTGTTCACAGATTTACATTGTCTTTAGAGGAAGTATAATACACTGCAAAAGAAAGTTATCAGATTTATCATGAACACATATCACAAAAAATGAGCTCCCTCTTTATTAAGCACCACATGAAACAAACAACATCTGGAAAGTAGAGGGAAGGGGTGAGGTCAGAGTGATTTTTCTTTGTCGTTTTTCTGCACCCTCCTGCTTTCTAGGTTTGCTCTTTACTAATATACTCTGTTCCTGCATAAAGGTATTTTGCATTCCTCTTCCCTGGTCCCAAATTTGACCATCTCATATGAAAGATAGCAAGAACAGGACAAGTAGCAAAGGCAGAGCTTGCTCTGGCTGAGGCAGCAGAAGAGCCATCCGTGTCCCCCCTCCATAGGACTGCAGCCTGAGCAACTCTGCTTTTAGAGATTTAGAGAGGCAAGTTACAGGCAGGAGGAGGGGCAGCCCCCAAGAGATTCACAATCACACCCCAGTCCATTTGCAGACATAAAATAACTCTATGGGGTTGTTGTACTACCAACTAGCCCATTGGTTGTTGTCCTAGGCTCTTTTGAGTTATGCTGAGTTTACTTAGCTGCAGAAGGTTTGATGAACTTCATTCTGAGTTCATTCTGGGGTTGTTAGCCTGTAAGGAAAAGTCCAGCCTATAGTTACAAAGAATTCACTGTTCGATGACACTAATAAGATCCAGATCCTATTAAGGGGAAAACAGGAGAAATTAGTGTCTTATTTTTACATTATTTAGAATTTTTAAGCCTCTGCCAAGCAGATAAGGATTAGACAAAATTCCATAAAGGTACTACAGACTCAACACTTTTAAAATATATATGCTTATTATGACCAGAAGATTAGAAGCTATTTATGATAAACACAACCTGGAGAAGATAAACATGTGCAAAAGGAGGCTGAAGCAGTAAGGGGGTCTTTGGAAAAGGCAAGATAGAGGAAATGCAAAGCACAGCAAAAAAAACCTCAACCCAACAAACTGAGGAATAATTAAGCTCCAAACATGCTTCATGTAAATGTGGGGTTTTATATTAAAATAAAAATTAGTATTTCATGAATTGACATAGATATTATCACAGCTTTGGATAAAATACCTTGGCATTTGTACAAAATATCAGTATCACATCTGAAAAATACAACAAAAATCTGACAATTGCTGATTTTGCTTTTTTACCTTTGTCTTTACATAAAATGCTTCCATTTCTAATGTGACCAATTACATTAAGGGCATTAGTGAAAAGTATAATTTACACGTGAGTTTTACAGGAAGTGACTGCATGCCACAAATTCAATAATTTATATTCATTATTCAAAAACCAAGAGATGGTCCAATTCTAAAAATCATGGCTTTTCACTGATGGTATTTCTTTGAGCAGAGGTTAGCAGAATCCAGTCCTACTCTCTGCACCTGACATCACACCATCAAGAAAAATCTGCAGATGTTTATCTTAAAACTTAAGAGCAACACAATCTCCATTAAAGAAAATGCAAAATCCCTTTTGAACTATTTATTGTTGCAGTAAATACATACCTTTTATCTCATGTAATGGGATATTTTGGTTTATTAAATCTAATTTGGACAGGTGAAAAAGTAAGAAATAGTTCTTATTTATAGTACCTTTCAGATTCAGATGGCATCGTTATAGTTAAAGAGAATATCAGTAGAAGGCACAAAAGATAAAATTAACAGAAATCATAAGAGACTGAAAGACATATTTGATACTGCATTAGACCACTATCGTGGCTTCTAGCAAAATGTTTCTTTGCTTATTAGCAGACTAATAAAAAACAAAATAAAAGACTAAAAAAAGCTATTATCCTTTAAAAAGCTAGTACCCTTTTATCATGAGTTGCTTTATTATCCTTATAGAAAGGCTTAGTTATCAAGTTTAAAAATAATTTGGAGATTTTTATGTACTATAGAGATTTATCTTTATAAATAATTTTATAAAGTTCAGGAGGAGCCATTATCTCTAAATCAGAATATTGTCTGTGTAAATTTTTGTATCCTTTCTATATTTCTCACATTTCCAAAATCTGCATGACCTGCAGGAAGTTTCAACAACTGTCTGTTCCAGAGTTGTTATCCATGTTTGGCCTTGACTTTAGTCTCAGTTGTGTGCCTATATCATGCCATAGAAGAGGAATCTAATTTAGTTGCTTTGCTATCAGCATTGGTAAAAAACAAAATTGCCTTCAGAATCAAGTCAAAGAATAAAAAAAGCAATGTAGCCTGCATAAAGTCCAAATGTTGCAGATGGTTCATATCGAATGACTGATATCTGGATATAGCTTTATTGGAAAGCTAAATATTCATAAAATAATTTGGGCTTGCATTTAAAGGTCATCTAATTAAGAAAAAAAACACCATTACAATAGTCACAAATGTTCTTAAAATATGGTGTTTGCCATTTACAATTAGCCAGTAGAAAGCTGACTCATACTTCTCACCTCTAATCTAAGCAAATTATTGCTTTTGATTTTTTAAAGCAAGAAGAGTTTTTAAGCTGTATCAGGCTACTAATACTTAAATACAAATTGAGCTTTGAGATATATTTTGCATATCTCCTACTTTTCTTCCAACGGTAAAAAATTATTACTGAATTTCTCAGTAATTCTCATAGCAATGTTCTTCAGACAGACCTGGAGAAATCTGGCAAAGATTTATACTCTGGAATCCCAAGCACAGCCAGCAGAGATGCAAATTATGGCCCAGAAGCTATCTGTCAAAAGGTGACAAACTGTGATGTGTCTGTTTGCCATCAGGATATTGCTGTGGTAAAAACTAGTATTACAGTTATCCAAGCAACTTTTCAAAGTCATTGTTCCTCCTTTGAACATGTAGGTGGTGTTTACTTCAGAGAAGCATTAATCTGAATATATGGAGAGTTTTTGATTCCCTGTAATTGAGCCCTTTTGTAGTAGAGTATTTGTGAAAAAAAACAGATAAATCTGTGGCTTCAGAGG
>VWZN01007252.1:15202-32558 GCA_013396955.1 Regulus satrapa | reverse complement strand
ACGTGGGCGGGGCGGTAGGGGAGGGGGAACCAAGGGGCATGATACCCTCAGGCTAGACACTCACATGCAGCTAACCCACTGGCGCAAAACTGATTAGCTGCCTAAGGCCACTGAGAGCATAGGCACAGGATGTTTTCCTAATGGGAGGAGGGGTGAGCTTGACCTTTTAATTTATAAAGGGAAACCACACACCCAGGTGTTGCAGCTCTGCTCACAAAGAACAATTAGGACATAATCTGGGTTGTTTATTTTGTTGGGTTCAGAGGTCCATGCTGAAAGATCAAAAAGGTCTTATAGTCATTCAGTAATCTCCATGCATGGAATGTTTTTCAACAGCCTTTTGTGTTGGTACTATTTAGTTATTTGTTTGCTTGGAAAGGAAAAACAGTCTCTTTAAGTAGGAAATCCCACTTGAGCTATGACAAGGCAAATTGCCCTAGTCATGTTAAAGCTGGATTTTAAAGGGAAAAAACAGCTTCCTCAGAAGGGGAAATGTAGGGCCAGGCACTGATCTCTTCTCTCTGATTATCAGCCATGGGACCTGAGGGAATGGTGTGAACTGTGCATCAGGTGAGGTTTAGTTGGATATCACTGAAAGGTTCTTCACTCAGAGGGGAACTAGGCACTCCGACAGACTTTCCAGGGAAGTTGCCACAGAACCAACTTGACAGAGTCCAAGAATCTTTTTGAGTACACTCACAGACACATGGTGGGATTCTGTGCAGGGCCAGGATTTGGACTCAATGATCCCAATGGATCCCTCCCATCTCAGTATATTCTATGAGTTTCTATGAGAGTCTATGATAAAAGAAAGCATAAAGACATCAATTACAACAGGTATGTTAAGGGGCTGTTCCGGGCAACAATGTCACCAATGTCATAGCCAAAGTGGCACAATGACCTCTGCAATTTTCTCATAAGGAAAGAGTTAAGCTTGCATGGCTTTTCTGACCCAAACTGTGCAAGACAAAGAAATTTGGGCAGTGTTTAACAAAACAAAAACAAAAACAAAAAAACCAAAATAAACAAAACAAAACAAAACAAAACATCTTCTCAGGCTGTCAGCACAAAATGAATAGTAGATAAATAGAAAAAGCTGTGGCAACAACCCAACGTCTGCTATGTTAAATATCTCGAAACATTTCTAGGTGTTGTCCTAAAATGACTGCCTATCAGCAGGGTCTCAAGTTTCTTAAGACAGTCTTTGCAACAAAGATGTGCACAGTAGACTCTTTGGCCACAGTATTGGTTCAGGGTAAATCTAACTGTAACAGGTTTCATTACCAGTTTGTTTTTCTTCATTAATGGATGGGTAATTGCGTACTTTTAAGATAATTTCTTCTGTCAACTACCCAGAAAATCCCTCAGAAGGACAAAACCTGTCATTTATTGTACATGTTGTATATGTCATTGATTATAGTTGTGTACATATAATTGTGTATATATATACAACTCTATACAAGCATAATGTAATCTGCTGGACGATCCTCTAGAATGGAAGAGATTCTTTCTCTCTCCTGAAGTACTGGGTAGTTGGTCTGTAATCAACTACCCACAAGAGAGTAGGAGGGTAAAAAGTAGACATTCTTCACAACAAATTAGTTTCCAAATCTTTCAGACTGCCTGGAACTGCTCTTCTGTGGCTGCTATTCTTGCAGTTACAGGGGACTTTGGCTGACTGGATAGCAAGCAAGCCATACACTGGAAACTGAAATCTGGAGACTGGCACAAAAAGACGTAAAAATTAACCATCAGAGTTACTTTCCTGCAGCAAATAACAGGTTGAGAAACCAAAATCTGGTCACTACTCTTGCAAAGACATATACAGAACCTCAAGTTAACACACTGTCAGCCTGATTCAGAAAGCACAGAAAATAATGGAGACCTTTTTCCAGCTGGTGCAACAGGCTGTATGTTCAGGACTGTAAACAGTCTTTGGTCTGAGTACCATTTCTTTCACTGAGTGAACTTAAATTAAGAAGTTCATGATGGCAGAACTTTCCTAGGACATGTTGGTATACATCATCCAAAAGCACTAGAAAGGAATTAATACAAGGTGCATTATTTTTCTTGAGATATTTGGTTTTTTTCTAATGCTTGCTGACATTTAAACTTACAACAAGGAACTTGAAATAAAGACAAACTGGATGTTTCGTCTTGTCTTCACTCTTTAGAAATTTTCTCTCTAGAGTTATCATAGGAAGGAAATAAAGCCCAAGTCTAACATCTCAATTTTCCAGAACCAATAAGCTTGAAAATGTCTATTTCCTTTCTTTCTTTTTTTTTTTTTTATTTTTAATTTTCCATCCAAATTGGAACAATAAGTTTTTCCAAAGAAAATAGCATCAAAATAAAATATCAGCAATGTAAGATCTGATCCACTACAACATTTTGACTAACACAAAAAACAGTGATGTAGAGATGTGAGGCCTCTCTTTATCCAACAATAAAATTTTCCAGAGATTTCATATTCTAAGACAAAAATTACAATGGAATCAGTTTTGTTATCTTTAGCTTCACTGAAGAAAATCTACAGCACTCTGTAGGATTAAAACTAATCTTTCTTTCATCAGAGTTAAAAACCAATTTTCCAGGACACAAAGAGCAAAGAGAGATAAAATCTGTTTCTGAATGCATCTGTTCATTATGAGCACAAGTTCAGCTAAGTTTTTGTTCTTTGTAACTGATGGAGAAGATTAAAACGTCAAAAACACAGAAAAAGCAGAAAATAAAGTTTAGAATTTTCCACATTTCATCCAAAAAGAAATGTTGTGAATTTAGATACCCATTTCTTCAATTTTAAGTAATACTTAAATTAAATGTATTTTCTTTGTATAAATGTTCATTTTTGGGGGAGTAAGGCTGTTGCACAGATTCATGAATTTCTAACCCAGAAGATAGTGGACGTCACACTCAAAGCATGTTCCTCCTTATAGTGTTAATTTGACCCCACTGTTGCAGGCTTTGACAAAGCCCCTTTTAACAAGTTATTAGATGCAGGGATTATATGGAATTTACATGCAGGAAAGAGGAACTTTCCACAGCATATGTTAAAACACAAGATTGACCTGATAGCCATGGTAGTTACTCTGGGCTCTAGTATTTATGAAAAAATGGAGGCTTTATCATTAACGGATGTAAACTTGTTACCGTATTTCAAAGAAAGCCTACATTGTACAAAGTTACAGAGCTACAAGGCTGTTAGCAATTTAAAAAGAAAGATATATTTGAGAAAAAGAGAAGCATATTTAGTGGTTAATTTAAATTTTTAACTACATCAGTTAGGCGAAAGAGCAGATGAAAAAATACATAGATGAGCAAGATTTTATTTAGTCAGATATTTTACAATTCCAAATAATTTACAGTTCCAACTGGACACTATATTAGAAGAAAGGATGTGTTGTACAGATGAAGTAGCAGGCTTAGATTCTGGAGATTTTGCTCTTGCTTCTGTTAAAGGCCTTCTGAGTTGCCTCAGCAAGTACAGCTTATAGATCAATTTCATAGATTTCATAGACTTCCTCTGAGAAGCATTTAGTTATGTCTTAATTTGTTTCTTTTTTTTTTGTTTTTTTTTTTGTATTTTTCACTGTGATCTTACCCTTTATTAAGACAAATATAGTTTGGGCAAGCAGGAGACAAGTTATCCCCACAATGCTGTCCTTGGTCAAATAATGTTAAACCAGGGTTATTTGCAGAATCCAAAATGGGATTTAAGGCAGACTTAGGCATCTAATAAATGGAAATATTGAAAATCTTGGCTCAAAAATTGTTTTATGTTCCTAGGAGCATCAGGCTTCATCAAAGGCACATTGGCACCTATAGATCAACTTCTACTGTGTTAAAATGCACACGAGCACCAAAAACTGGATAGGACCAAGGAACTCTGCACACTAGTACATACATATCATTCATAGATACATATCATGGGGTCAGTACATGTCCTGCTGGAGTTCTAGAAACTAAATCTCCTTGTTTCCATGAGGGATTCAATCCATTGAGTGTTAACAATCAAATTGATTGAAGTGAGGACAGAGTTGACTATCAATGCCTGTTTGAACTGCCGCTGATTCATTTTTCATTAGATGGTCATAAAATACCTAAAATTACCACAGAGCAATAACTGGAATCCAAATCTTCTAGAAGAAAGGTTTAGTCTTAGGCCACAGCTGGTTCTTTTTCCAGACAAAGGCACACCAGGTAAAAAAATCAAATTAGAATTGATTAAGAAGATAAAGAGAAATTTCACCTAACATGGTTTAAACCCTTTTTTGTAGTGTAGATTAGACCAAAATCTGCTTCAGGAAGAAGGATTTGAACCAAGAGGTCCTATCACATTAGGAAGAATTGTGGGCAAAATGTAATTACCACTTCTGCTTTCAGACCTGTTTCAAATTTCTGGTTGCTACCTCTTTTACCTGAAGTGCCTATAAATTCAAATGAGAAGAAGGCTCTTCCCCATTGATATAAACAGTGTCCAGGCTGATGTATAGGTACCTAGGTAGAAGGCCTTCTTTTAGCTATACGGACTATAAACTAGATGCATCAAGTTGTAGATTCTTCTAGGGAAACCCAGCATCATACTTCGGGACTGTGATGATGAACTACACAAGTACTGAAACCCTTTATTGTGAACAGATTCTCATAGTAGCTGTGTTGCACAGAAAGAGAGCTCACTCTTGACATGAAGATGCCTTCAGTTACCCAGCAATTTTTGGCAATTCTTGCAGTGTTTCAGCTCAAACTTTGTAGTTCATACATTAAAAAAAATAAATTAATTCCTACTGGCAGGAGGGGTTAGGAGTGAGGGCGTGTGTATGCACAAACACTTCTGAAGAGTATGATCCAGTATAAATTACAGCTTTGTGAGTTTTTATTATTGCATTATTTGTTTAAATGCAATCCTTGGTGCAATTCCCTGTTTCCCATATCCATTATCTCTATTAGAAAATAACACAAAATCTAGCTCAATACAATTAGCACTGTTAAATTTTTGATTCAATTCAAAACATCAGAGGTTCTATGAGTAAACTAGTCAGAACAGGTCTTGGACGACTCACAGGACCTGGGCTGGTAACAGAGCCTTAAGTAGGAGTAGCAAATAAACAGGGTCATGACAGAAAAAGCCTTTCTGAGTAAGATAGCATCTTATGACTAACTATCTCTCTTCTATGAAGGCTGATAATACAACCAGTGAAAGATTCCTCCTCTAGTTCAATACTAGAGGGTAAAAGGAACTTAGATTACCTTCTATTGTCTACTACCACTATCTCCAGTTAAATACCTTGGTGTATCACACACAGCTCCGACTTGTGCTGTCTTAGCAGACCCATGCCCAAGACAGCAGAACAAGGGTCTGATGAGGTCCTCTTTTTCTCAGCTCTAAGGATGCATTCTTCAGACTAATTGGTTACAAATGTTCACTTAACAAGCAAAGTTATTCATATGATACAGTAACGCAATTGTGAGTCTTGAAGACTTTAAATGTTGTTCACTTGTCTTTCTAAATCAAAATCAGACAGAAATTATTATGGAAAAAAAAATCAGTACTTAAAGAAAATGTCATTTTTAATCTAGGGGAAATTCATATCCCGGAATACAATGGATTGTTAGCATTCTTTAATTGTATTTTTTTTTCCGCCCAGAGAAAAAAACACTTACTTAGGTTTAAAAAAAACCCCAAGGATTAGAAATAGAAGTAGAAGGTTTTCTTGTTACAGTATTGATCTTTTCCACTAAGAAGTGATCAAACACTCACACTGTCTCACAGGTATTCCATGTACTGTGGGAAACAAAATACTAAATCAAATTCTTAGTGGATGTGCACACATGCCACAATTATAAACATTAGCAAAAAATATAAGTCCAATGAAAAATAAATCATCATACATTGAATGAGCAATAATTACTGTCTTCCTTAGTTAACACTGGGAATATCCAGGGAATTTCTAGAATTGCCACACATTGATGTATCATCTGTAGTTTAGTCAGTGCAGGAAAACCACACAGAATCTGTTGAGGTCATCTGCCCAGAATCAACTGAAATTTGAGTCCTGTTTATTCTCCAAGTTTAGAAAAATTAGAGTTTTAGGGAGAGGATCCTTATAAGAAGAAATGGAAAATAAATTGTTGTGAAAGGATGAGAGAGCTTGTTCTGCTCTTGCTTGGGCTGTAGTTTTGCAGAAGCTGTCACTAAGTAATGCAAGCATTCTGTTAAGCCTTTAATTGAAATTTGTTTTCTTCAAAATCAGAAAAATTATAGATAAAGAATCAATCAATTATTCAAACAGATCCTTGCACTGGATCTGGTCAACCTAGAACAACCCAACAAATTCCTTTCTAACTGCCTTTTGAAACTTCTTATGAACATTATCAAACAACCTACTGGTTCTGTTCAATACTCATCAAAAGTACTGATCACTCAGTCCATAATAAGGAATTTCTCCTGAGAGGGAGGATGCATAATGGCTACTTTGGTACCATTCTTTCCAGTTATGAAAATGCTAGTATCTTTCAGAGTTGAAAAAGTGTCTTTTGAAAATGTTTTTCTGAGTCTTACATTTTGGGTAATTTTTAATATCTTAAAAGTATTTATCATCTCACTCCTGATACCCTGACTTCTACAAAACCAATTCAACATCTGAGAAATTTTTACAGGCTAGCTGAAAGTATGACTAGGAAATGATGAATAAATCTGTCCTAAGAGTACTTAACAACATCTGTAGTTTTGAGCATAGGTGCTGTCATGTTGAAATTTGTTAGACTATGCAGCTGCTTAAGCACAGGTGCAAGAAGCACAAAGAATTACAGAATGAATTAAGTTAGAAGGGACCACAGTAAACCTACTGGTCCAACCTCCCTGCTGCATTTAGAACATGTTACTCAGAATTTTTCCAGAGGGTTCTTGAATATATCCAGTGAGGGAGACTCCAGAATCTCTCTGGGCAACCTGTTCCAGTGTGTGGTTACCTGCACAGTAAAGAAGTTTCTCCTCATATTCAGGTAGAATTTCCTGTACAGGAAATTCAGTTTCTGCCCATTGTCCCTTGTGTCTTCAGACACCATCAATCAGAGCCTTGTTCCACCTCTGACCCCTCCCTGCAGACACTGACAAACAGCAATGAGGTCTCCTCTCAGTCAACTCAAGGCTGAATAGGACCAGCTCCCTCAACCTTTCCTTGTAAGAAAGATGTTCCAGACCCTTGTCTTTGCAGGTCTCCCCTGGACTCACTCCAGGAGTTCCATTACTCTCTTGTCCTGAGGCACCCAGAACTGGATGCAGCACTCCTGACATGGCCTCACAAGGGCTGAGTAGAAGGGCAGGATCACCTTTTTTGAGCTGCTTGCATTTTTCTTATGCAGCCCAGGATACCATTGGCGTCCTTGGCCACAAGGACACACTGTTGGCTCAGGCATTACTTGTTGTCCACCAGGACCCCCAAGCCCTCCTCTGCAGACCTTTCCAGCTGGTCAGCCTCTCTGGTGCCTGGGGTTATTACTTGTCTGGGCACAGGACCCTGAATTTGCCTCTGCTGGACTGCAGACAGTCCTGTTTCTGTTTCCAACTTGTTGAGGTTCCTCTGAAGGGCTGCACTGCTCTCCAGAGCATCAGACATGCTTCCCAGTTTTGTATTGTCTAAGAAACTTTCTAGAAGCCTGGAAAAAGGTTCAAAGTTCTCAAGAGTCATGCCCAGTTTTCCTTGAAGATTTCTAACAGATTAGAGGAATGCATTTATGGATAGCATTTTCTATGTCATGATTTCATGAGTTGACTTGTATTTACTTCTCTGATATCCATTTCAGTAGTGACTTCTTCTTAGATACAACTTGTATATTTACTCCTTTTGTAGAGGATAATACATTTTACACATTAGCTGATGTTGATTGGTTTGCTTTTGTCAGGAGTCCAGTCTGGATGTAGTCATCCTTGGAGGCAGGTCACTCCCTACTCCCAGTACTGTTCAGTGTTCAGAAATTGCATCTGTATGTGTCCCTCACCAACTAAAATACCAGGAGACAATGTCCCAGCCTCCATTTTTCTGCCAACATTTTATGTCAAAATAAAATAGGAATAGGATAGGCTGCTTTCGGGGTCCACAGTACTGTGAGTTTCTGAACAGATTTTCAAGGGCAGGTTTATATTTTGGAGGCCATATGGCTACACCTGAGATCCCCTCTGATAGTACTAAACAACTGTAGGACATTTCTTCTGAAGGCCACCAGAGAACAACTTGTCCACTGCAGATGTGTACAAGCTACCTGTCTTAGACTTCTGGAGGAGCGCAATGTCTTCAAATCATAAAGAAACTAAGAGCTTTAGTTCCCTCTCCTCAGAAAACTGACTTCTGGTGGTTTATTTGATGACATGATCTCTTGACAAATATAAATGCATTACCATAGAAAGACTGTTTTAATCAATATATTATTTCTATATGCTTTTGGAAATTCTTTTAATTACCATTCAATAAATTAATCTAGCTAGTTCTCTCTCATGCCTAGAGATTTTTGTAGGAAACCTTATCTTGCCACTTTACTAGCTAACTAACTAACTAAGTAAATAAAAGAACTGTTAATTAGTTAAAATGTTTTCTGCCTTTTGATGCATATCTGACAAAAACATCAACAAGCAAAGCCAATCTGGGACTGTATGAAGCAAGGTTCACCACTGTTTTGTTAAACTGTTTGCACAACAGACTCACAGAAGCTCAGAAGACATTAAAAGTACTGGTGTTAGATGCCTCAGAAGATAAGTAAATCTTTTAACCTACATTTAGTCTGTGGATTTTATAGGTTAGACCACCTATTCAGCCCTTCTATATCCTTTCCTCTGCTTAGACAGCATTTTGAATGTAAGTAGCACTTTTGCAGTGAACAGACATTTGCCACAACTAAATAACTTGCCCTTTCCAATTTATCTCATTTAGATAGATATAAATGGCTCCAAGAGGATATTCTCTTCACGGTAATTGCATGATAGAAGAATGTGATAATTCAGAGCTGGAAGGAATATCAGAGACAAGGCAGCGTCACAAGCATGGTCAAAGAGAAAGAATGGATTTAAACCCTCCTTCTTTGACCTTCCCCATTCTCTAGGTACATCAAGTTCTTGTACATTTTTGAAAGCTACTCACAATTATCTTATACCATATATATAGGTTTCTCTTGCTTGTTCTGGTCAATAATGTCTCTTGGTATCACAAATCTCAGTCTGCTTTAGGGATATGTCTGAGCTGCACAAAAAAAAGAAAAAAAAAAAAAAAAAAAAAAAAAAAAAAAAAAAAAAAAAAAAAAAAAAAAGCCCCCCCCAAAAAAAACCAACCCAAAGGAACAAACACCTCAAACTCAAAAACCAAAGCAAATCAAGCTAAACCACCAAAACCAAACCACACAACCAAAACCAAACCAACCAAAAAACAAACAAACAAACAAAAAAACCCTATAATTTTCTAAGTTCCTTGCTTTGAGCTACATGTATGATACATTAAACTTGATGTCAATTCTGCAGAATCTGGTATTTAGGAGCTAATCATTATCATCAGTAACTGGCAAGATGGTAAGGTTTGCAATTATTTGGATCTGTGTGGCCAGTTGTTACCCATATGTCATAAAGAAAAATAATCTCCTTAAGCCTTGCAGAATGGATGACTGCTCTTCAGAGAGTTGCTTAAATCTTTAACATGCTGCAAACATTTTAAATAATGCTGGGAAGAAGATACCATATTGTTATCCTTTTTCTCTGTGTTTGATCTTAATAAAAAGTTAAACAATCTGCTAATAAATATAGAACTAATTAAGCTGCATTTTCAAAACCATAATCTGCAGCTGGAGAGTACCCTATAACAGATGAAAATCATCTTTTAGAAGACCATAACTCTGCAATAAGCTGACTTTTGGGGACTCATTCTCTGATACAGAGATTAGAAAATAGCAGAGTTTGGCTATTCTTTTTGAAATCTGGGACTAAATAATAGGAGTGTATCTTTCTAGGCAATTATATCTGAGTCATCGTGTTCTTACATTTAGTATTAAGTGTACTAGTATGTTCTAAGCTGCAAACATTTAGAAAAAAATTCTCTATGTTCTTGCCTTCATGGTATCTTTGGTGAGATGTGTTTGTAATTGATGTGGAAAAGGTGCTGTGTTCAGGAAGGTTGTGTCCAAACCTGCTCAGCAATGGTGTGGAAATGAAGGTGGAATATACCCCGTGAGAGACACTGTGCTGTGCATCTCCTGGCTGATGCCACACCCGGGAGGGCTGACACCTGCCCAGCCTAGCTTAGCAGCAGCTCCAGCCCTGCCTGCACAGCAAGAGACATGGGGATCTGTCCCTTCCTTCTCGGCCATGCCTCAGGCTTCTCTGCTAGCCAAGGGCTCACTTCCATCTCACTTCCTCACGCTGAGAGGTACTTGCTCACAGAAGTTATCCTAGTGACTGCTACAAATTAACTGACAAAGAAGAGGCAATGTGCGAGCTCCCCCTGCAATGTGTGAGCTATTAACCAACTCAGAGGGAGCCCAGCTGGCTACTCTGGTCGCCTGTGGTGAGGCAAGCATGTTCAGCTGTTGGGCTGATGTTCCTAGCTGTCAGCTCTGTTTCAAATAGCTCCACGAGCAAAGCCTGGAAGTGACTTATTCACTCCCTTTCAGTAGCACTCAAAAAGGATGGAGCTGTGGAGTTTTAGTATGACTTTGCTGCTTTTCTGAAAGGAATTGGGATTGGATACAGGTAGAGTACTGGATAGTTAGCACCTCCCAAGGTACTTCCCCCTGTGTGTGAAAAGGTGTGCATAACTTTTATTTATTTTACCTTTTACATTCCCCACAAGGGAAAAGAAAAAAAAAAAAAAAAAAAAAAAAAAAAAAAAAACAAAAAAAAAAAACCAAGCAAACAAACAAACAAAAAACCACCCAAACACAGCAAAACCCATTTTTAAAACCTATTCTAGTAAACAGACACTATTCAAATATTCAAAAACCCAAAGATGATATTTGAGTATCATATTACCTCTGTTTCTGAAAAGTTTCTTCCAGGGAATGGAAGCTTCAGTGTCACCAATGAGACGGCACCTTGTTCCAGCTGAAAGTTTGGATCCTGGACAAGTGAAAATGTGTACAGTACATCTTGAGAAAAAGTTGTAAAAATAGTTAAATAAAACAGTAGCAAGGAATGGGAGGAGGGGAATCACTTCTGTTGCCATTACATTAAGTAGAATACTCACAGATGTATAGGTTCATGTGGAACATGTCAGAATGCACAAAGTATTTCCTCAAAGCTTTAGTAGGCTTCTTCATGGAAAAGGTAGGCTTAGATGACACTGAGTAGGAGGAAAAAATAATTTGCAAAGGCCTTATGGACATTTGCTGCTTCTTGGCTTTTTCTGGCTAGTTTGTTCTCAATTGCTCATATTTATAGGAGAATCTAAGTGGTCCTCATTCACAGTAGTATGAAAAAAGGAAAACAAATACTCTAAGACTGAAGTACCTCCTTGAAAAATGCTGCCTTGTTGATTATATTTGTGCCATAGAGTAGGCAAAACTGGCTACCGGTAGACTATTACTAAACATGGTCATTGTCCAACACACACACATAATTACTTATGGAGCTGCAGCTTAGTGTCTGAGTGTCTGTAATTTCCTCTTGCTGACCTTCACAAAATGCATTTTTACATATTTTTTATTCTTCACTTAATAGCTGTATTTACCAAACAAAAATCATACAGATATTTTCAAAGGTCATACTTTTTTTTTCCCAGACTCAACCTAACTATAAATGTATTTTGAGGGAATACCTATAATTAGCATTCTAGAGAGAATAAAACACCTTCTTAATTGTTTGCTTGAAGTGCAGCAATTGGACTGTTTTGCCACTGCATCCATGAGACACACACACACACACACACTATTAACCTAAGTAATGCAGCAAAACCCTCCTGATCCCACAGTTTATCTGTCTATTCACACAATGATGACCTGTGCAGTCCTAAGGGCTGCTACCTTTCATTTGTGTTTCTCAAAAGAAAAACATTACATGGTGTATATTCCAGTTAATCATTACCTATCACCTGTGGCAGTGCTCGCCCAGCTAACATTTTGTTCTTCCACCAGACCTCAGAGAGGGAGCGGCATCTCACTCCTCTGGGGGACTCAGCCTCAGCCTGAGCAGGGCACTTGGCCTTTCTCACCAGTGACTCCAGGAACCACCTTGACTGAACTCCATTCTGGTCATCTCGGACATATTTTCCATGTCTCCGTTATGTCTGACCCAGAAATGCAAGCTGTTTTGGAATAAAAATAAATGGTAAAATGTGCATTTTATAAATCTTTGATAATTCTGCTTGAGGTCTTCTCTAGTTTTGGATGCTTGGTTGGAAAGTAGTGTGTACAGAGGAGTCAAAGAGTATGTTCTCACTACTAAGTCCCACTACAAGCAGCTAAAATAGTGCTCTGATTTTCTATTTCTTATTCCAGCTACAAACAGAGATGAGTTACACCACAGTCAGTCTCGATCTTTGACAACTTACGAGTTTACATGATACCTCATTCTATATATAATTTTGGAATAATTTTAGTATTTTGACACTTTCTAAATGCCATGGAGGTCCATGAAATGATAAGAAATAGAGATTAAATTATGATTTTGCCAATTTTTCAGAGGAAAAAAAACCTGTTTTGTTTGGTTGCTTTTTTTTTTCTCCAGCTTTAAGACATATTTATTAGAAAAAAAAGCAATGGTTTTCAGTCCCTTTTGGTAGGGAGCATGAACTACACAGTGTAAATATTTCAGCAAGCAGCTGAAACTTAACTTCAACTGTATCTTAAATCAAACAACTTATGTCATGGATGGCTGCTGCTATGTGCCACTGTCTTTTCTTTGTAATTCAGAGTTTCAGTGCTAGAGGCTGGAACACAATGGCTGGAATGTGTCCCAGCAGAAAAGGACCTGGGGGTGCTGGTAGCAGCAGCTGAGGCAGGGAGGGCCCAGGTGGCCAAGAAGGCCAATGGCATCCTGGCCTGGATCAGCAATAGTGTGGCCAGCAGGAGCAGGGCAGGGACTGTCCCCCTGTGCTGGGCACTGCTGAGGCCACACCTCAAGTGCTGTGTCCAGCCCTGAGTCCCTCACTGCAAGAAAGACACTGAGGGGCTGGAGTGAGTCCAGAGAAGAGCAACGGAGCTGGGGCAGGGTCTGGAGCATGAGTGCTGTGAGGAACAGCTGAGGGAGCTGGGGGTGTTTATCCTGGAGAAAAGGAGGCTCAGGGGAGACTCCCTGCAACTGCCTGGAAGGAGGCCATGGCCAGGTAGGGTTGGTCTCCAGGCAGGCAGTGACAGGATGAGAGGTCATGGCCTCAAATTAGGGTAGGTTTATGTTGGACTGTGGTGTAGAGGCAAGTGAAGAAACAAGAAGGGTCTCCTGTGTAGAGTTCCAGTAGGGCTTCTTAATCCACACACTGAAGGGGTCTGGGGACAAAAGACAGCAGCTTATGGAGGGATGGATTTAAATACAGGGATGACAGGGCAGAGCAAAGCATGAAGGCCCAGTGGGTGGGTACACAGGGAAATGATGCAAAGGTAGAGGAAAGGACTGGGGGAGCTAGTGTGGGAGCAGGGGTGGAACACTACAGTAAATTGGGGCCAATGGGGATTAGGGAAGAGGAGAACATTCTAGGGAACAACCAAATAGGGATAACAAGGGGCAGTCTGCAGCAAAAGGCCATTGAGGGGTGCATTAACATAATAAATAATCATAAAACTTTAGCTTGTGAGTTGCTTCTACAGCTCAGCAGTTTCCTTTCCAGGACATTGATTCTGCCAGGTCTGTGGCAGCACCCTGGGCCTCCACACATTAGGAAGAATTTCTTCACAAGAAAGGGTGATTAAATATTGGAATGGGCTTCCCATGGATGTGGTGGAGTCACTTGAAAGTGTTCAAGGAAAGATTGAAAGTGGCACTCAGCACCATGCTCTGGTTGACAAGGTGGTGTTCAGTCACAAATTTGACTTGATGATCTCAGAGGTCTTTTCCAACTTCATCAAATCTGTGATTCTGTGATTCAGTGTTTTACAATAATAACAAGTTCTGCAGTTTGGAATGGATGTACCGAGTGAGGCATCTGAGCCTTGATGGTATTTGGCATTCTACACCTCATTTCTGGCAGAGCTGCCCCTATCTGGTAGTGACAATCCTAGCCAAAATCTCTCTCTCAATGAAATCACTGGAAAATTTCCCAGCACCTTGAATATGAACAGAATTGGGTCCATGACCAGAAGATGCATGTGCATCTCTCATCATACTGTAAGCAGCAAATGTTCATGATGGTAATCTAGTGAGGGGCTAGTGACATCTGGAAGTTGATTATATTAACATCTAAGGACATAAAGAGAACATATAAAAGGTAAGACCTTGACTAAGGGAAATCATGCAAGGCAAAATTTATTCCAGCCACATTAAAATAATCATCATCTGGTCCAAGGCACCTACTTAGCTAGGGAAAAAAAAAGCCCCAACAAAACCCAACCCCAAAACTCCCAAACATCCTTCCTTGCTGATCAAAGAACAAAGATAAGATGCAAACTATAGCTCTAATAATTTTTTTTTTTTAATTTAGCCTATTTTTCATTATAATTCACCTGTGCAAGTAATTTCCCAGAACATTCTTTAGAGAGAAAACACCTCAAGAAGAAAATTCTTACAATATAATTTCTACTTTTTACAATTTTTTTGGAAAGTGTTTTCTTTATTTCATTCTGGATGGGTCCATGAAATTAATCATTTATAAAACTGCAGTGCAGGAGATATTTCACAGAATTTTACAGCAGTAAAGGGCAAAACAGAAGCACTGTTTTTGAACAGCGGGTACCATTTCTAGTCTAGGACTTGCACTGAAGGTAGCTGCTTTTCAAGCTTAGCAATGGAACAATTAATAAAGAAACCCATTAAGGTCTGATTGTTGCTGCTAAAAAGGAAGGTTGAATTTCAGGCCTTTGAAGTAACTGAGAATGATTCAGGCCTCATTACAGAGATATAATCTACATTCATACATTTATGTTAGTGATTCAAATCTATTGGGACAGATTGAATTCCGTTAAATAGTGCATCTTTCCTGTGGAACTTTTCTCAGGCTTTCTCAGGCTAACCTAAGAGGTGACCTGACAATACAAAGTAGTGGGGTATTTAGGGATTCAACTGTGCTATAAAAGAAAGGCTATACAGAAAGTAGAAAAAAGAATGAGATATAATCTAAAAAGCTATGTCAGCTTTTCATTTGGACTCTGTTTTGTAAATGCCCTCCTTGTCATCACACAGGATAAAAAAGGACTCTATGCGTTGCAGTAGTTTAAAGAACTGCCCTCAATATTGCACCTGCCAGAAGCAGATCTTATGTGAAATTCTGCACATATTGAATTTTCTGGTCTTAAGCAGAAAATCTTACAACCAATGTATAGTCATGACCTAGAAATAGGCTTAAGCAGAATTCTTCTTTAGAAAATTCAAGACAATACCTATTTTCTCAAGGTTAATTATAACAGTTTAACCTCCATATTTCTAACTCCCACCAGAGATTATAGAATATTGATTCACTGTATTTTCCAGCATTTGACAGGAAAAAGGGAAAAACAAAAAAGAAAGATATCTTCAAATCTAAAATTTTAAGGTATTATAGGAATTGCTTATAATTTAAGCTGTTGGAATCAAAATAACTTCAATTTTAGAAACAATGCATTGTATCCTTCATGACTCAGGAAACACTGAAACACTGACATAAGATATGTAGACACACATGTAAGCTGTCAGGCATTCACAGAAAAGAAGGTTTGCTTTACTGTTTTTGTTTCTCTACTTTTAAAAAATTAATAACCAAAAGGAAAAACCTTTGGCAAAAGGAAAGCCTAAATCAGATTTACAAAAAGAAGGATTTCTGAAATGTTTTGCACTCAGTGCAAATACATGTAGAATAAATACTCTGAAGTGCCATAAACAACATCGTAAAACATATTGATTCTAACATTAAATGGTTTCATTTTTAAGTCTATTTAAATGTCACCCCCAGCAGCTGAACACATAAATTTAGAAACCAGCTCTCTCCAGAATAAACACCATAATTGGAGAAAATAATTTCTAATTTCTGTTGTGAAGTTAACAATATATTTAACATCCTAATCTAATGAATCTGTCTAATTTTAGAACTGTTTGGTCTCTCTCTGCATTTTCTGTTATTTAAACTAAGATTTGCTCCCAATTGAATCACATAGGAGGTTTTCCACTGCATTCCACTATCTAGATTATTTAACTGCTTCTATTTCAAAGAAGTTTGGGATTTACTTATTGAGCTATTCAATAAGTAAACTGTGTTTCTGTACCTATTTCCCTGATAGTCCATACTCTTAGCAAATGTTCCATCCACTTGTGTTCCACAACAGGTATTTAACAATGCTAAATACTGATTAAAATATAATAGCTTGCATGCTGCCCATACCCTGTCAGTTCTTGATGCTTTTTTTTGGTGTCAAAAGTTTGTCATCATACAGAATGGTTGTTAATTACTGGGAAAGCTGACAGTTCAGTGATGGACTAAAAATATTAATCTGTCATAACATTCAGTATGTGAAATGATAAATCCACTGGAAGAGATGGAATCATAGGAAAAACCAACAACATATGCCCCTCCAGGAAAATAATAGCTTAAAAAATTGCTTAAAATAGCCTTTAAAATGGAAAAATTTCTTTCTGGCAAGAGAAACTGCATTAGTTTTTTTTCAAAAATTAAAAAGACAGCAAAGTATTCAGACAGATTTTATGGGAAAACCTTTGCAATGCCAATAAAATCCCTGTTGCTTTGAAGTCAGACGCGTGATTCAGTAAGCGACTCATGTTAGCAATTAGAAAATGGTCATTTAGGGCCCTGATTTCTTTTGAGACAAGGAAAGTGAGGGTGGGGAAAGAGACACAATAAATCTTGAGAGGCTTAAAAGGAAGAGCAGGCTAAAGTGTGAACTTTTTATTTCAGCAACGGAAGCGAGAAATCAGTGATTCATTGAAGGAGGGAGAAAGACCTCCATGGAAGCTGGCAGAGAAGAAGGAAAAGGAGCTAATTATGTCTCTTCCCTTTTTACTCTCTCTGAGCAGCATATAATCTGCTTTTCCAGGGTCTGCCTGTAGTATATAGTCCTTTCCAACCTCTCCACCCAACCCCTCCTCCAGCGGGGGGGAGGGGGAGATCTAGCAGGCAACAAGCTCCAGGTGGCTTTCTCAATCACTTCACTGCCAAAAAAAATAAAATAAAACCCTCCACTAGAAAACAAGTTGGGGTTTGGGGTTTTTTGAGGGGTTTTTTTGTTTGTTTTTTGTTGGGTTTTTTTT
>VWZN01007252.1:2281-13608 GCA_013396955.1 Regulus satrapa | reverse complement strand
TGCCCGGGGGCCGGTGCGCGGCCGCGCTGCTGCCCGTGGTGCGGCGGAGGCGGTGCCGTGCTGCGCCCCGCCGGTCCCGGGCTGCAGCGCCGCTATACCGCTACTCGCTCCATTGTAAACATCTGGGGCTGCCTTCCCACAGACCTCACACGAGTTTCATTGTCCTGTTCTTTTTTTCTTTCTTTCTTTCTTTTTCTTTATTTTTTTAATAAATTATTTCAGAGCAAAAGTCACATGGCAGTCTCCATAGCTGAAGCTTTGAGCTTTTCTCAAGAATTAATTAGATGCTTCTAACTAGCATGTTTCTAGTAATGTTTTTTTGGCTGTTACTGGTAGTAATGCACCCTTTACTTGGTTTTCCTGCCTGTGTAATCTCAAATTGAACTGTACTAAATCACAATATATTGCTTTCTGTTGCAAATCTTAAGTGACTATGTTCCACTCTAGGAACATGCTGAGAAAGTAAGTTCTGTTACGCTACTCAAGGAAACTCTAAGGCTTTCTTCACTGGTAAAGAACCACATTTTGGGTCTTGTGTTGTTTTACGTAAATCCAGATAAACTCGGGAATACATCTGCTGTTAAACAAAAATGACTGAAAGTGAATTAAGTAGATCCCTTGTCAGCTAATGTGTAAAATACACATTGGAAAAGTATTTCAGCAGGTTGCTGTGCTGTGTGATAGGCACGACTGTTAATTCAGCAGTATTTCTAGTAAATACCCATAATATAACCTTACAAATTGTGAGAAGAGGTCTGGAATGTCATACCTTACAACTTCATGCTTCATCATGCACTCTAATGTTTGTAAATACTTTAGATGTCAAAGCACCTGAATCTTACCACCTCCCTTTCTGTATTTCATAGAAAGACAAATTCTTAAAATACAGAGCTGTGAGGGAGACTAACTTTGATGAATTCGTGTTGAGTGAGGTCCTAGAATAATGTTTCTGCGATTACCTTTGGATTTGAAGGAGAACAGCACCCATAAAATGGGATTCTGAAAGCTTTGTGTGCATCTCTGAGAATATCAAACCATTCTGTGTAGTACACTTCTGCCAAAAAGGGCTGTAAGGTGCCCGCTCTGACAGCAGTGTACTCAGGGAAGTAACTACTCATTTGTGTAGTCCCACTTAGCCAGCAGAACTGCTGAGTGAGTAAACTTATCCATATGCTTGAACTCTTGCAAAATCCTGCCAAGAAGAGATAGAATACACTGGAAGGCACATATACATCTTTCTACCTTTTCAGGCTACATGCAAGAACCCCCCACAACTATAGGAGGGGATGTGCCTGGTGTGTCCTGGTTTTCCAGTCAGTGCATCAGAAAGAGAATTGGCCTTCTCAGTGATGTCATGGTTACTGTCACATCTGCAGAGTATCTGCTGAAAGAGAGGATAATATCATTCGTTTCATATAAAGGCAAAACAATGCTTTTGTTATACATAATTACATTCTATCACTGAAGATTACGTGCAGTAAAGAAAGTATTTCTGTCATCTTAAAACTTGTAGCTTCCCTGCTGTACTTACATCACAAAGGCAGACCTAGTGTACATGCTTCACTTCAAAACTACTACCATCCATTAGAAGTCAGAGTTCTATGTTTTTGATTAATAATCATTATCATATGCGGTGTGAAATTCTGTTTTCTCTAAAAACATAGTCTGAGACCATTTAAAAATATATTTATTGTGTCTTCATTCAAGGCTGTTTGTGTAGCAAAATGTTGCAAGTGAATTCACTAAATGAGTGTTTTTCACAGCATCATGTGTAACAGTGCTATCAACATTGCTATAATCCCTAGCTGGACTGATTCCATGCAAATATATGGTATCTTTCATATGGTCTGAAATAAGTAATTATATCTGAATATATTTCTGCCATGCATAGAGTTAGCCAGAGAGGCCACTAGATTGTAGTCTATTTAGCAGTAAAGGCTATTTAATCTCTAAAATTAGTTTCTCCTTCTGAAATCATGTTTCCTAAATGAATGAGAGTCACTATTGAAACACAAGACTAAAATATTCTGACTTGGAGGCTGATTTTCTCATATGCTAATGTTTAAAAACTATTTACGCTGCAGTAAAGCTCTATCAGTAGGTCTGTAAGATTGTGATATGTTGTGTAATTAGACAACAGCTTTCATGGCTCACTGCCAGTTAAGCACTATCAAGTGAGAAGAACAGTGGGAGAAAGTCAGAGTAAACATTCAGAAAACATAATTTCATCTCCAGCCTTTAAACAGCTCAAGCAGCATTCATGGATATGCTCTATAAATATTGTGTAGAGTGCACTAAATTAAAGTTTATTCTGGCAGCTGTATTCCAACTTGATTGCTTGGAACTGTTCCATCATCCTCTCTCTACCTGTGGAGTACCAGGTGGGTCCTGATAGTTCTGTCAGAAGACTTTCAGAACTTGCACCACTTGACAAGGCTGGAGGTGTCTGTCGCTAGACAGATGTAGGAAACTTTATTTTATTGCTCCTTACCTCTGGAAGTATCTCAAGATAAAGCTACTACCTTGTCCTGCAGCACCACAGCTGTGAAGTCCCTTGCCCCTGTTCTCGACATGGCCCTTTACAAGCACAAATAAAGAGCACTGTAGTGTTTGCTGGAGGCTTACACACTAGATGAGGAACAAATAAATCCAAAACACTTCAAAGAGCAAGTACAAAAGCTTTCACTATATCTTGAGCTCTAGGATCACCAAGAGAAGTTTAAGACGTATTAAAATTGAGAAGGAACTGCTTGTGTGCAGATTCCGACTACTCTCACATGGACAGTTCTCTTGACTAAGATAGTGAAATTCTGTGGGATTACTGGTTGGCAAGTTAAAGTTACATGATATATGATAAACTGGTTCAAGAAAACTTGAATGTGTCTCAGTGCTATACAATTTCAATTGACTTCTAGGGCAACTGTACTATAAGGCAAGCAAGCTTCAGATTTGCAGGAGAGACCTTATTAGTTGAAGAACAATAACAAAATACAAAATATCTCATTAGCAGCATCTGACCTGCAGTCTGTGGAGGGAATTCTGCATGAGCAAAGACCGAAGGATCAGGGTCTTACTTAGGTACATGTTCAGGGAGTGCAGTCTGTGTCACTGAGTCTGGAAAGGAGTGAAAAGAATTGCTGGAGGGATTCCTGTGGGCCTTGGACCAAGCAGTGCTATGCAAAACCTACAGTAGATGGCGGCACAGCCACTGCTTGGCAGTGGGCAAGAAGTGTCTGCGTCTTCAACTGTGCAAGCTAATTTAGTTCAAGCACAGCCAAAAGGGCTTGCACCAGCAGATATGCTGTTATTTTACCTTCTGACCAACCCAAGAAGGCTATTTCAAGAAAAAAGCACTGTGTTGCAGAATAAAACTGTATGTTGGGAGCTAGCAAGAAATAATTGGCCACTTCCCACAAGCTAGCCTATTCTGGGCTCTTCTGAGTATTCAATTATCTTTTATACCAAGCTTTAAGAACTCTTGAAGTCCCTGGTAGTCTTTGGTTTTGCTTTTGGTTAGCATGGGATAAGCTTAGCAACATAGTGAGTGAAAGCAAGAAAATTTTCAGCCTCATTCTTTAGCCCAAAAGATTGTAAACAACCACTCAACTACCAGAAGTGCTGAACACTGTTAATGAGGACTTTAACTGTGTGCATAAATAGATGACATATAAATAAGTATTTGTATTATAGATTGTTTTATATGCAGAAAAATAGCATTAAATGTGTTTTGTACAGTAAATGAAGCACACTGCTTCTGATACTCATTTTATTCATCATACTTCTGGTGCAGAAAAATAATTGTCATAGGTACCTTAACATCAGTTATGAAGGTTCAAGCTGATTAGAATAATTGGCAAAATACACTCTTTTGCTATTGAACATTTTGTGTACTAACTGTTTGGGATTATTGACTCCTTATCATATTTGTTTTTAAATTAATGTGAGAACTTTTCACTGTTTTATCTGAAGATTGATTAGTGTTTTGCTAGTTTACTCTCCAAAGAGTTCTCTTTTATAGCTTTGCCAGTTTCAAAATATCTAAAATGGGAAATAATAATGAGTGGAGTAATTTAAAATGCTTGCTCCTTACCAGGAAATGTATATGTTCTTAAGGACATACTTTCTCACTTTCTTTTTTTTTTTTTTTTCTTCCCCTGGTTTAGTTTGTATTTTGTTTTTGTCTGTAGAACTTATTATATAATTTATAACCAGCAGTATAAAACCGTAGGCACTTAGGATTTATGAATGTGGAAAGAATTGTACTATTTAATGTCTACATGACACTCTCCTGTTACCCTTGCTGCATTCCAGCCTTGTGGATCCTCCATGCTGACACTGTAGCCCTGTCATAAATCTCTTCAAAATACACAGTTGTAAGAAGTCTTTTTGTCTTAATAAATCTAACTTATAGCCACTTGGAAAAAAAAATAATCCAAAGAGTTAGGAGCAATGGGAAGTTTGTTCCTAAAACCCCAGAAGAAAGAAAACAAGGGACACATAGGTTTATAGACGCCATGTTTCTGTTTTCATGGGAGGGTTTACAAGTAGTGGTTCAGTCAAAACTTCCCTTGAAGATGACATTAGCTGAGTGAGCAGTATAGAATGTGCTTACACTTCTGAAACATCTTGGATGCATTCATTCATAGGATAAGATCCTCTGTTTTGAAATAAGGCATTTTAAGATGACTTTCAGATGTCTTTGAACTGTGTGTGTGAATAGGGGCCTTTTCACTTCAAATGAGAGTCAGATCAGATCCTGCAATAGGGGAGTTTTCATTTATTGCAGAGAGCCTTTCATGAAAAAAAAATAAATTGCAGGTACTTGTATGAATACAGAGCAGCAACTCATGTGATGTGGATTGCTGACTTTTCCTATGAGAAAGTAATACAAATACACAAGAAAGCTTCTAAATAGGAAAAAGGGTATATGTAAATCATTCTGTATTTCTATTTACGGCATAGTATTTGGGCTGGTAGTGTCAACAAATCAGAGAATTTACTTGGTCAGCTTGGGATTTCTTATATATTCCCTTCTTGAAACTGATATGCCATGACAAAACAATGTTTTCTATTTTGTGGAGAGCTTTTTAATTCAAAGATTGCAGTCTCTTTTTCCCCAAAGTAGCACCAGGTTAGGCACCACTTGCTCATTTAAACACTTGCTACTAGTGTTTGCAATTGTACATGTCACTGACTACTTTATCCTAGTATTCTGGGGTATATAATCTAATGACCTGTTTTCACTTGGAACAAATGTTTTATTTATCAGCCAGTGTCAGCTTGATGAGGCTGCATGGAAAAATAAGCTTTTCTTGTTTTGGGCTGTGAATACCAAACTACCCGATAAGAAATAGTGGACAGGTTTGGTTAATCTTATCACATGTTTGTTTCTCAGTTGGTAGGTGTGTTAATGCATTAGTGCCACTAGTCTAACTGTGTGTGTCTGTCAAAAAAAAATTCTTCCTTTTGCTACAACAATTTATTTTCATGTGATATTTTGCTATCTTGCTTCTCTTTGTTGTTCAGATGCTTTAACATGGAAGAGCAGCCAATGATATTTGCAAGGTTAGTTCTGTTAACTAGAGGGGTCCTTTCCTGGCTCCCCTAATTGCTCCTGGTTCTTGTACCAATTTGTTGTAAAACATCTCTGTTAGTTACAACATGTAAAAGGAAGACAGGAAACAGTGCTTCAAGAAGTTTTGAAAAGCCCGCTTGGGGAAACTCTCTGTGTTTGTGAAGACAATTAAAATCTTCAAGGCTAGAAGTCATGGGGAGGTGGCTAAATCTCTAATCACTGAATGGATATTAAAACTGAATTAATTAATTGTGCAGATTATTAAAATTGATTTTGGTACATCATGAGTACAGTGCTACAAATGGAAGTTGCAGGGAAAAGAAATGGTTACGAGTAAGCCAAGTCTCATACTAAATAGTGGCTCTAAAGGCACTGTTTTTAAATTAGGTAACTTGTGTTCTTTCTTTGAACATTCAGTTCTAATTGCAACAGTAAATCAAAGAATATGCTCAAAGTAGATTCCCATGTAAGGTGGACAACTGGACAGTGCCTTTTTACTGCTACTAACACGTGCATCCAATTACTGGGTTGATATACTCACAATGTCAGCTGTAAAGCATTCCCCTATTTTATAGTTAGCCTAAAGAATTATTAGCCTGTCCCCTTTCACATTTACCTCTAAATAATCTGTCAGTAGTGTATATCTTCTACAGTTAAAGAGGAATTTTCACACACATTGGAGCTGACTTTCAAGAAAAAAAGGAAATGTTGAAACTACACCAAATAGTTTTATTCCTTTTCTTTTTCCTCTCTTCCATAATTTTTGGTGTTGTCAAAGAGAGGAAAAGGTTACAGATAGTAGGAACATGAATTATTGTGAATGTTATATAAAAATAAAGATCTTATCTTTCATAAGCCTTAATTTAGGAAAGCAATATGATGCCTGCTCCTGTCATGGTGTAGAACATATTTTGGCATTCCTGACTTGTCTTTCTATGTGGGCAGCAGAAGTTAAAATGAGGGTTGTGGGGGTGGGAGGAAATTGTGAGAACTCTCTTTGCTCTTCTTTCTGCTGCCACTGACATTAGAGGTTCAAATATTGCATAGAAATAAATGAAATGTAAGTTTTCTTTTAGGTTCCTGACACACAGCTGTGCAGCTGTAGTCAGCATGTGTGGGAGTTGGGGAGGGAATGCTGAAGCATTTTAGAATCATTCAGGATGTTATTTAATTGGAATTAAGGCACAGTGCTAAGTGGAGACTGGGTATAAATCAATGATATTGTGCCCGCATTAGAGGAAGTGGGTGGGATGTGTGACAAGTACCAGATCAGTACTAGAAAAGATGACAAGAAAGAAATAGGGGCAGCATGTGTCATGAGTGGGAGAGAAGTGAGGAGAGGGGGAGCATGGCTTACCCCTTTTGGCAGCTGTGAACTGCCAGTGATGTTGAATTGTCTTGTCTGGTCTCACTGCAAAATCTGTTTGCTCACAGACTGAAACGATGAAGACATTAAGGTGCCTTTTGAATTTGTAAAAAAGTGTGTGCTTGGTCTTAGGGTGTGAGCTTTCCATACTCAATTTAATTGTGTCTTCTCTGACCCTTTTCTGTAGATATTAGATATTATTTGTTACCTGATCTAGGGTTTTCTTCTCCATTTTATCCTCTTGAAGAGGATTAATTACCTGCTTTATTCCTAATATCAAATTCAGTAAGGACTACTTGAAAGCAGAAGGGCGGTGAATTGGCCCTTAAAAGTAAACTATTTGAAAGAACCAAAAGCTCTGCATTTGAGGAAAAAAAAATAGTTACAGTTTTATTTGGTCATGTTTCTTAATTTTTTCAGTATGCTAATACTATGCACTATATTTATTAAGATAAAAATATACCCAAAGGACACCAAGGCACCCTAGAATTCCAAGTAGTTTGATTTTTGGAGTACAGAATAGGGTAGAATTAAGTGTTTTGTTTGCCTGTATGTTTAGTGTTATCAAATATGTCATATTTTGAAAGTTTATCATTAAGATTTAAAGCAGATACTTAGTTGCAAGTTTGTTGCTACAGTGAGCAAGGGAAAAATGTGTGCTCTAGAATGGAATAGGAGATGACTGCATTTAACACAATATTTTATAAGACTACATGATAGGTGTCTTTGCAATTTTATTAAAATATTTTGGGAAATGCTAAAGCTTCCAATGTTCTCTGAAGTAGTCTTTTAACTTCAACAGAACAAAGTTTTTTCTCATTTATTTCCCAGATACTTATTTTTTCCTCTATGGTTTTTCCTAAATGTAAACACCAAAAGTTTAAACCATGTCATAAAGCCATAGAACTGTGTAATATCCCAAGTCAGAAGGATCTCACAATGACTATTGTGCCCAAATTTTGATCCTGCACAGGATAATCTGGAAGCTGATCTGAAAGTGCCTCTCTTATCCTCATGAATTATCTTACTACCTGTGGCACGTTTCCCTTGGAGACAAACTAATGAAAACCTTCCCCTGAACTGTAACCTGGTCTCATGACTCTGCTCCTCTGCCCTGTCTCAGAGGAAGCAGAGTGGTGCGTGTGGCTCACATTCTGATGACAGGACACCTTTCTCTTGTCAAAACACTACTGCTAAGAATTTTAACACAGAAATTCTGCGATCATTGAGGGTCTGTAGCTGCAAAACTAATGGTAACATGAAAAGATGCAGGAGAGTCTAGTGCCAATCTCATCACCCAGGGTGGGGTTGCTTTCTGTTAGTCTGCTTCTCTGTCTTGGCCTGGTTACTCTGTCTCTTCCAATGCTGAAAAGATAACCTCCCATATAAGATACATGTGTAGTTTTGGAACTACCCTCACAAGTAGGTAGATCAAAAGTTCATACCTTGGCTGAAGAGCTAAGGCACCACCATGCGTAAACCCAGTTTCATTGGGCATTCTGACATACAAATCATTGTGAGCTCTTTAATTTTTCACTTTGTGTGGTTCTGAAAAAAATAACTAAGAAAATTAGTAGAATGTAAGAAATTGAAGGAAATTATGATTGTTTCAGCTTCTTAGAGATGAAGATGCTGATGAAAGCACATTTACAAGTCCAATTCTTATGAACAGTGACATTTAATGTCATGTCTGATACCTTTTATTCATAAAGCAACTTGACCTCTTCTCTAAACACCCATGAACATGTATAAGCAATGACTCACTTCTTAGTCCAATGACTTGTTTATATCTCTTAAGCAGCTAATAGAAAATTCAGTAAGGCAAGTACTGGGAGGTATGAGTTACGCCCTTTCTGAGGCTTAAAGGTAGATTCAATATAAACAGTTTTTCTGCTTTTCCTGGATTTTACTTTGTTGGCAACCCTACTTCTAAGCCAAGAATGATGGAGGGAGATGCTGAGATCATGCAAACTGGTGATTCCATCCACCCTGGGAATAATGATGTTTCCTGCTGCCGATATGCAGTGGTAAGCACTGCAGGACACAGGGAGTGGAGCAAGGCAATGCAGCAGGGCAGGGAAAAAATGACAAGGTTAAAAAGAAATCTGTGTTCCAGGTGCTAGGAACAGACTATTTTGTTCACAGCTTTCTGCATCTGAATAACCTGAGGAGGAGCAATTGGAACCCAGCCTGTACATGCCATGGCATATAAACTATGTAGCAACTCTTATATTAGCTATTCTTTGGTATTTCCTTCTCTCATATGACATAAAGCAGTCAAGAAGAGTGACTGCTGATTGCTTAAAAGCTGGTGATTATTGTATATTAAGGAACTACAAGAATGAGTGCACTGACAAACTAAAAACATTTTAAGAACACTCTATGGAAGACAGCCTACTGTCAGTAAATGCAGTGTATAAAATACCATGCTATAGAGCTTTGGATGAGAAAACAGTTTTCATCTAACTGGAATGCCTCACAGAGTAGCTATTCAGTTGAGTTTGTCTGGGAAAGAAAAGGTCCAGCAAACACCAACTTTTTTTTATAGAAGAGATTTCAGGATATTCTTAATGACTATGGTGGATTTTTGTCTCAAAACAAGACTGAAGCAGATGCAAACTGGAGTAGTGCTGTACAATTGTGAGAATGATTGTCCATCATCATGTGCTGTGAAAATACTGAGGAGACAGAGGAAGCTGAGGGAATCCTTGGAGCTCCTAATGTTCCTCATGCTGATTGCCAAGTAGCACAGAGTAGGATTTGCTTAAAGGGGGAGAGTAGAAGACTGGACAATTTGGCACAAGGATGGTCTGCAGGAATTAAACTTTGAGTATAAGGAGTTCCACAAAGTATTAGAAAATAATAGGTCCTTTATGTTGTTTATCCATTGTACATCAATATTTCTGAGTATTTGAGTCTCATTTCACTCTGGCTCTTTGATACTTATAAAATGATGTATGCAATACTGCCTACACAAGCAAGGGTGTTATGAAAGACAATTATTTGTGAAACACATCAGTAACACCATGATGATCACCAGGAAAAAGAAAAACAACACCCAGAGTGTAATCATCCTCTTCACTGAAAAGTTTGGATATAAGGAATAGTAAGGACAGTCTTGTCTTCCTATAAAACAGGGAAGAATCGGCTACTTCATAATTTTGACAGAACAAGGTATTTCTGTCTTTCAGCAGGACAAACTCTTATAGTTCAAAAAAGGTTACAATATTACCCCTCTTTCAAGCATTCTGTCAAGCTTAGCTAACAGATTTTTTGCATAACATAAACCAAAAATTAATGTCAAAATAGCTCCTAACCAAATAGCACAAATGGAGGCACATATTGGATCTGTCCTGTAAAACTGGATCTGCTTTTTCTGCAATTATAATTAATGCTTCTGAGCATTATAATCCCAAACAACGTTAAAAACTGTTTTGCTTTGAAGGCATAAACTTTAGGGTGTTTCAGCTCAAGGATCTGAATAATATCCATGATTAAACAGTTAAAATGCAATTGTTATTTCACTGTCTTTGCAGTCAGACCTGTCAGTAAAAGAAATTTGAGAATGATGTCCTCCTAATATTTATTGTATTAATATAGTTTGTATTTATGGAAGTGCATTAATTCCCCTGTAATATTGTCAATCTATTGGAGTTAACCTACTGGAATTATTTGTTTGGATTTTATTTATTTTCTACCATTTTAAAAATTATTGATGCTTCCCCTTTAGTGTCACAGACATTATTCTTGCAGCTTAATTTATTACAATAACTTCTACATGTCACAACTCTGCTTTGAAATGACAGCCATCCAAGTTAAAGTCTTTTCAACTTTAGTGAAAACACTTATAATGAGGCTGACACTTGGCTCATGTGGAATTAATCTGGTCTCTTGGTCATTTCTTCAGTTTCTCCTGCTGCAGTCAGCTCTCAAAAAGACATATCTGCAGCTGGGGAGTACATAAGATTAACTTCCGCCTCTCTGTGGCTTCTTGCCTCAGACCACACACCAAATAATTCCTCAAAGCATTATCCAGATTTGCTCAAAATTCACCATGCTTGCTTTATTCCTTTAGTTCTGCCACACATGCATTTGTGGATTCAGCTTACAGCTGATTCTCCTTATGGAACAGGAAACATTTTGCAAAGATGAGTGCTTAGAAACAAACTTATATATCTTGTAAAATATCTACATTCATTTTTCTGTAGAACTCTTCTTTTTTTCTGGCTTTGTTAATTTTATGTACATACACAGTAGATCATAAAGGTCAACAAGACCTAACCTTTCTGCTTTCAACTGCACTAAGGACTGATACAGCTTTTCAATACCAACTAAACAACAATAGCTCCTTCACCCAAAATATTAAAAAAAAAAAACAAAAAACAA
>VWZN01007246.1:49314-80357 GCA_013396955.1 Regulus satrapa | reverse complement strand
TTTTTTTTTTTTTTTAAGGAGGTGTGTTTTGAGTTTTTCAGGGGTTTTTTAGAGAAAATGGTATTTCCATGTTATAGTTCTTTGAAATTTGTAACTAGAAATTGATCTAAATCTAGAAAAAATGCTTGAACAATCAAATGGTCTTTTTCTTTCCCATAGCTGAAAAACCAGACTTTTTACACATAAGGTTCAATTTCTGGTGACAAATCAGTCATTATGATAATTTAGACACAACTAGAACAATAAGGGGGGAAACAAATAGAAAAGTAAGACACCTTTCTATAGGCAAACAACTTAATTTTTGTTTTATTTTCTCTTGAAGAAGGTACTTTGTGGTTTAATCTGACAGCAACTAGAGTTAAGATGCCATATAAACATAAACATAATATATTTTCTTAAGGTTTCAAAAGGAATTTAATCTAATTGGCCTTGAAATTTATTACCTATTGGATTTGCATTCTGACTCCAAATGAGCAGCTTATTTTTAATTTATCAGATTCATCTATGCTTTTGTATTTTTAATGTGAAGTGTAGAACAAAAAAGATTCAGTACAAGCAGATGCCAGTTTTAATATAATGTTTTTCTACTTTGGGGACTTCACTAGCTGTGGGTTACCCTGTAATGCCACTCAGACTTTATAATTGACAGTAAATAATGCTCTTGAAGTCACCTACTTCCATTTGCAAAAAGGAAGGCAAACCATAATAAAACCAAGTCACTTTGAAGTACTAGAAAACAAATTAAATACTTTAGATATATCAAATTACTGTTCAGGAGGAAAACTGAAACCCCCTAATAGATACTGATGAGAGAAAGCTGATTTTTGATGTTCATATATTTCTTAGCATAGAGATCTAAACATTATTTATAGCATGCAAACCAAAAACTCAAGAAGGATGAAAAGTATATGAAAAAGTGATGAAAAAAATGAAATATAGAGGCAGTGGTGCCTGGTCAGCATCAGAAACGGGCATCCACTTCTCTGGACAACGTTTTCCAATGCCTTAGCTCTCTCACAGTAAGTAATAATTTCTTCCAAGCATCTAATCTAAGTATTTCTTAATTTAGTTTAAAATCATTCCACCTTATCCTATTATTATCTACCTATGCAAAAGGTTGCTGTCCTTTTTTATATTTAGTGGAAGTCTGCAGTGAGGTGCCCCCAGAGCTTCCTGTTGTCCAGTGCATAACCCCAACTTTCTCAGGAGAGGTGCTCCAGCTCTTTGATCATCTTTGTGACCCTCCTCTGGACCCACTCTAACAGGTCTAACAGAAATAAGGGGCTCGGCTGAAGCAGGCGCCATCCATCCTTCTGCAGCAACGTGACACAGTGTGCTTCGGACTAAAGACATGGGCTCTGACTCAGCCTGAGCTACCTCATATAGTAGCAAAAAAGTCTGGCATTCGGCTAAGTGCTACCGAAGATGAGTTAGACAGAATCATCACGGAATCATAGAATGGTCTAGGTTGCAAAGAGCCACAGTATCATCGAGTCCAACTGAAAACTCAGCACCGCCAAGTTCACCACTAAGCCATGTCCCTAAGCACCTGGTCTACACATCTTCTAAATTCCTCTAGGGATTGGGTTTCCACCACTTCCCCCGGCAGCCTGTTCCAGTACTTGAAATATGGGGATTTGCACAACTTTTCTCTGGGGTTCAGAAGTTCAAATCTAAATCTGTAAGCCAGAACTGCCAGACTCAAATTTTCACAACTCTTCAGATATCAAGAGGAGAAGTATAAAACAGCAACGTATTTTTGTCACTGGTAGACAAGTCTTTATGTTTTAATCTCATTTTTTCTCTCTCATCTATTCTGTGCTTCTGGATATTAAAGTACATAGATATGTAGTTACTGGAATACATTCACTTTTAAAAAGCTAACAAGAGGTTTTTTATCCCTCATGTACAATGATGCTCAATCTTTTTCTAATTATTGTGAGGGCCTTATACCAGAACCTCTTGGGATTCTTCCCTCTTTCCAAAAGGAACTTTTGTTGTGTTAAGTAGATTCAGATTCTTTTTTATAATAATTGCATGATGTTTCCTTTCTTGCTGTGGCACAATGTTATTAGCCTCTGTAAATCTACCCTCTGGTGTAAGCTGATAACATAAATGAATACTGGATAAAGTAATTTTTGGGGACTTAGTGACGATATCTTTTTTTAATTGCATTTTTTCAAATTAGTACATCTAATAATTCATAAATAAAAAAAAATAAATATATTAAAATGAACAGTTATTTTCCATTTGAAATTCTACATCAGAATGAAAACTACCAATTTTGTAATTTCCAAGATTTGACTTGGAATAATAATAACAATAAGAAATTTTTGGCCATAAAATCTCAAATTTATCTGCAATAAAATGACAAGGAAGAGGAAAATTATAATCTTTATTTGCCTATGAATAAAACTCACAAAACCATATCCTATATAGAAGTTTAATGTCAGTGAAATGACAAGTATCTTATTGAGGCCTATTTTTGCCCTATCATGAGGCCTTCTTATTGAACTTAACTTGATAGAAGATATTAAAAAAAAAGAGTATAATACCAGCAGGATGAGAAGAGTCAGAAGAGATTTGGCACTATAGTGCTGAGCCTGAAGTAAGCTAGTAAAAAATTTAAATTGAGGAACAAAAAACCCAATTAGAATGAATTCAAAAACCATGGTCGAAACACTTCTTTGCTTCTTGCTTCAAGTCCTCTCCTGCTGAGAGTAAAACAACATGCCAGCAAGAAAGGCACGAAGAGCAGCTGGCAGTCCAATAAGATGCTAGAACTGTCAATGCCATCCACATGGTTCTCCACATGAGGTTTTTAGAGACTCTTGATACTGTAATCTATAATGCATAGGGGAAAAAAAAAGCCACATCCTTTTTCAAGGCTACTCTCCACAGAGGAGAAATATAGAGTTAATGCAAAAAAGCACCAAAAAATAAAACCAACACTTCCCTTGAATGTCTTTTGACCAGAAACTAAGGAAAGGACATGGTAAAACCAGAAACAGAAAGACCTTATCACACAAAATGATGTAAAAATGCTGATCTATACCTATCAAGATTGTTTAGATAATATCCATTTAAGAAAAAAAGAAAATCAATTAGAAGCAAAAATATTAGATAGGATTGCCATGAGATTTTTTTTTAACTTTATCATTTTCTTTAAAATTACTAACATTCTAACACTTTCATAGAATCAGAATCCTAGAATATGCTTAGTTTGAAGAGACCCATTAGGATCACCAAGTCCAACTCCTAGCCCTGCACAGCAGCATTTGCAAGAGTCACACCTTGTATCTGAGATCACTGTTCTAACAGTTCTTGAACTCAGACAGGCTTGGTGCTTGTATGATTTCCCTAGGGAGCCAGTTCCAGTGCTCAGCCATCCTTTAGGTGAAGAACTTTTTCCTGGTATCTAACCTAAACATCCCTTGACTCAGCTTTATGCCATTTTTTCTAGTTGTGTCAATGGTCACGAGATGGAAGAGATTAGTACCTGCCCTGCTGCTTCCCCTTGTGAGGCAGTTGAAGACTGCAATGAGGTTTTCCCTCACTCTCCTCTTCTCCCGGCTACACAAAACAAAGTGACCTCAGCCATTCCTCATCTGGCTTCACCCCTAGATGCTTCATCATTTTTGTTGCCTTCCTCTGGACTGTCTCAAATAACTTAGTGTCGTTCATATGTTACAGTGCCCAGAATTGCACGCAAAATTCAAAGTGAGGACGCCCCAGCGCAGAGCAGATCAGGACAATCCTCCCTCTTGTCTGGCTGGCAATGCTGTGCCTGATGCCCCCAGGACAGGGCTGGCCCTCCTGGCTGCCAGGGCACTGCTGACTCACATTCAACTTGCCACTGACCAGGATCCCCAGGTCCCTTTCCGCAGTGCTGCTCTCCAGCTTCTCATTCCCCAGTCTGTCCATCCACCCAGGATTGCCCTGTCCCAGGTGCAGAATCCAGCACTTTTCTTTGTTAGACTTCATACTGCCAGTGATGCCCATCTCTCCAATATGTTGAGGTCTCTCTGCAGGGCCTCTCTGCCCTGGGAAAGTCAACAGATTCTCCCAATTTAGTATAATCAGCAAACTTACATAGTATTCCCTCAACTCCTGCATCTAAGTCTTTAATGAAGATTTTGAAGAGCACAGGACAGAGGATGGAATCCTTTGGAACCCCACTAGTGACAGGTAACAAATCTGTCATGGTTTTGGACGACAGGTATCTGCTAGGGAAGATAAGTCTCCCTTGAAAATAGAGATTGGGAAAAAAATCCAAACTTCCCTCCCTCTGGATTAGTTCGATTTTGAAATTAATGGGCTTTCAGGCAGAGGTATGGGAATAAGGAATAACTGTTCTTTACTACTAAGTTTATCACGGCAAACAAATAACAGCAACAGTAGCAGTGAAATAACAAACAGGGCTAGGGTTCTCCCCTCCAGTATAGTTACAGTCAGGGCTGGCAGGGAGCGCCGGTGGCTCCGGGGCACAGGGTGCAGTGATCCCACACAGCTGCAGGGGCGCTCCCGCACGGAGAACACGTGGAGAATGGCGGCCCAGGCTCAGACTGGGAGCGGTGGAGTTTCCAAAGCTGAGCGAGGTGTACCAAGTGTCCGTGGTACTGGCTGGAGAGCGGGGAGGGGTCCAAACAGGGCTGTGGCATTCTCTGGCTTATCACTACTCCACGTCTACAACAGAAAAGCAGGGGAAACCTCCGGATGAGTGCTGGAGAAAGCGATGGGATGCAGCAGCCGTGGCAGCTGTAAGCAAGGCAGAGAGCAGGCTGGTCCCAAGTTCCCAGCCAAAAACCCCGAGAGCGAGAGACCACCCCAAAAACCACAGGCCAGGTTTTCTCCGAGAAAACCCCCTCTTCCCTCCCCTCTGCCAAGTGAGTCACCGTGTCCTCCCCTGTCTTTTGTCTGCATTGGCCCAGAGTCCTTGTTTTTCTTAAGTACCCACATTAGTGTTCCTAGGAGACCAATGGTAAAAAATTCTACAGATAAGAAAGAAGGAGAAACCAACCCCCAACACAGTCCAATGTCACCATTCACCATAACTATTCACTATTCACCCAATTCACTATTTGTGCCTGACCCCTGAGCCAGTTGAGCCATAATTTAACACAGTAATCCAGCTGTGTGCTGGACATTTTGTCCAGGAGGATCCTGTGAGAGACAGTATCAAAAGCTTTGCTTAAATCCAAAAAGATTACATCAGCTG
Source organism: Regulus satrapa (assembly GCA_013396955.1). Taxonomy (NCBI): domain Eukaryota; kingdom Metazoa; phylum Chordata; class Aves; order Passeriformes; family Regulidae; genus Regulus; species Regulus satrapa. The sequence continues at coordinate 75,139 of VWZN01007246.1, read as the reverse complement.
GCTTCCCTAGATCAACTAGGTGGGTTATCCTGAAGTCAAAAGATACCTGATTCAACCAGCAGGACTTTCCTCTCATGAAGCCATGTTTGTTATGACCAGTGACTGAGTTGTCCTTCAGGTGTTTTTGAATATCCCCCAGAAATTGGAGGTTATTGAAAATAACCTTTTCTGTGATTTCAGTGGACACTAAAGTGAGACTGACTTGTTTCTGAGGTTCTCCTTCTTGCTCTTCCTTTGGACATCTTTGACCAGCTTCCAGTCAGCTGGGACCTCTCTGCCTTCCAAATACTTCTCAAAAATCATTGAGAGAGGTTTTGCAATGACATTAGCAGCTCCTTGAGTATGTTTAGAAGGCTCTAGCTCTACAATTAAGGGCACAACTAAGACTGAAGAAACTTGTGAAGAAATTGTTATGATGCTTTAGAAATTTGATGTACACTTTCACTCTAATTGCGAATATATTAGTTGAAAGCTTTTCTATAATTTTTGTTAGCAGTGTCCAACCATATAGTACATTTAAAATAAACAAGAATCCATACAAAATTACTACAAGAAGCAAACATTTATTAAAAAGGCTTTTGTTCTGTCTTGAATGAGGTGGGTTTGGTTACTTGATATTTAACCAGATTCTTTGTAGTGAGTACTTTTGCCATTTATATATATTAGCATTCAGGCATTTCTACGCTAAGGTATTAGAGGACATGCCGTATGTATGAAAAACTTAAATGTTGGCATGATTTTTACTGCGGTACTTTGATATGTTTTTACTTTTCTTCCTTCTTACAAAATGGGAGTAATTTCCACATTCCTTAGCATACAGCATTGGTAAAAAAGGTATGTTGGGTAATCAGGATGATAGCAAATATTTGGCATAAATTTAAACTAGGAAAGATAAGTTCCTTCCCAGATCCAACAAATTTGTGACTAACAATAAAACAGGAAAGTTCATTTTGCTTTTTTGAAAATTGAAAGAATTCATATTTTCATGATTTTAACAAGCTCTGTACTTATTTGAGAGGAAAACAAAATAGATTTAATATTTTGAAAAACGTTTTTGTAGAAAGATTTCTATGAGGCCAGGGAATACATTTTCATATTATTACAGAATTAATTTAGAATGCATAGTTTCTGAAGGTACCCTCTGTTTAACGCATTTTATTTGCAGCTGTTCTTTCCCTTTACATGTGTATTCAAACTCTTTACTTGGCTTGTGCTTCTTTAGGCTGTTTCACCTTCAACATTGTCAGAGTAGGTATAAAATAAGCAGAGTTTGATTTTTACTCAGTAAATTATCTTTTCATCTTACATGGGCCATAGAATTACTCTGGGAAGGAATCCACATAACTCAAATCTATCACATTCAAAAAAGACACCACTTCCCTTTTCTCCTGCACTGATTTTAATGAGATAATTGTGATAGGTTCACCCTGGCTGGATGGTCAGTGTCAACCAAAAAGCTGCTCAATCACCCTGCTCCTCAGCTGGACAGGGAGAGAAAATATAACAAAAGGTTAATGGGTTGTGATAAGGATGGTGAGAGAGAAGTCACCAGTCACTGTCATGGGCAAATCAGACTTGATTTGAGAAAATTAATTTGATTTATTGCTAATCAAATCAGCATAGGACAATGAGAAATAAAACCAGCTCTTCCTGGGATTAATTTCTCTCCTCAATTCTCTGCCTTGTCCCCTCCAGTGGCACAGGAGAGATGGGAAATGGGAATTGTGGCACTCTTCTCCTCAGTAGGAGGACTCTCCATGGACTTCCCCTGTGTCTCAGGGAAGATAGCCCTCCACCAGCGTTTCCAATGTGAATCCCTTCTCATGCACTGCATTTCTTCCAAAACTGCTCCGGGCCCTTCCTCAGAATGCAGTCCTTTAGGAACGGGCTGCTCCAGTGTAGGTCCCCTGTGGGACCATAAGTCCTACCAGAAAACTTGATCCAGGTTAATTCCGTTCAGACATGGGGGAAGCTTGTGGTATCTTCTCACAGGAGCCGTCCCTGTAGCCCCCCTCCTCAAAATCCATCCACATAAACTGAATACGTTTATGAAATTCTGTTGTCTCCAGTGCTAAAGACTTATGACTGCAGATAAGCTCCAGATAGATTTTAGTCAGTAGTTTGTTTTACCACCATTACACTTGAAACTAGAACGGGGGTATTCAAACTAAAATAAATCCAGTAGTTTTTACAATAAATGCTGATTGGATAAAAATGTTCTCTCTCTTTAGCAGCAAAGAGTAAAGATGCAAATGTAAGGACACAATGAAATTTCTTATCAGTTTATAGGGGAAAAAATAAAAAGTGTACAATAAATAAACAAATAATCATTCTCTGGCTTATCACAACTCCACATCTACAACAGAAAAATATCACAGAAATATTTTTTCTGTCATTCATTTGTTTTCTGGTTTGGGTTTCTTGATAATTCTTGATATTTTTTTTTTTTTTTCTTTTTTTTAACAGTAGGAGACTTATCACCATCTTTAATCTAGTATTCAAAATAGAATCCAAGATATAAAATTATTTTTCTTCAGTCTACAAATTCATACCTTTTTTCTTTTTTTTTTTTTTTTTTGGCTGATGTTTCAAACAATGTGAGTCTGAACTCTTAGTACCTTAATACCTACCTGCTACAAGAACATTGACAACATATTCAGTAAATTTTACTTGGCTGGAACCAGGTCATAACCAAGTACTGTCCATCACTGTTCTGCTGACCTTTAAGAATTTGGATCAAACAGGATGGGGTCAATAGCTTCCATTATCTTACAAGCAATCCTCTGGGATATATTGAAGTCTACAAGTAAGAAAATTTAATAGATGAAACACCAACAAAATCACACTAGTAAACAACATCCCTACTCTTGGCCAGCTACAAAATTTAGGCTGTATTCTTCTTCAAATCACAGATAAACAGCAAAGCATACTTTACAGTGCACACCCTTTCAGTAGTTCAGTTGGTTAGAACATGGTTCTAATTCCACTAAGGTTGTGGAGTCCAATTCCTTATGGACCATTTTCTTAAGAGTTCTACTTGATGATCCTCGTGGGTCCCTTCCAATTCAGATTATTCTTTGAATCTAAAGTTAAATATTTCTACATCTTGCTACTGCCTAGTGTCGATTTTTTTTTCCTGGTTGAAATCGCCTTTCTTGCTGTTCTGTACTTTAGTCAATAGGTGGCAATGCCTACTCCAGTACATTTCTTTAATGGGCATTTGTGATGTTATTTTTTCCTCCAACATTTATATCAGCCTTCAGTAAAATATCTCCATTCCACAAGAAAAACCCGACAATGAAAAATCCAATCCACCCATCAAAAAAAAAAACAGTTAAAAAAACAAAACAAAACAAAAAAAACTCAGTGTGACATTAACTTCTACTTTCAGAGCCTTCTTTTAGCATCATTTACCATCAGGAGATACTGGTGTCTGAACATGATCTTAGCCTCCTTTTCCAAACTCTAGTTAGAATTTTACTCCAATTACTTGAAAGTAAGATTCTTTTTTCTTTTTTTTTTTTTTTTTTTTAAGCAATGCTTCAGAGACTATCTTTTTTTTTAGGATAGAAAGATAATTCTGAAACAGTAGCTTCATTTATTCTGAGGAATTAGCCAGACACATTCATATTTCATTATAAGTAGTTTTCATAAGTACTAACCACTGAAGGAATTAGTTCTCTGAAGGTAGAGAATTCGTGCAAGCATCTTTTCCAGTATTGCAAGGAAACTTTTAAAGAGGTGTGCCATGAATAGGAAGTGAGGTTCTTGCTCCTTTTTCACTCTAATGGTGATTTACATAAACATATCCACATAATTTTGGCACTAATTTAGCCCTAATAAGTTATTCTTAAGAGATCATTCAACAAGACATTTTTTTTTTTTTTTTTCCTATAGAGCCTTACATAGAATCAAATATTTTACTAGCCCCTTTTCAAATAGTAACTAAAAGAATATGGTATGAAGAATTTTTTTTCCTCTTCATGTGGTGATGGAAAGTTGCTCTTGTGGCTCCAGTGAGCCACATGGAAGTGGTTTCTAAACAACAAACTTCCAACTATGCTTTTTTTTTATTAAATACTATGCAGTGAAGTAATAAACCCAAAACATAACTTGTTTTTTTCCTGGTATGTGCCAGATTACTCTGAAGAGTAAGCAGTAGAACAGATCTTGAAAATTTAGTGGTTTCAGAAAAGTTTCTTCATTCCAAGATCAATGAAGTCAAGTGCAGAGTTATTACACTCAGGTTTAACTGTCCAGATTTCTGTCAGGGCCAGTTTAAGCAATTACTAAACCTTGCTTCAGTCTGTGTTGCTCTCCTACCTGTGTTACAGAGCTAGATGTAGGATTACAGAGTGAACTGATCTGGATTAAAAGCCATAATTTTTGAAGGATTGGTGATAAATCAGAATCAATCTCCTTATTCCAGTACCAGCTGTAAGGCTTCTCAATTGGTGAAATCCTTGACTGAAAATTTTTAGTGGTAAGTAATAATAATAATGCACTTCAACATTTCTTATAAAAGTAAGAAGACCTACAAAAATCTGTGGAAAATTGCTTCAGAGAGATTTTTCACAAAGTATTAGCGTTACACTGACATTACATTTTTCTATGGAAACAGAACAACAAATGAGAACTGTAGGAAGGAGTAGGGATTCTGGTGGAGAGGGATGTCATCCCAAAGTCAAATCTTGTCTGATTCAGTTCTTCATGCTGCTTTGCACTACTGGGGCAAGGATGGCCGGAACAGAAGTAGCCTGCAAGCAACACCATAAACTGTGTATAAAATCAAGATCTTGGGAACACGGAAGTTGAAAATTAAATGTTTAAATATAGAATAAGAATAAGAAATCACTGCTAAATGGCAACTATTATTATAATGGAATGATTTTGCAAAACAGTGTTCGATATCAGTTGTCTCATTGACACACATAGGAAAAAATTCTTTCACTTTGCTCATGAAGCACAAATTCTCAGTACATGTTTGTGTCCATTTAGAGGCATTCATTACATTTCAATAAGAATATACACATTATATATATACAATATATGCATTACATATCAATAAGAATTATATCTGGAAGAAAGTGGAGGGGGTACAATCATAAGCAGTTTTGAAAAAAGCTCTCGTGAGAAAGAGAAGGCAGAACAGTCTTCAAAATTATTTGCTACAATGTAGAGAAAGTATAAATGTTGTTGTACTTGTAATCAATAATGAGATCCCATAAGGTTAGACATAAGAGCAGTTTAAATTAGATCATAAGGGAAAAGATATCTTAATTTTAAAAAAGAAAAAAAATTGCAATAAATTACATGGAGAAAGCTTTCACATTGAAATTTAGATATATTTTTACAGCTTCAGAGCAGGGAAATAGATTAGATGTTCTTCTTAGATTTCTTTCAGCACAAAATTTTTAGGTTTCTCTCCAGCCTTGAAAAAAAATCATACTTCTAAGTTTGCTTTCATTTTCAAATGCTCCAGGAGAGAACATACTGTGGAAGGTGAGAACACTGACTGCTAATGAGGTATTGTAAGAAGTGCCATTGCTTAAAACAAAAATACCAACAAAAAACCCCCCATAACTACCAACAAAAAAATCCAAACCAGGTATATCTTATTTACTACTTACTTCTCTTTGTATTAAAAGAAGATTAAGCTACTGCAAAACTCCAATGGTCTTGGATACAACATACTGCTAACAACAAAAAAGGAAGTTTAGAACTATGCTTCCCATAACAACCATTTGAGGCTGCAGTGACAAAATCAGATTTTTAAGAGGTGAGTCTTATGCAACATTAGGTCGACAGAACAGGCTAGAGGGGGAAAAAAAAAAAAAAGAGTGGACATAAAGTGGAAAAATCTTTATCATTAAAAAGTCACATACAATTACACTGCAATGTCACAGCTTTTAATGTGCATCTCAACTCATGGTTACTGATAATAACAATACTTTGCCTTTGGCAAGCTGTGGACAGAAAAATAATTTTATTTCTTCTAGAAATAAAAGGTTCTTCTAACATTATCTCAAATCAGCATGTAACATTGATTTTTCTACCTCTGTCTCACAATATGCCGACACTTTTTGAAATAGCAACATGTAATATTATAATTTCCATAACTGTGGTGAATGAAACAATATATGAATGGGCTAAAAGATAGACAACACAATAGGATCTAGTCCTATTCATTTCAGATCACAGAAAAATGGTTTTTCTTTTTTCAAAATAAAAAGGAGAACAAAAAATAGGAAACACTAAACAAAGCTGAACCAGGTCTCATCCCTTTCTACAATTATCCTTACACTGGAGGAATGAAAAAAAACCAAACAAAACAGTCAAAACACCTGCAGATATGAATCAGTTTAATGCTATTTCCACATAAAATCACATAGACAACAAAAATTAAGTTTTCCAGGTTCTGATGTGATGTATAAAGAAGATGTGTACAAGGAGCTTCAAAAGAAAGAAAATGATCACACCAAAATAATTGTGCAAATGCATGCATATCTGTATATACAAAGGAAAGTTTAAATGTTGCTATGAAGCTCTCCTAGATTGAAGAGAAATTGTGACATTTCTGAAAAGGAACAGTTTTGCCTAGCAAGTTAGCATGTGCTACCTTCAGGAGCCTTAATAGAGTCTAGAAATGCATACTTTGTCTCCATGACACATCAGGAGATATCATCACCAAAACCTTTAGCAATCACTTCAATCCAAACTTTTTTTCAGGTACAGGTGCTGTTCAAGAGATTCACATACAAGCAATCTAGACCAGATAGTATCAAAACATTAGTCTCAGACAAATATTCTGTTCAAAACAAACACACATTTTTTTTTTTTTTTTTCCATATCTAGATAACTCCACTCCTGTGGTCAGGAGTCCAGTAGCTCAAACTCATCTGTCAGTTCAGAGTTTTTTTACTATAACAATGTATATATCTATGTATACTTTTTCCAATAACATTGATAAATTTTAATTTGATCTTGAAATTAAATCCTGAACAAATTACATGTAGGCATTTGTGTGATTTACCTAGTTAGGAAAACTTACAAAGGAGTATCTTGAAGTTTCTATTTTATTTATTGTTCTATAAAGACAGGAATTTTTTGCCCTATAATTTCTGAAATGTCTTCGTAATGTGAATTATTATAAAGTCAGCAAAGATGATGATGATGACAATGATAATTATGGCTGCATTACAGTTCATCATCAATCTCTATATTATTTTTGTAGAAAGCCTTACACATAATGCCATCTGAATCAAAAGGTTAAAAAAAAAAATTAAAGATTTAAGAAAATAGTTAAAAAGATAAAAGCACTATATACTGATTACAACTTAGCTGAAAATTAAAAGCAGGGCAGAATGACTGATTATTAGCAGATAATGTTAGCTCAGTTAGTTAGGACTGTCATTAATCTGATTCAGTTCATTTATAGAAGCTCAAATGTAGGACAGGCCATTATGGAAATGGAAGAACTGTAATGGCAGCTGGACCCCAAAACAAGCCAGAAGCAAGTTGGGGAGCTTGGACGAGGCCAAAGTGACCAGAGAGCTTGTCAACAGGACAAAGGTGAAAAGTTTAAATTGAATAAGATGTTCCAGCCCTTCATCCCACAAGTCCAGTGACCCATTTCAAGGAATGAACTGCACAAGTGTAAAGGACTTTTCAGTTTATTTAAATACGATGTGAAGGTAGGCAGGGATAGGTGATGCATATATATATAGGCGCATTGAGTAACTCTATGAATATGTAAGACTTTCAGGAATAAGTGGAAAGCTGGGGCTTTTTGGACTTGGCACATGTCTTTCAAAAGTTGCCTCGCCTGTTGCCTGGCACTATCAATAAACATACCACTTTCTAACTTTAACTAGTTAGAGAATCTCTTCTGCTATGCCACATCCTGTAATCAAATTTGTAGTACAATAACAAAATCAACTTATATGCAAGAGTATGTGCTAATGATTAGGTATATTAACCTATGACATACTTGGACAACTTTATTCTAATAAAGCAAATACACTGAAAAAAATACCAGGACAGTAGCAAAAAGGTGAAAATGCACACCAGTGTGACAGATTTTACATGAAGGTACAATGGATATAAAGAAAATAAGGAATAATCAAAATAATCAGAAAATCTGTCATTCCTAATCAGTTTAAATTAATGCATGCAATTTACACAATCCACTATCCTCACTTTATCTCATAGCAGTTATCACAATTCTACTGATGATCTTGTGTGCTACAGGAAATAGCAATCTTCTGTCTTGCCTTGTGTCTTGCTAAACAAGCAAATTATATTGATATTATATTGATTGTCATCTTAATGGAAAATACCAACACAAAGTTCTTAAGGTCTTCTATCTTGTGGAAAAGAAGTGAGAAATGCACTACAAAGTAATTTTGGTTTTGTTTTTCAGGTGAGAAAAACTATTTTACAATAAGCTTAAAGACCTCTCACAATGTGCTTTTCACTACTGTAATTCAATTTTCTCTCCAACATGAAGCAAATAAATAGATTACATTAGCTGTTATTTAGATATGAGATTGAAACAAATAAACAGCCTTTTCATGGGAGTGTCAAGTTTAACTCTAGTCATAATTACATTATTTGTTTTGTTCCCCTTGCAAAATCAAGATAATTGTAGCATTTCATAAGCTTGTTTGCTGCAGCAGTGTCTTAAGAATTTGATAAGGAATTGGTTTTTTAATTCCTTGTTGGACATTGTGGTGTCTTCAATATCCTCACAAGGAATAGCAGAAGGACATGTACTGATCTCTCCTCTCTTGTGACAGGACACAAGGAAACAACACGAAACAGAGTCAGAGGAGGTTTAGGTAAGATATCAGGCAAATGTTTCTCACCCAGAGGGCAGTCAGGTGCTGCAACAGTTCTCAGGGAAGTCATCAGTCTGACAGAGCTCAAACAGTATTTGGACAGCACTCTCAGGGATGTGGTATGACTCTTGAGGTGTCCTACACAGCAGCAAGAGCTGGACTGAATGATCCTGATGGGTCTCTTCCAACTCCACATATTCTATGATTCTAAGTGATGGTTTTTCCCTATGAAGTTTTCCTAACTACAATTTTTCCACATTTCCTAAGTCATGAGATTCAGAACTTTTGAACTGTGTCTCTTTGGGAAGGCAAACCTGAATGAACAATTGATGCAAAAATTCTTAATATAATGAGATAATGGGTAAGAAGCTTGTGGTGGTGCATTTCACTGCCACCACCACTACCTTGCACCACACTGTTATCCGAGAGATGCTTGTTAGACCTCAGCCTTGCTGAGCAGCTCCTGGGCTATACCTCTCTTGATCTTAATAGAAACACTATCTGCTTCCAGATACTAGAGTTGTCTAGCAAGCTCCTGTTTTTTAATGGACAGCCTTGGAAAGCTATTATTCTTGCCCAAGTAACAAGTGAAATAATATTTGTGTTATCAAACCTTCAGAGAAGGTTAGTGACTTGGATTGTGGTCAGGATCAAAAATTACTATGACTAACGCACACTTTCTAGTGCCCCACAAATAGTGGTCCAGAGTGAAACCCTTGGAGCTCTCCTGGACCACATCAAGCTGCAAACAACATTCTCCCTCTGAGTGGGGCCTCCCAGAACCAGCAAACTCTCAAGCTGGCTGTACTCCAACTGACTACAATGGATCTTGGGCTGATACTTCCAGCTCATCAAGGCTCCACACCCTTCACCCNAGTGAGGAAGTCTTCTATATTCCTTTTTATCCTTACCTTTTAGTCTCCTTTTCTCTTCCCTCCTCACCCTCCAGATAGACAATTTGGGGTTTATTTAAGTTTGGATTAATTGATTTTGGATTTTTGCTTGCTTTTCCTTAGTGTACCTTCATCATCTAGTAAGTAATAGAATGAACCTTTCAGTAAACTTTGTTATGCTTAAATTTTCATTTTGAACTTGCTTTTGCTGATACCTTTGACAGTGATTCTTGGAGTGANCTCCACATATTCTATGATTCTAAGTGATGGTTTTTCCCTATGAAGTTTTCCTAACTACAATTTTTCCACATTACATAAGTCATGAGATTCAGAACTTTTGAACTGTGTCTCTTTGGGAAGGCAAACCTGAATGAACAATTGATGCAAAAATTCTTAATATAATGAGATAATGGGTAAGAAGCTTGTGGTGGTGCATTTCACTGCCACCACCACTACCTTGCACCACACTGTTATCCGAGAGATGCTTGTTAGACCTCAGCCTTGCAGAGCAGCTCCTGGGCTATACTTCTCTTGATCTTAGTAGAAGCACTATCTGCTTCCAGATACTAGAGTTGTCTAGCAAGCTCCTGTTTTTTAATGGACAGCCTTGGAAAGCTATTATTCTTGCCCAAGTAACAAGTGAAATAATATTTGTGTTATCAAACCTTCAGAGAAGGTTAGTGACTTGGATTGTGGTCAGGATCAAAAATTACTATGACTAACGCACACTTTCTAGTGCCCCACAAATAGTGGTCCAGAGTGAAACCCTTGGAGCTCTCCTGGACCACATCAAGCTGCAAACAACATTCTCCCTCTGAGTGGGGCCTCCCAGAACCAGCAAACTCTCAAGCTGGCTGTACTCCAACTGACTACAATGGATCTTGGGCTGATACTTCCAGCTCATCAAGGCTCCACACCCTTCACCCACTGAAAAGCCACAAAGTCATCTGAAGTGAGAACTCCACTGTATTCAAGGGAAGATTTTTCAAAGCTGTGTGTTATGTACAAACTCCTTCTCTGTGTGGATGCAAGTGTGAATATGTTATAGCAAAGGTGCCAGAAGTGTTATTCTCCTAGATTCTTAAACACTTCACACTTGTTGTAAGTCAAGTGTGCAAATTAGTTACTCCTGGAATAAAATTAATTCTATATTAATAATTTTGCTAAGCTGTTTAGCTTCAGTTACCACTCAAGTACCGTTAAAGTTAAGTGCTGTTGGACCTTTAGGCATAAACTTTAAGTCCAAGCTNACTTGCTTTTGCTGATACCTTTGACAGTGATTCTTGGAGTGACCTTAAAGCATGCATTGGTGAAAAATTTAAGGCATGAAAAAAAAAAGTGACAGGGTCTTGCACAGTGCGCAACAGAACTGTGAAATCAGTAGTGTTCAGACCTTTTCCACTTTCTTCTTCTTACTGTATATTTTACTATTTTTCAGAACTCATGGGCTAAAAAAAACCAAAAAACCAAAAAAAACCCAAAATAACAAACAAACAAACCCAAAACATTTCAGTCAGCTTGTACACAGGTCAGACTAAAACACCTTACTTTCAAAAATGTTAAATGAAAACATAAGCAAAAGAGAAAAACAACTAGTCAATATCACCAAATAAACTAGATTTTTTCTTTCCCAAATCATTGTTTCAGTACTGTTTACTAGATTGAGATTAAATTTTGCTGATTTCAGGCTCATCTGGTCTTAAAATCCCTAGAGAGGAAAAAAAAATAAATTAAAAAACCAAACAAAAAACCCAAAAACAAACAAACAAACAAAAAACCCATCTTAAAAGATGGCAAGATTCTGTGCTATTTATTTTCACTTCTTGCTAAGCAGAAGAGAACAGTGAGCTGTTGTTCAAGCAGCCCTCTCATAAAGGGGAGAAAAGAGCTAATACACAGATTTACTTAGTAACACGTAAAGCAGTAGTGGTATATTTTTCATCTAGCTCAGCCACCTTGACTCTGAAAGCAGTAAACTTCTACTATAGGGTTTAACTTCAGGCTACTGTTCCAGGAACTAAGCTGAGAAAACTACCGAGAAGCAGCAGAGGAGCTACACTGTACCTGGCATTAACAGTGGACACACCCATTGTACACCTCAGCTCCCAGCAGCAGGTTATGACTCCATTAGACCCAGACTGACCTCACAGCAGATTTTTTACAACAGTTACTCTCTTCCTTGTTTCTTCTTCTGCCACTGTCTTTACTGGCACTTTGTCTTCTGCCTTCTTCTGCTCAGATACCGCTGCCTGCCCTTCTACAGCCTCTCCCTTCCCCCTCAGGCCTCCTTTATGTCTGTTCTTGTTCTGTCTCAGAGTCGTTTCTTTCCCCTCAGGGCTCCTTTACCTTTTCCAGTCCCTGCTCTCCTCTGCTGATGGGAGGCAGGAGGATGTCTGTGCTGCTTGGCTGTGAAGAATGAAGTTCACTTCTCTGTTATAGTTTTAAAGTTTATTAATACATAGATAATAAAGAGAATAATAAAGCAAAAAGCAGCCAGCAGGGTGTCTCTTGGCATGTTACCAAAAGAGCACACCCCAACATAAGATTCTTTTCTTGTTACATATTCATACACCTTCATCTGTTATTCAACAACGGCCCCCCTTCCCTAAATCACCTTGGCCTGTCCATTTCTTTGGTCATAATCCTACTCTCCAGACCTCCTGTTTTTCTGGATAAGTTTTATCTCAAGAATGTGAGAGACTTAATATCTGTTTAAAACCAGAGTCCTGTGAGAAAGATATTTACAACACTTCTAATTTACTAGCACAACTAAACTACTAAACTATTTTCATTTTAATATTAGTGAAAAGACAACTATCTAATAATTATTTATAACATTGGCTGACCTCAGGCTTCCCAGGGTGAGAATTGGACTGGGTGAAACCACACAAAAGGGCCACAGAGCCACACTGCTACTCACAGAGTCGTTTGTAGCCCCATCTCTTAGTGGTGTGCCGTTACTGCCATTACTTCCTCTACCTGAAAACAATTACCAGGTTAAAAACACATGCTTTATTCATAAAACAAAGCCCCATCTTTTCCAGGTCTTAGCTTCTTAAGGATCTCTTCCTTCAACTTTCCAGTACCTTCTCTTCTCCATGTCCTTTTCCTCCAGCAGCTTCTCCTGATTGGCCAAGCCACCCCTTTTATCCCACTTATTTTGATTAGTCACAGCTGTGACCAGTTAAGGGCAAGACTGTTCTTTCTGGTAATCAGTACAGCTGTGATTTAACAGGGACAAAGTCACTTGAAATCCCTTCTTCCAACCCACAAGCTGTCAGGTAAAATCAAAATCAAATAAGTTACTTAAATCTCATTTTTTCACCCAGAAAAAACAAAGGAGAATAACATATACATATTTCTTGTTTAGGAGGTTACAACACCCCACCCTCACCACTATTTCACAATAAAAAAAAAGAAGGCAACAGATTGCTATGAGACCTGCTTACTGTCTCAGTTGATTTCAGTCTTACTATCATAGTTTCACAGTCAATTTACTCTGGCATAAACTGGCAATGAGGCCAGATAAACCTTTCCTGTTGATCCCTTCTTCCTTTTTATTTTTTCTGGCTTATTTTTATGAGGCGTAAGAGTTAATGAGGCCATTGAACACATGGGAGTACAAAAAGCTTGTACGGATTCTTGTGCTGCCATGAGACAGAGAACAAGCAGTCGGCAATGGGCTTGCAGTCAGGGATCAGAGATGCTGACAGCAGAAAATGACAGGAACTGTGCTGTAGATACTTCTGTATAGGCTTTCACAGTACTAGAAGCTGCAGAGCTGTGTCTTGTGGTCATGCTAGTAGTTCTTTCTGATAGAGGCAATTGGTACAGGTCACTGGCATCAGACTACATCACACACAACTACAGTTGTCACATGGAAATAAATGGAGCTTTTTAAAAGAGGTGTGATTATTCCATATCAGGAGATAGGAAACAGTATGAAACACTTGTCTACATTTGAAGGCAAGATTGGAGTGAATGGGCATTGATAAGTTTGGTTTAAAAACAGACATGGGAGGTTTTGTGTCAGCTTTCCATCCAAAATAGTGAATCTAAAAGCCTATTTCTAATTTGAAAATTGTTCAGTTTAGGAAAGCTATTTACAATTTGGTTGCTGAAACTTCAGAAGATTTTCTCCACTTCTCTGTTCCCATAGTCCACTGGTCTCTGGCTACCAGCAGAAAAGGGTTCAGCTAATAACCAAGAAAATACATGCTGCAAGAATAAAAAAAAATGTAAGCAAATTTTAAAAAATTATATTTAAATAGCTATTTAATAAAATAAGGAACACACAAAAGTAGTCCCTTCATCAGATTTGAGTATAGAAGCAGCATTAAAATGTTTTGTATAAATAAACAAATTTCTCCTACGAAGTATTTTGCATCTTTGGAACAAAAATGCTCCTAAACAAAGTGTGCATTTTGTCAAGACACTGACAGACACAGAGAAGGCTATGTTAGAAAAGAGCAACTCATACTCTTCGAAAGGAAAAAAAGCAAACAAAACCTCCTTTGTTGTTTGTGTATTCGGTACAATTGTGTTGAAACTACCCAAGGTTCTGAAATAGAAAATCCTAACTACTGCAAAAAGGCTCCTCATGAGTCTCCATTATTTTCTGGAAGATAGCAAATAGTGTTTTGACACAGAGGGACATGCACATGACAGAAGAGGTTTTTGGAAAGACAGATAGCCACAAAGATACTGTGAGATTAACACAAATAGAGACTTTTATCCAGATTGTAAACTACATACGACATCTACTGATGTTTTGGGATTTTCTTCTGAATTTTCAAATACACTTTCATGAAGGTACTTTTTGCATGCTGTGTTTGAAATGGCCCAGATTTACTTTTGAGGGTGAGAAAATGAGGAACAGGATGGTCTTTGAGCTATACTAGTCCAACGCATGAGCCTAAGCCAGATCTTTCTAATCATGCTTCCAGGCTGTCATTGGGAGAAAGCTTAGGAAAAAATTGTCTGTATGAACAAGGCAAAATGGAACAGAAGTACAAAGAGGTAGCTGAAAATGGCTGTATGTGTTCCTGAGCAAGTGCTCCTTTGGAGACGAGCAACAGAGACCTGCCTTAATGATCACACAGAGTGAATTCACAGTGTACCAATTTGCCCGCAGCACCCTGTGTAGAGCAGCAAAATTCTCCCTTCTCTGTGAAATACATACACCAATCTCCTGCACAAGCAGGTATGCTGTTCCTTGGCAACACTGGGACACACTTGGTCTTACCACCTGATGTCAACATCCCTTAAGGGAAACTTTCAGTTCCATCTCTGCAGTTTCACTATTGTGTTCAAACCCATTCTGCATTACAGACAGAGAACAGAAATTTTGAAAAAGTATCTGGAGTACACAGTGGGGAAAAGCTAAATTCCAATAAACTTCTGATGACCTGATAACAGAAAGACATACGACAATTTTTTCTCACACTTGGCTTTTATTAAACTTAGTAAATTACATCCATAGGGAAGCATCTTGGGGAAAATACTGTGCCTCTAGCTTGCGTTTTTATCTTATCTAAAGTTAATAACAAAAACAATGAATAGGAACTGGAGAGTGTGAAATCAGATTTAGAATGAAGTCAGGATATTTTGTACCAGCTTTCCCTGAACTTTAAGCAAAAATGTATTTCCAGAAAAGTGCTTTCACAGAAACATCATCAGATCATCTATTAAAAAGCAACCTGTCCCTTTAGAACAACTCTTTGAAACACAGACATTTTAGGGCAGGAAACATGAAATTAAAATAGGTCATCAATAAAAGGGTTGCATAAGGAAAATATTTTTCCCCTTGGATGAACAAAAAGGCTTAGAAATCCAATGCTGCTGTCTTTTTCATTGACTTAATATTTGCACTGCCAGAAATGACCAGACTTATTTGTGTACTGTGATTTTATACTACTAAAGAAGAGCAGTCAATAGAACATTCATGTTTTTCCAAATGTGGGGCTCATCATGAGGATACTAGAGTCTGTTTCCTCCTGAACTCTATAATATCAGTAAAATTCTTCTGAATTACATTTGTTTGCTGCACTGGAATGGTAATTTACCAACATCAGAAGCACCCTGGGGGAGGGTACATGAAAGCGTGACATAAACCTCAGAAGAAGAAGAACCTGCACTTGCACTCTGCCTGTCTGTGGGTGGGAGGGAGGCAAATCTCCACAAGTTAAAAGGTATTCAAGCAGTTTCTATTCATTTATGTATCATAATATGTGCTTAACAACAAATTAATATTTATCGACTAAATACATTGAAAGCTATAGATATTTCAAAGAGAACACTTGTAAGATAGTAAATTATCTTTACTTATTGTTTTAGGCTTCTTTTTTCAACTGAGGTAAAATTCTTTTAGCTTCTGACTAAGTATTTTTTCAACAAGTGTCAAAGACAAGCACTTCTTCCATTGTCACCTTGAGAAAGTTATTCGCTCATGTTTTCTATAGCTAATATTTGAAAACAAAACAGACAAATTAAATAACTACTGTCCTTAGTAATGGAACAGAAATAAATAAACTATTTTGAAATATGATTCTTTGATTTGTACAGCAGTTAAATTGCTCTAGAAAAAAGTGAGGATTGTTGGCCAAGCTATAACTCTGACAAGCTTGAGACAATGCATCTGTCCTTGATTACACACACTTAAGGACACAAAGATAGAAATACACACCAAAATGTATTGAATACTTACACTATTGAATGCCATTGAAAAGCCATTGAATACTCATGTTTCTATGTAACAGAAAATAAATATTTTAGTAAAGGAATTCATGATCCATAGAGATAACTGAGAAAGCACCAAAATTCTTAAAATCTTTTTCTGATCTTTAATAGAGTTTGAGCCTTCCTAGCTCAGATACAGAACTGTATAAGAATAAATTGAATCTTTATGCTTAGTCATACTTATCACATGACAAGCCCTAAATACACCAAAATCAAATTAACAGAAAATTGGAATTGTCAGTCATTTTAAGACTCTATATATTGCCATAGCATTAATAAAAAGTATTCAACTATATTTCCACATTAGCAACAGAGATCTAACTCGATTTTAATGCATGTAGGAATTAATCATCTTGAAATAAATTAGTGACCTGCCAAATAAAATAATTTGTATGAGATATGCAAAATACCTTTGCAAAGCTGCAAGATTAGTGCAAGTTCTTATGACATTAGACATGATAATCAGTTTCTGTGCAGAAATTGTTTGGCAAAACAAAACTCAAAAATATTAAACATACTTTGTAAGCCTGCTTAGTATTAATAACTGAGGTATGAAGTAAGCACAATTATTTTTTGTTTCTCTAGTTTTGTTTGGATTGTATAAGAGGAACCAGAAGAAGCACAAACATCTGGAATTCCACTCATAATTACATCATCATTAATCATTACAAAGAAAAACAAATTCTAATTCAAATTAGTAGTTTATCTGAGATATTAAAATAGCAGAAGTTGCCAGTGAAGACTAAGCAGTAATAAGTTTTGTTTCTATATATAACTGGAAAGCAAACTGAATAAAACAGGAATATGCTCAGAAATACATTATTAATAATTTCAGAAATTCTCAACATTCTTAACTAGTTAAGGACTAAACAAAATGAAACAAAAACCCAAACCAAACCAACAACAACAAAAAAAGAGTTGACAACTTAAACCCTATAGATCACCAAAGACATTTCACACAAATCTTGGATCAAAGTTACCTTATACTAACCTGAAAGAAAATTTTCTCTTAAAATTATTCCAGATATTAGGCAGAGTCTACATTCATTGAAATCCACAAATAAAACCGGTTACAACTGTTATGCATACCACGACATAAAAGAAAAGAAGGGAGGCAGGTGAGAAATGCATCTAAAAAAGTGCAACAGCAAAAGTTCAGGAAAGATATCAAGATAATATATATCTGCTTGCCTAGCAAGCAAATTATTTTGAAAGCAGAGTGGATAATACCAGAGAACACTCGAAGTTTAGGTGAAAACAAAACGTGTTCTGTGTTTGTACCTGTAGAAATAAAATAAATCGCTAGCAAAGTGTCTTATATAAAGTAATATGCATTGAAGAAATTATTTTACATATATTCATAACATTTATAAATGTTACATTCATAACATTTTTAACTTGGGCAAAGATGCTCAGATTTATTTTTTCCTTGTTCAACAAGCACTTTTCAAGTACCTTTTTCAAACACACTGATAATTAAGTTATTTCTTTCACAAGATGACACCACATATTATGTGCAATTATCCCATGTTATCCCAGTTGTATGTGTAGCCTAATCATTTTCTAAAATTTTCTTGAAAATATTTTACTTTTATATTGAGTTTGTATGACAAGGCTTTTGTAGTAGGGATGGTTACAGGGTATCCTCTCTTAGAAACTGCCAGAAGCTTCTCCCAGATCTGATAGATCCAATGCCAGCCAATCCAAGAGAGATTGGCTACTGGCCAAGGCTGAGATCATTGGCAACAGTGGTGGCACCTCCAGGATGATATAGTTAAAAAAGAAAAGTGGGACCTGCACACCAGGAATTGCAGAAAAAAAGAGGAATGAGAATTTATGATAGGAAAAACAGCTACCAAAGTCAGTGAAGAAGGAGGAGGTGCTGCAGAATCCTTCTTCAGGTGCTGCAGAATCTTCTCTGCCAGAGCAGAGATTCTCCTGCATCCCATGGGGAAGGCCACTGTGAGATGTCCTGCCAGGGTCATTCCAGTAGAGTTTTTCACCTGTATCTGTGGTGAACAATATGAAAACCAGGTTGCCATTGTGTTATCCAGGTGCTGAGGAATGCTGGACTTCATAGGCATTCTTAAGTCTGTTAAAAGCCTGTGTAATATATACATATACCAGCAGACTTCATTAGACATGGCTTCTTTAATGAAGTGGAAAAATAGCTGTCTTATATATTTGAACCAAACAAAAAAAATAAAATTATGTAAGATACTTAGTAAAAATAACAGAAATTTTCAAACATTTTGACAAGCATAATGAGCAAATAATTAGGAGAAGCAATTCAAGGTTGTAAATCTATGAGTTTGGGAATTCTCATGTCTGTAGTCTTAAAGGGAAGCTTAACTTTCTCTGGCTTCCCCTTTGATATTATTTTTCCAGATTATTAACAGGAGATTATTACCTCTCCTCTAACTCCAAACGACTCAGACAAATGAAGTGTTAAGATGTAAAGTACATACTGAGCAACACTTCAAGTTCTCATAAGCACAAAGTCCTCTATGCAGCCTTTTATAATATAAAAGCTGGTGAACCCTCATCTCTCACCTCAAACAGATATAGTACCTCCATATCAGCTGAGGGCTTTCAATAATTGATGGTGATGGTTTACAAACCCTTCTAGAGCTTCTGTATGTGTTTCTCTGACAGAAATCTCTTACATCTGTACGATAAACCTGGCTATTTAGTATGAGCAATTAAACAGGCCATCAGTCTGCAACTGCCTCGCAGTAGGTGAATTTAGCCCCTAGGTATGTCAGTGTGACAGGAACACTCATGCAGAATCACTTATTCTTTCTTAGGTTACATGCAAAATAGAGAGAATTATACATAATTCTTTCTTCACATTAGAAGATAAATACATTGTACATTTTTGTTGAAAGGGTTGTGAGTTATTTCATGGCTGCTGGCAGTTAACTTTAAAAGGTTTTTTTTTTTTTNTCACTGATCATTAAAAAAAGCTGTCTAAACAAAATCTTTTTTTTTTTTTTTTTTTTTTTTTTATGAGCACATCTGGCTTTTCACCAGGAAGAGAAAAATCTAATTGGTAGAAAAACCAAAATTCTCATAAAGAAGTCACTTTGGTAAGCAATTGTTTCAAGGTAAATAACAGTGAAATGGGATAGGAAAATACTCTTTAGAACTTCTATTATAACTGTGTTTTCATATATCAAAGTGCAAACTGATGCATCCCTTGTAAATAACTAATATTATCCAGTATAGTCCAAAGCTTTATATTTCCTAAAGGCTTTGCAAGATATAGAAATTTAAACTGTTTTTTTTGTTGTTTGTTTGTTTATTTGTTTGTTTGGGGGGTTTTGGTTGTTTTTTGGGTGTTTTTTGTTTGTTTGTTTTTTGGTTTTTTGTTTGTGGTTTTTTTTTTTTGTTTGGGGTTTTTTGGGGTTTTTTTGGTTTTTTTTTTTTTTTAACGGTTTTAAATAGTATTTGGCACTGGAACTTCACTGTATGAAGCAAAGTAGGACAATGAAGACGACATGAAAGATTTTGTAATTTGACACCACAGAATTGAGAAAGTTGATATAGGCTTGGCTTTCCCATTTGCTTAATAGGAATTTTAAAACTATTTCACAGAAACATCTAAACTTGGATTTTTGGCTACTTCTGTTATAAATCTTGTTCATAGATATGATGAAAAGTGGAATTACAGATTTGAATTTCAGTTCTCATATTTGCATGCATATAAAAACAGGCTTATCTTATTTATCCAAAGTAAATTCACAGAAAAATAATGTAAATTGAGATAGAAAAAAAACCCAAAAAACCACATCTGATTTGCCTCTTTGGTCAAAATTATCTGTATGGGGGACAACAAAGGATTTTTTGTTTTTTTATGTCCTAGTTGATGATGAACATACAGAAATCTGTGCATGCATTTACAGACACACTTTAAATTAAATTAAAAGTAAATTTTTTCAGAATAAGAGAATATATTTCCAAAAGCTAAGCATCTTAACTGGAGCATATAATCATGTAGCCTTGTAAACAAAATAAGTTTCTTTATGACAACTTTTATTATATTCATTACATAAACATTTAAACAAACAAAAAGCAATACCTACAAAGCGCTTTTGCCCTGTGTGTGGTATCTTAACAATTAATATTCTACGGAGGTAGGATTTCTCTTAAAGGCCACAGAGAAGGGTATGGTATAACAAAGCACCCTTTGAAAGAAATCTCTTTGCCCTTTAAGATTTGCTCTACTAAATCTATGTGGAAATAGAATTCCTTCAATTTCTCCTTTTCCCTGAAAAGAGGGATTCTGGCAACTCTTCATACTTTTGTTAAGAATAAAAGTCATGGTCCAGGAATGTGAATTCCTGGTTGGGAATACGTTGGGATTTGTCTCCATACATTGGGGGAAAAAAACCTATAAATATGCAGCTCACATATTTAGTGACAGAAAGCACTACAAGAAAAGTCCATAAAGAAATTAAAAATACAGCTGTAGCTGTCACAATAGCATAGAAGAGTAAAGAACTTCACTAAACATTATTGTAACCCAAATCACGTTGGGCAGTCACCATATATAGAAGAATTTGAGGGCAATAGAGCTATATGGGCTCCATGAATCAGAAAGCTAAATATGATTATTAAGATTTATATGCAAGAGTGGAGAAGCAGCAAGCATACAGGCAAAAAAGCCAGACCAGCAATTCCGACAGCAATGTCTGTCTGTCCAAAACATCCAGAGTATATTGACAAGGCAAAATCATGTACTAAGCATAGATTGGCTAACCTCTGTAAACATCAGGATGTTATGGTGAATTTTCCCAGCGTTCTCAAAACAATCTCAGGGCCAAGTGTTTGGCCCATGTTTTAGGTGACAAATTACTACAATCTTCATAATAGTTACCATTTATCTGATCATAATGAGGAACACTGGTATAGGTTCCTAAAAGTATCCTTGCATTCTAAACTCGTATTTTATGTGTCTATATACATGTGCATATGCATATGCATGAATATATTTACATGAACAAAAATAGGAAAAAGGTAATTATCATATCCTAAATTCAGTAATTCTACCAGAGGCTGATATTGATTCCAAATTTTCTTTATGACACTATTCATTTCTCTGTATACCTTCCTCTTGTTTAGGTACAGTTAAACCAGAGCTGAGAGGTATCTAGGTAGTGCAGGACTAAAGTGCCATTTACCAGGCTTTGAAACATTTTTTAACCCTGTAGTGTTTGGAGAGAATTCAGGTGGATTCATTTTTGTTACAGATTAGAGATTCCTGCAGCTTTTGTGGATAGTACAGACATGGCAGTTTTATAAAATCACTACTGCTTCAAAGTACTTTATTGTATGCAGAAAAAGAAAGAATCATGAAAACGTTGCAATGCTTGCTTAAAATCATGCAGAAGTTCTGCAACAGAATTTCTACAGGTAGAAAGTTGATCTATTGAAGTCTCACATAGTGAATCGCAAGCCACATGTTTAATATAAGAATGCATTATCTGACACTAATGGTATTCTTGATATGAATATTACTGGCAGTGGGTATTTCTTGAAACTAAAACTGTAATTATATATTTCAAGTGAATAATTTAGTGCACTAAATCTGAAAAATCATAACACAATATCAACATATACAGCTTTAAGTTATGCTAAATTAAATTAATGTTCTTGCTTCATTCCTTCTTTTCTCCTCCTACTTTTATTGATATGAAAGCAAACTATTTGCTGCGCAAAAACTATTACAACATGAAAGGAAATTACTACAGATTTGGGAAATTGAAGAGACATATCACTATTTTCTTTTTTCATTCTTGTAATGCAGTATGATATACAGTCATGCAGAGATAAACATACATAGATCCCATAGATGTCAGATTTAAAAAGGAAAACTAAATTTAAAGGGGAAAAAAAAGAAACAGGGTTAAAGAAAGGTATATTAAAGGTTGAGTCCCACCTCTAAAAAAATAAGTTGGATAAATATTATTTTTGTTTGTTTAAAATAATAAATATTATTTTTGTTTGTCTCTTCACTCTTTCTTGGATAAATTATAGTGTTTTAAATTACAAATAAAAACCACATCTCAAGCAGTTGAGTTCAGATTATGATGAAATCCAAGTACCTGTTGCTGGAGATGAGACAAAAAATTATGGCTATTTCCAAACGACCATTTACAGTTTACAACAGTGTCAAAAAAGCTGTTTCTCATCATCAGAAAACAGCTTTCAAAAATATAGATAAACTATAGCATAAAAGAGATTTTACAGTTCAATAATTGGATGAACTCTGATATCATCAGGCTTTTGCACAGAAACAAAACATGTATAATTCTACATGCACCTTGCTAGAATATATGAAAAAGTGCCAGGTGTCAAACATATACATCAAGATAAAGAAATCATTAATTTCAAGGTAGAAAGCATTACCATTTAGCTGCAGAAGACATTTATTAGGGTTTTTAAAAATTAATGTAGCGTGGGGAAAAGAGGCAATCAACAGGGTTAGTACCTAAAAGTTCTCACCAAAATTTAAAGTAATATGTGTTACATCATCCCAGGAAATTAAATTTTGCACAAGTGAGCAATGAAAAAAAGATAATGAGAAAAATGTATCCACACCAAGAATAAAATCAAGGCTTCTCAGAATAGTATCCTATTTCTCTAGGAAGTAGAGGCTCTTCTATACCTGTGTTACAAGGTTACTAATCTGTCATTTCCCTTTTTCAACAATTCAGATACTTTCTTTGGATTTCCTGTGTCAATGCAATTATTTTCCATGAGAACAGTTATTAAAGGCAATGAAATTACTCTGTACATTATATTCAGGAAGTCACCTCTACTGACAGAAGGATTTTATAAAAGCAAGGGTTTCCTCTCTTAGCATAAGTGATTGCTTTTTAAAAATAGCAGTTAATTAGAAAGGAAATTGCAAATACACCTATGCAAAAAGTAATGTCAATAGTACAACTCAAAACAAATCCATGACTTGATACAAGTCTAATTTTGGTAAATAGATTTAATTGCAACTCGCTCTGTTTTGTAAGTACTTAGCAGCTCTATATTGGGTAAACAGACAACGTTGATACTGCTTTTTCTGGTGTGTAAAACACAAACAGCCTTAGCACTGGTTTATACTAGTCTGTGTCTTGTTCCCATAAGAACTCATTATCCTCTAGCAGTAATATAAGATGCTAATCTTGGATAAGCATAGAGGTCATGTGAAAAAAGAAAACATAAAGGAAATATATAAAGGAAAGAAGACTATAAAAAAGTAGTTTTCAGACACTCTTTACCTAAATTGAGTGTTCACTGAAGGCATGCATCTCAGAGATCCAAATGCTTACAATGAAGGTGCTTCCCCTTGACAATACATCATGCTCCTATTGGGACATCTGGATATTCTTTTCCTACATTTTCACCATATTCTTGTTTTAATAAAAAGGAGTAAAGGACTGAATTTGTAGCTTCTTGGTTCTTCACATTTCAAGAAGAAAATAATCTTTATAGTGAGAAAAAAAAATCTAAACAAAATTAACTTTGTAAGTCTTAGTTTTTCCTCATATTTATCACTAGTATGTTGCAAGTTTAGCAAGTAAATAAATCTCTTTTTTTATTTAAGATACATATTCACCACTATTTTTAAACTTTTCCTTTGGCCTTTATTAAGATCTTTTCATGAAAAAAAATGTAGACTACTGTATGGTAGAAAGAAATAAGAGTAAGAAATCATTTGAAGGAGAGTTCTTCCCTTCTGAGTTACTGGACAGGCACAATTTTAAATTGTCCTATTTCTAATATCTGATAAAACAACTGCATTTTTAAAATATATGTTGCTCAAGAAAGAAATTCAAATGAAGTTGCCTAAGAATTTCACAATGCAAAACAATTTGTGACTTTTTCCTTTTTTCTAAACTTTTTTTTTAACTGCTTTTAATTTTGGGAAAACTGCAGAAACAGGCCGATCCAAGAGGTAGGAATTTTTTAGGTGACATTTTGTGAGAATATTTTTTGAGGGATGCTGCCACTGGGAAATGCTTAAAAAAGGAAAGTAAAAGTACCTTTAAAAACTGAAGCCAAAAACAAACTTTCATTTTGAACTTTCAGTGAAACTCAGATGCAAAAACCCCATTACTATAATTTGAGAATTTAACCCAACTTGAAGCTGCCATTAATTAGCATTATAAGATTCCCTTTGTTTCTTTGACGGAAAATAATTTTTACCTTTGTTTTTCAGAGAGGCAGATACATACATCTCTATGTATCTCTATGTATGTTTTGGAAAAAATAGAGATTAGTTTATTGTATTTCCACACCTGAAAAGATTCAGGTATAAACATAATTAGGAAGTCTGAGAAACCTATAAGAAGAAAACCAAAAGTAATCTACAGCAATGGATTGCACCTGAGAGTGATTAGATAATGTCACATTCTTCAGAAAGCCTTGAAAGACAATTTTTTCAGTGTGATAGAAACTTTAAAACTTTGTCTTTTCAGCTGACTTCCTCCCAGTATACCTGTGAACACTGAAGAAGAAAGGATGCTACTCAGTGCTTTACTTAACAGTACATTTCCATTTCAGAAAGTCAGGAGTGCTTGTCTCTCTAGCTTCTGCTGCACAAAATGAAGGAAAGGAGGCAAGAAAGGATGCATCTGTTTATTCTACACCTACTGTAACATCTTTCTTTCAGTAAGGCAGAAACAGCCCATGGAGGCAGTAGAGGTGAAAGATTTCATAGAAGCTATTAAGTTCAAAACAAAAAAAAAGAGCTTTGTTCTGTTATCACCCCTCTCTGTTACCTATAAGTTGACTGAATCTGTAACAGTGGTGATCTAATGCAAACAAAAGGGTCAATTTCCATTACCCAACAGCAAATATATCAATATATGCTTAATAACATATAGCAGTGATATATGTATTATCAAGTATCACAGACTTTGGACTCAGATTCTTAGAGCAGTCCCCAGTGTTTCTTTTTATACTTGCTTCTTTTATATCACAGCTACATAAAATATTCCTATAACAATGTGAAAATATTCAAAGTGATATAAAAAGTTTAATAAGCAGAAAACAACATATGACCAAACATACCATCATCTAAATCCAAGAGTCTGCTTTATCTGATTATTTATTTCTCTGATCACATGAAAAGAATTAAATTTCTCAAAATGTGTAGCTTTGTGTAGTTATGTATAAGAATATCTGCAGCACATTGACAATTTACTTCAAGTCAGTTTCTGTAGGGCTCTTGAGCTCTGTGTGGTTTAACCCCAGCTGGAAACTTAGCACCATGCAGCTTCTCACACACCACTCTGACACTGCAGGGAGAAGAACTGAAAAAAAAAAAAAAAAAAAAAAAAAAAAAAAACAAAA
>VWZN01007246.1:15608-39400 GCA_013396955.1 Regulus satrapa | reverse complement strand
AAAAAAAAAAAAGCAAATACACCTCATATAAGTACTGTATTTGTGTGAAAGAAACAAAAAAAAATTATCTCTTTCCTTTTTAGAGGAGGCAGCATGGAGAAATAATTAGGAAACTAGAATATACATATAAAAACCTTAAAAGAAAATATCTACCTGGGCATAATCCAGGGCAGTCTTTTTGTCACACCTCTTCAAATCCTCAGTTTTCCTCCATCCTCATAGTCATGGTTTAATTGACAAAAGTTAGTTAAACTGCTGAGGGGGGGGGAGAGCTATTTTTCGCTGAAAACTAGTTCTCAAGAGGCTAAGACTAAGTCTGCTACCATAAAAATATGGTCAAATTGGTGCAAGTTTGTGGAATAAAGTGTATGGTACTGATGATACTTAGTGCACAACACTTATATATTCAGAGACTAGAGTATCTTTAGCCTCATTCCTTGAATTAATTATCTATCAGCTTCTGCAATACATTTTTCTGTTCAGTTTCATCTTGAAAAAATCTACTTTTCACTCTTCATGACTACTCAAACCTACCAAAGAGAGCTAAGTGGAATTAGTTACACCCAATGCACAACACTGGTCTGAACTAAGATATTTACGTGCATACACTTTAATCAGTGATGACAAATAAAACACAGAATAAGAGAAAATAAATTACACAGGAATTAGAACAGTAGCAAAACACAAGAAGAAAAGGAAAAAACCAAATAACATAGAATACAAAAAGGCAGCATTAAACAAACATATCTTTCCATTAATTGAACTAGCAATTTAATTCTTCATCTGAGTTTCTCTTTTAAAAGTGTATATACATATTCAGCAAAGACATTTTATAAGGTTTTATAATTAACAGAATGTATCAAAAGCTTAAAGAGGTAGGGGGAAAGTAAGGAAAAAAGAAATTTTCACCTAGAAATATATGAAGAATTTTTATTATAAATATGTTTATATGCAATTTCTTTTAACCAGATAGCTGCTTGGATATAATAATTAAAAAAAAAAAAAAAAAAAGTATCATAGCTGACTAAATGCTAAAACGTTATCTTTTCCATCAGCCTACTGTCAGTTCTGATCATAAATTTATGTTTGTTTCACACCTACAGTCTGTTGCTAAAAATTAATAATTCTAAGCTGCTATTGCATCATGTAACCTTGTGGACTTTAGTGTTATCACATTAAATTTACATGACCTAGAGATCCTGTCTTTAGAACATCTTGTATGACATAATTAATTTCTTCTATGCCTCTTCAGTCCCACTCTCCATACGGTACTTTTGATGGAAAGTCCCTTCAAAATTTTGAATTTTGAAGTATTTTATAGACTTCTTTGAAATAGTAAATATTTAGGTTTTCTTCCCATAATAATTTTCATGTTTTGTTTTACAAAGTATATAACATTTTTAACATGTATTGAACATAAATTATTATTTTTCCCCTATGTGATCTCAAGGATAACCTCAAAAAAAAAAATTGCTTATTTTTAAGAAAAACACCAATAGGTCCATAACACTATAGCCCTGAAATTGTATTATCTTTATTTTACAGAAGCAAACTAAGATATAAAATGCCTAAAAGTTTTTTTGTTTGTTTGTTTGTTTGTTTTTTACTTAAGAAGTAGAAATAACAAGGGCAGAATTACTTGAACTGGTTTTGTGAACTCAATTTTGATCCAAAGGTATTAATGAGGATTTGAAGTTTCCTTCCAACCTAGATTGGTTTAATTACGGCTTATTATTTAAGTTAATTATGCAAGCTACCGTACTTTTGTACTAAAAGTAGGAAGTTAAATCATTACATTTACTATAAAATTAAATCAGTAAAGTTGCCAAACCATAATGATTCATTTCAGGGGCTTTTTAAGACAAATAACAACTAAGTCTGTAAGGTCTTGATTTCTTTGAAAAACAAAGAGAGCAAGATGCACTTACCTTGTTTTAGAGACTGAGGTTGTACAAAAAGGTCACAAGAAAGAGGAATAGAAATAAGAAAAGAATGAGGAGAAAGAAGAAACTGAGGAAAAAGAAGAGGAAGAATAGCACATCACTAAATAAGTGAGATAGAATTACAAAGTGCTTTAGGTTGAAAGCTTCCTTTGGAGACTATCCGGTCCTACTCTCTACTGAAAGCAGGATATGTTTCAAAATTGGATCAAAATTAAGAGTTAGATCTTAGTCATAGACTAACAAGCTAAACAGCACTGCCTGACACGACAGTGCTATAGGCTGTCATGAAGATGTCTAACTGTTTTCATAAAAACCAGGCACATTGCAGTTTTATTTTAAAAACAAACAAACAAACAAAAACCCCAAACCAAAACAACAAACCAATAAACCAAAAAGGAAACAAGATAAACCTCAAAAAACCTCCCAAAACCTCTGCATTTAATACTATAAGTACATTTAGAAATTCTAGCAAGTTACAAGTTCCTTTTATTTGCTATGAAATAAATTTGTCTATATCAATTTCTGATCTCATCACCATATTTGAGAGTGCCATTGGCAAAACTTTCAGCATAATTAAATTGACCTGTTGGGTTTTGACCATTTGGGCATTTTATTTCACTTTGCATTTTATAATGCTTTTGCAATTTGCTATCCTGCACTCCAGAGTATCAAAAATACTGTGAGAATGTCCTTTGTTGGGGAAAAATCAAGAGAGACATGAAAAGAACTCTAAAAAACATGATATTGATACATATCACAGTTATAGCTATGATGGAACTGAAAAAAATTACAACATTAGTTAAGAAACAATAATATCATCAAGTTATATTAGCTCATCTAAATATCTATCAGACTATAATGTTTGTCCTTTTATGAAAACAACATCACATGATATGTATTGAAAAATGTCAGGATATTTATTAAAAGTGAAATTACTAAAGGTATACCTGTTAAAATATTTCCTTTTGTCCCAGGTGTGTGAAAAAGAAGATAATGAACATATCTGTAACATGTTTGCTATTTATTAAACAAGACAGTTCAAGGAAAATTTTTTGACTAACTGAACCACATCTTAGATCAAAACTGAGACCAAAATAGAGAAATTGAGAGAGGAAGGGAAATAAAAATTGAACCTGTCACTCAGAAACTTTGGCAAGCACATACTCACAGACATACTTGGATATAGGTAAAAAATGAGTTCTGTTAGCATATATAAACGTTAAGTATATTAAATATGATGGCCTAATTATAACACTAGAAATCACAGTACTACACAAGGCCACACACTTTTTACTTTCATCAGTAACAGATTCTGAGGAATGTTCTGAATTAGCATTTTTTTTTCTATAGATTAAAAAGGAAGAAATTCTGAAGAAAAGTGCATCAAATAATTTTCACTAGGATCTAGACAACTGTCATGTGTTAAAAATTCCTTGTATTGCTCAACTAAAATAAATTCATTGTTTGAAACATGTTTGAAATTTTGAGTGAGGTGTAAACGATCAGGATCTATGTAATATTTATCTTTACCCATATATTAGAAAACACAAACATATTTTTTACAAGGGAAAACCCAGATATCAATAGCCACAGAAGGAAAAAGTATATTCTCAGTCATCTCACAAACCATTTCTTCTTCCTGATTGAAGCAAGTATTCACTTTTAGTGTAATAAAAATACTTTGTGAGATCTACCTCATTCAGGTGTTGATGTTATGTTTTCAGAATCTGAAATTATTATTACATTTTTTGCCTGATGGTTACTTCCACATGGCTTCTTGAAGTAATTGTACAGTGCCAGTGTAATCATATTAGTCTAACACAAAAGGTGTTACTGTTAAGCCCATGATGCTCAAGCACCAACTGCCCATGGCAGTGTTTGGGCCTTTTTTAGCATTAGTGCAAGGACTACATGAACAACTGAGCTGAACAATAGTAGATAATGTGTTTAGTTCACCCATCCCTATACTAAGGATTCTAAGCTTGTTATGAGACACTGAGTGGTGTTCAATGTCATAAGAGATGCTCTGGGCAAAATGGTTACATAAATATCTGTGGTTTATGGCATGCTGAACACATCACTGATAGCTACGAACTGCCATTTTCATATTCTGGCTTTCTGTCTGTATGTATCATTCTCTGTATTCTTTTCTCAAGCTATTTCCCAATTTCTTTATTTGAGTCTTCCATGTGTTAAGAAGTATAAGTGCACAACACTGTAGGACCATCCCTCTTCTAAGTGTCATTTCTGAAAGACTACTTTTTTATTTATGGTACACTTCAAGCTGACTATAACTATATAAATCATAGTCTAGGAAAAAAATAACTTCCCTAGTAGACAAAGATATGTGAAATGTATCAGTTTATTGCAATGGTTAAAAGCTGAAAAAAAAGAAAAAAATCTATAAAAATAAAAGGAAAAGGAAAATAAGGAAGAAATAAGGAGAAAAGAAAATTAAAAGTAAACTTGAAATGATGCAGCTTAATGAACATCATCAACTATTTCTATATTCACTCAACACTTTTCTTACTTTTCAGCTTTTGTTCTATATTCTGTCTCTTATATCTGACCAGGGGAAAAAAATTACGTACAAAAAACCAAATACATTTTGGTGACAAATATTGTGCATTTATACAGTCTATGTTTCATCATATGATTATTTCTTTATCTAAAGCTTCACATCTAAAATTAGATTTACCATAGGGGAGTAAAATAGAGCAAAAGCTGTAAAGTGTAGCTCTGGAGAGAGTGTCTACTCTATTAAAGATCAACTTCTCTCTCCATATAATGAAACTTACAACATCATTCCCCTCACAGTGGGGTAGAAAGAGATGAAGACAGGAGGATTTATTTCTTCTCATTTAAAAAGGCTGTATAACACCTCTTAATCAAAATAAATGGTGACAAGCCCAACAGTAAATACAGTAATACAAGATTCACAGGAACAGTGACTTTAAGAAATAAAAGGCTAAAAGCTGTTTTCTCCCTCTCCTTTTAGCCAGTTTAGAATTATCTTTATTTAGGAGTAATCACTAATTATTGGAATTTTGTAGGTGAAAGGAAACATTTATGTATGTATATGTATGTTAAGGTAATATGTATTGGCTAGTAAATGCCTGATGAGAGCCTTTGGACTTTGCAGATGTTATGACTTGAAACACAATATGTGACTAAAGCAGTATGGTGTAGAAGAAATATGTTTAAGAAAGTATAGAGTGGAGTTTCACAAACAATAATACACAAATTATCAGTGGGGACTGGCAATGCCTTGTATCTAATTTCTACTGCAATTTTGAAAAAAATTTGGAAATCCTTGTGGGGATCCGCTGGTTAAGAGAGTTCTCTGTACATCTGATGGGCTTTGAATATCTCACAGACCATTTTAAAACATTAAAAGTCTCTGTTAAGAGGAGAATGCTGTTCTCCTCTTATGAATGAGAATGAAAGGACATTGCAATTGAGACGCCTTAAAATATTCTAAACGCAATGCATAGCTGAGCTTTGTTCATTATACACGATGTGTTATTACACAGATGTTTACGGCACAGGCTTGTTTCATGGTGAGTACTGTGCCATCTAGAGACAGAATGCCAGCCAAGCACTCCTACATTATCCATTTCCTGAGCAGGCCAGGTGCAGTCAGACAGACCTTTTAGCTGATGCATTATCTATTGTCTCTGGCCTTGACGAATGTTGCTCTGCTTGGGTCAGCTGAAACATAAAGGAAAGGACAAGATGATAACAGCCTGCTCAGTGGCACATCACAACACATCAGCGTGGTGGCTGTCCTGCTTGTCACCCACGTTCCGCCTACGTGGTGCTCCTCAGAGTAAAGAAGACTCAGGAAATAAGAAATGTTGGTGCTCTCCATAGGCCTACTGAATAGATGTGGGGATAGAAACCCCACCACATGGAGAAGATTAAAGCAGAGTGATGAATGCCTTAGGAGGGAAAGATATACCTTGGGAGACGATATTGATCACTGGTAAAGCTCTGTGATGCTAGAATGAGGTAGGGTAGAATGCAAAATAGAAAAATATGTAGTAGGAATTCAGGGTGAAAAATTATGGTTTCAAGTAAGTGAAATTAAAAAGAGAAAGGAGGATTTAGCATTTTTAAGAATAATTAAAATACAGAGATTGTATCAGAAAAAAATTATGACTAATTATTTTTTGTTTTTGTTAAGGTATGTTGACCAAGCATATGTGAGGAAACTCTATCAGTAGTCCTTTCCTAGGTCTATCTTCTAGTTTTGTTGGTATATTCTACTAGTTTGCAGCACTTTGTACTTCATGGCATATTGGACTTATTGGTCTCTCATAAGCTTAATATTATTGTGGCTTATTATGTGTAGAGATATATATGTATGTATACATAAAATATGTAAGTCAAAACAACAGAAAAAAATCAGGTTGCTCACAAGCAGACGTAATTCTGGATTTTTTTCCCCTACTTTTTACATTAGGCTTGGCAAATACAGCAACTGCAATATTGGAAATATTTCTGGCATGTACAAGCAATGACATTTCTCAGAGATGAAAGATAAAGAAGATTTCATACCCTAATCTTCTCATGTCAAGCTGTTCAGAAAAGAAGAATCCATATGAAAATATAATTTGACAGATAAAGTGCTCCTACCATGTTCCTGAGGAGAGGAAACATTGTTTCTTCAATGACTGAATTTTCCTATCAGAAATAAAAAATAGACGTATAATACATATATGAAACAAAAGACTAATGGATTTTTACCACAGAACCGACCCCAGTACAGAGGTAAAGCTAGCTGCAAACATCAATATAACAGAACTTTCATAGACTCTTATGAGATAAAGTAAACCAGATAAACTGACATGATTTTAAAATAGTAGGACAGAGGGTGCACTTCTTTCCAAAACATTATTAGGCTGCACAGTTTCCAAACACACAGAAAAATAGTTTGCAGCTCAGTCTTCAGCTATACACCTTCTTGCCATTTATACATTGGTTAGTGGACCAAAACAGAAAGATCAGGTTTGGTGTTTGAGTTTGGTGTTTTGCTCTGTTTTGGAGTAGGGTATTTTTTTGTGGCTTTGTTTTGTTTTGTTTGGGGGTTTTGTTGTTTTGTTGATTTTTTTGTCAATATTTTTTCTCTTTGGTTTTGTTTAGTCTGGTTTGTAATGAACTCTTCTATTGTGGGCGAGATGATACCAGCAGAAGAAAGCATACTTCAAAACACTGGAAACAGATTCTCAAAATAACCACAGTGAATCACTTTTCTTAACTAATAACTTTATTTACTGTCATAGACCAAAGGTTAGTTACAATTGACTCTGTACATAATGCAGAGAAAAAGTATGGGCATCCCAAAAAGTAATAAGCTGGTCACTTCCGTGCATATGGCCTAATTTTGTTCATGCAGGTTACTTTTTTTTCTCTGTAAAGAAGCCCTGAAAAATGTCCAAAATATATCCAGAGGAAAAATCAGAAACAAAGAAAGGACTTGAAAAAAACACCATTATATTTTCTTTGATGAAAAAACATTAATTCTCAGAAGTGAATAATTCTCTTACTGGCTTTAGAGCTCCAAGATATGCAGTCCTTTCTCCTGAAATGATTCTGATATACACAATCAGCCAGTGATGATCCCCTGTAGTACCAGTTCACAACCATTTCCTAAGAAGTTCTTGATGAATGTGAACAGAAAGAGAGACAAAGAACTGGTAGAAAATTAGTATTCAGACACAAATTCGTATTGCATATTAAGCTTTGATTCAATTACCTTCATAATAAAAATATTAATTTCAACATTAATATTGATCAGTGAACAGTTTACTGTGTCTTGTTATTTAACCATGATTATGAAGATATTTTGTGTTTTTATCCTTCATATTTAGAAGGGGTAAAATTAAGGATTTGAAAAAGAGATTGGAACTTTAAATCTATTTTTATCTCGTTTTGGGTGGTTATCATTCCTTCACTTTAAAAATGAAGCTTCATTTTTTGCATGCCCTCTCTCCTTTTACATTTGCATATGCATCATATTTCAGTTTCTGAATAATAATTATCCTAAAACACTTCTGATTTTGCAAGCCCTACACATTTGTAATGCTGTAGAAGACTGTTACACAGGATGCATAAACACATTGACAAGGAGATATTTAGGGTAATATATTTCAAAATAATAAGATTAGGTAGAATGAGATTAGAGAAGAATTCTTCCTATTAATGTAAAAAAAGAATTGCTATCCTCTTCCTTAGAGAGTCATCTTATTTTGGCAGATTAATTCTACATAGCGCAGTCAAATATTTTAGTGGATTTCCTAATATTTTCTACTTCATTTATTTTTGTCTTACTTTTAAAGGATTTTGAGAATTAGAAACCCCACCAAAAAAAAGAATTTAGATATAGAAATAATTTTTTAAAAGGAAGCATATATGACTGAGATAAAATGACCATGCAAAATAACATTAAATTATTCTTTATTTTCTAACAGGGATGGAGGACACAGTTAATATTTTTGAAATCAATATCTCTGTTCATTTTCATTCAGAACATAAAACCAGATATTGCATGCTTTAAATTTAGTGACTCAGACCTGATTGAATAAACTGTTTTAGAAAAATCCATAGATATAAGAATTTTTTCTTTGGGTACAGAACTCTAGTAAATAAGGACCTGCATAAGTACCAAGTTCATGCAGTTTCACAGAGAGATAATAAACATCCTTAAAAATATTTAATAGCTTTTTGGTTGTTTCTCATGACCTTTATTTAAATAGAGCTTTTATTCTCTGAGGGGAACTAGTATGAACTTAATAACAAGAAAGCCAACAAAAGCTCTGCAAGGATTGGATGGGGTCAGAAAGTAGAAATTCTACTTTATAATCTCAGACCTCAATCTATGTCATGTGAGTAATTAAGTGAGCCATAATATACAAGACACTGCACAAAGAACTGCAACTTTCCATGTACTTCAAGCTTGTCTGTCAATACAACTCAAATTGACTCCTGGATTTCCAGACTTCTACATCACTTGCTCTGAACTACACTTGCTCAATTGCCACACATCAGGGATTTTGATATATACTGTCCATTTCTTGATATGAAAGGAGCCTGTGATTCCATTTTCACCCTATTTTAGGCATTCTGAAAAGGGAAAAGAATATAAACAGAAATTATATTCATATATTTAAGACAGTTGTCTTACCAAATAGTCAAGAGAAAATCCAAGGATAAATAATATAGTTTGGCCTTAAAGATAGAGAATGGTCTGTCACCTTGTTTTATGTCTGTAAACAGAGCTTGAGATAGCAGAAAGCTCAAAGCAGTGTTGGTGTACTTACTGTTGCTAATCAATTCAGTCTAAGTGGGACAATGAAATAAGAGAAACTCATTGAGAAATTCTATGTACTCATAATCTTCTCTTCTGCTCACTTATGTCTCTTTGTTTTGACCACCTGTCTCTCAGTTCACAGAATAACTTCATATAGTTTGCATCCATCACTAAATATTGCACAGTACATACTACTATATAGTGCAGTCTCAGAAAGAAGAAAACAGTGAGCCACCATTAGTACTGCAGGTAAAGGAATACCCAATACTGTCAGTAATCATTTTCTGGATAAGGTCTCAGATAGCTGCAGATAGAATTTGTGGTACAGATACTAATTTTATTTTGATATAGGAAGAATTATTTTTGACTCTAAATCTCATATAGGATGCCATTAAATGTGAGATGATCAAAATTTGCTATTAAGATTTTCAAAATTATAATACATTAAAACAGTTTTTGAACTGATATT
This sequence comes from Regulus satrapa, assembly GCA_013396955.1. Lineage (NCBI taxonomy): Eukaryota > Metazoa > Chordata > Aves > Passeriformes > Regulidae > Regulus > Regulus satrapa. The sequence continues at coordinate 29,676 of VWZN01007246.1, read as the reverse complement.
TTAAAAGCTTGGTCAAAGTTGATTCTCAGGACAACTATTTGCCCTGTTTAAAACAAATACATGTCACTCTCCAGAATGAGGACCTGGAGATTACTACATAGATAGAGAAGAACACCCTTTGGTATGAATTAGACTTTTTACTTGTACTTGAAGGTAGAATTTTTCTTTGATAGTAAATATTTCTGTAGTACAAAAATAAAGTGGATAAAATATTCAAAAGGTAAAAAGGTTAGAAGAATAAAAAGAAAAAAAGCTGTTATTGTATTCCAGATTCTGCTATGGCACAGGAGTTTATAATTTTTGTACCTGAGATCACTGAAAAGATCCAAGACTTAAAAAGACAAAAATTGGGAAGAGCCAAAAAATGTATCTATAGCTTACACTTGCTGTCTTAAAACAAGTATGAAATCACATTCAGCTAAAATGATCAGCAAGAGATGCTCTTGCATTGACCTGTTGCAGGATATGGAACCCAGTGATGGCAGAAAAAGCATTCAGATCTTGGTACACACTGTAATAATATTCTAGTTTTAAGTGGTATTCTCACAAATCTGAAAAATTTTTGAACTTTAGTCAATCTCTCTATATTTCACAGTAATGTGTGAAACAGTTGTAAGAAGGATTCAAACAATTTTAAATGTGAACATTTTTCTAAAACATCATGGCAACAAATTCTACAAACCATTTTTCATTACAAAATGTGTCTTATGAAAATGTCTTTCTGAGACCCGGTCCTCCTCTAAATTACAAAAATGTTAGTAATGCATGATTTATTGGTCACAGTATAATATCTCACTTCCACCATTCTTTCTTATGAAGGACTTAATGATTCTATTTTATGATTTCTACTGACAGTAATAAGAAAGACTATATATCCCCTTAGGAAAAAAAAGAGAAAGAGAAACCTATATAAGCACAAAATAAAAAATCCCTTTCTTTATGTACTCTATATTGGCTATGAAATGTAAATTGTGGCAATGGAACCAAAATATATTACTAACTGAATATTTTAGGTCTAGTTGTAACTACTCCCTCTCAACCTCCCAGTTGTTTCAGAAGACAAAAATACTTCTATGTTTTTCAAAAAACAGAAATGAAAGGTTTATTCAACAGNAGAAAAGTAAACACCCAAAGTACAGGAACAGATGTGAAATCCAGCTATATAATAGAAATTTGCAATGAATACCTGATGCTCCTTTAAGCTTTTTTGGGTCTTTTGGTTTGGTTGGTTATGTCTTGGTTAGGGGTTTTTTTGTTAGTTTGTTTTTGGGGTTTTTTGAGGGTTTTTTTTGTTGCTGTTTGCTTGTNCTTTATGTACTCTATATTGGCTATGAAATGTAAATTGTGGCAATGGAACCAAAATATATTACTAACTGAATATTTTAGGTCTAGTTGTAACTACTCCCTCTCAACCTCCCAGTTGTTTCAGAAGACAAAAATACTTCTATGTTTTTCAAAAAACAGAAATGAAAGGTTTATTCAACAGTAATTTTTCCCTGTCTAGGATAACTCAGCACATATTATAATTGTACTCAAAGCAGGAATATTTTACAAGTCCTACATTTTCTTTCAATCCTATGATTGCATTCGTTTTCCCACAGAAACAAAGACTAGATGATCAGTAATGTCTGGAGAAACTGGATGCCCATAGCTATTAGATCTTGAGAACTGTGAACCAAACTCCATTCTCTATTATAATCCCATTTTCCAAGTATCACACATGAAGATTTTTACTTGTCAGGCCTATACACCTACCTGGGGAGAAAATCAGAGNTTGTTTCTTGGGGTTTTTTTGTGTGGTTTGGTTTTGGTGTTTTTCTGGATGCTACCGTTTTTCCTGCATAATATTAGCTCCAGAGGAAGCACATCCTAATACAACAGTCATGTGTTTTGATAGTAGACAGTGAATGTGACCTTTCTTCTTTAATTACCATCAAATATTTGCCTAATGAATGTGTTTTAAAGACCAGATGTGAGCAGAACAAGCAATTCCTGCAGTAGCATTTTTTAAAATACACTGAAAGAAAATGTAATATACAAATGGCTCTTACTAAAAGAAAATTAGGATTATTTCTATTTGCAATAATACCAGATCATGCAGTTTTCTAGTATAATATCTCCACCTCTCATTTTATGCCCTAACATGTTGAAAATATTCCTAACCTTTAAGGTTAGTTACAAAGGTACATTTGGCAAATTCACCACCATTGATAGCATAGTTTTTCACCTGCTTCTATAACCCAAGAGAATCTTTTAATAAAGAGATTAAGCTATTGAATTTTTATTCTTCAGGCTCAAGAGGACAGTGTTTGACCCTGATGGCTAATTGGCAGCTAAATTTTTTTTTGCATTATACTGGACACTAATTAAACTGGTTGGGACACTTTTCCAGCAATGCTACAGTCACCATAAAAATTCTTTGTATTTAGAAAAAAAATAAAAATTTGGAAGGAGTACAGAGAAATGTACCTTCCCCCCATCCCCCCCAAAACAAACAAACAAACAAACAAAACAAAACAAAACCCAAAAAACTACTTAATATCATCAGAAATGAAGTGGGAGATCATATCAGAATTAGATTAAAAATAAAGAGGATTATAATTTAATTAAATTGGTTTGTACCAGAGTTAGTTAATCAGATTTTTTTGTTTGTTTCTTTCTCTGTTTTTTTGATATCCTATTTTGAGATAAGAGAGTTTTTCAGCAGGAACAGGAGTTGTTTACAAAGATGATGCAAAACAGCATCTTTGCAGTCAACAGTTACTTTACTTGCAGCAGCTTCAATTAACATGCTCAGTCCTGAAGTATATTCCTCTAACAAACACACTTTGATGTTAACTGACAATATCCTCCAAAATAAAGCCAAATTTTTGCATCATGAGACTGTCAATAAATTATACTGCTTTAATGAGATGCATATTAAGAGCTACATCTGATGCTTACCCAGAGTCAAAAATATGTTACAGTCTGTGCTATCTAATATATACCTAATATCACTTCCCTTTGTGTGTATATGAATTTCATTTGTTTTTTCTGACTGAGAACAATATCTGCTTTAGAGAGAAAAAAAGGGAAAAAAAAACAAACCTCAACCTTGATAGTTCTTCCATTGCTCTTTTCTTTCTTTAACCAGCTCTGCATTTCTTGTGTCATGCTGATAATGATGCAGCAAAAGTCCTTTCTTCTAAGATTACATTTTCCTTGCTTAATTCTTCCAGGAAAAGTGTCCATGGATGGAGTAAGCCATGCTAAAACTATGCTCCTCCTGAAGCTCTGACAGTAGAAAGGAATATTCATTTACATCAGACCAACTGGCAGAACACCCAGCTGCTCTCATGTGATGGCTGCACAATTGCAAGAGCTGACACAGGACTATGTGTAAACTTGAGAGGGAGAGGAGAGTAAAAGAGAGGGATGGGCATGAGGAAGGAGAGGGAGAATGGAGTAAGAACACAGGGGTGAGCAAGGTTTAAAATAATAATTCACTTATGTATTGGCATATGCCAATCATGAAAAAGCAGAACAAGCTTCAAGGCTTCCAACATTACATCCTGGAATTGTTGGGTTGTCCGGATTTTTACTCTGTGGACACTACGAAAACACAGTCTGCTAATGAATTCAGTACTTGATAAACTTTAAAAATTTAATTTTAAATTTCTTGATTTTCTTTTTTTCTACTAAACACAAGCTATTACAGACCATTAATCACCAAGTTGCATCATTATGTTTTTTCAAGGAAAGATAACAGGCAAAATGGCCACAGGCTTATGGTATTCCTTTACAGTGAAGTACCCTCTTACTTGAGTCTCAAAGAGACCTGTACATTTTACATTCTGTGATCAGATTTTAAGGCCACATGTTAAGTATCACATAACTCTTTTTCTTGTTATTTTTAAATTTTTTTTGAAGGCATGTTGCTTTATAGGGCTAGTATGGCAAATATATTTTTGAAATTCTTGAAACAGCACATTTAAATTCTTTCAAACTAATCTGAATCCTTTTTTTTATAAAGAAAGATTGTCCTTAAATAAAGACANACAATATCTGCTTTAGAGAGAAAAAAAGGGAAAAAAAAACAAACCTCAACCTTGATAGTTCTTCCATTGCTCTTTTCTTTCTTTAACCAGCTCTGCATTTCTTGTGTCATGCTGATAATGATGCAGCAAAAGTCCTTTCTTCTAAGATTACATTTTCCTTGCTTAATTCTTCCAGGAAAAGTGTCCATGGATGGAGTAAGCCATGCTAAAACTATGCTCCTCCTGAAGCTCTGACAGTAGAAAGGAATATTCATTTACATCAGACCAACTGGCAGAACACCCAGCTGCTCTCATGTGACGGCTGCACAATTGCAAGAGCTGACACAGGACTATGTGTAAACTTGAGAGGGAGAGGAGAGTAAAAGAGAGGGATGGGCATGAGGAAGGAGAGGGAGAATGGAGTAAGAACACAGGGGTGAGCAAGGTTTAAAATAATAATTCACTTATGTATTGGCATATGCCAATCATGAAAAAGCAGAACAAGCTTCAAGGCTTCCAACATTACATCCTGGAATTGTTGGGTTGTCCGGATTTTTACTCTGTGGACACTACGAAAACACAGTCTGCTAATGAATTCAGTACTTGATAAACTTTAAAAATTTAATTTTAAATTTCTTGATTTTCTTTTTTTCTACTAAACACAAGCTATTACAGACCATTAATCACCAAGTTGCATCATTATGTTTTTTCAAGGAAAGATAACAGGCAAAATGGCCACAGGCTTATGGTATTCCTTTACAGTGAAGTTCCCTCTTACTTGAGTCTCAAAGAGACCTGTACATTTTACATTCTGTGATCAGATTTTAAGGCCACATGTTAAGTATCACATAACTCTTTTTCTTGTTATTTTTAAATTTTTTTTGAAGGCATGTTGCTTTATAGGGCTAGTATGGCAAATATATTTTTGAAATTCTTGAAACAGCACATTTAAATTCTTTCAAACTAATCTGAATCCTTTTTTTTATAAAGAAAGATTGTCCTTAAATAAAGACAATATTTTTTTTGTCATACACATACTTGTACCCTTAAAAAATATAAAAAATATTCCTTTCATTTACATCGTTATTCAAACTGTAGGCACTAAAAATTCAAATGAGCCCTAATTAAAGTTATTATCTTAAAGCTTCAGTAGAACAGCCCTCATCTATATTAAATAAATTTCTAGTTCAAAGGAAAACTCTTTGCAGTGAAAGTCATGCATATTATTTTTTTCTCTTGTCAGAAATCAATCATGGTTTTGTCATCATTAAGGAGAAGAGTTCTCCTTTCTTAAGATAAAGGGCAAAAGTACCTGGTCATGTAATACCCCTACTTAATTAAAATACCCCTACTGACAGGCTCTTAGAATTATAAAAAAAAATCTTCCTCATACTTTAATTGATGTCAATGGGCAACAGAGGAAAAATAAGACATATAAAGAAAATTTAACAATGCAAAAGATGAAAAATTCCCACACATATCAAGATTTGTTCTGATGAACATGACAGAGAAGGGAAGATGATAATGTAGGTGAAATTTATCACTGTATAAAAAACCTCACAGAAATAATCTAAACCATTGCTGACAATGGATGCCCTGTAATTTATGCATTGATCTCAACAGGTCATTCACACAAATTTGACTAAAAATGCTGATCCTAGAATCCAAGTACCTAGTGTTACTAGGTACTTTAGAACTCATAAAATCATAAGATAATCCAGGTTGATCACGTTGGTTGGTCTTTCCAGCTCTAACTTCCTGCCCACAAGAAAGAGCCTGGCTCTGTGCTCCTGATGACCTTTTTTTGTCTGTATATACATACAAAACCAGTGACTGTGAGGGCCTGTATTTTCTGTTTTTTTCTTGATCAACTTTATATTGTCTCTGTTTGCCCATTTCTCCAGCCTGCCCAGGACATTCTATACAGAAACCCTGCCTCCAGGCTTGTCAACTGTTTTCCCTCATTTGTTGCTATCCTTAAACTTGGAAAATGTACCAGGGTACTTTCTGCTTCCTCCTATGGGTCACTGATCAAGAAAAGAAACAAGCCAACTACAAGGACACTCTCCAAAGGTCCTCCAGTTTTTACTGACCTCCAGGCAAAGCACCAGCTACTAATTTCACTCTGCTAAACTTACTGTCCAACCATGTTTTCATTTATTCTGTTTTACCACCTCCAAGCTGTTATTTCCCAACACAGACTACTGTGGGACATCATGTTCAAAGATTTTTAAAGTCAAAGTAAACAACTTTTAAGATCTAATTATCACATGTAGGCTTTTTTCCTCTTATCTCACATCAGAGCAATGAAACACTAGACAGAACTCATTAGCTGTTGTTGAACACAGACAGAAAATAATAGAGAAAGCTCTTTCAACAGAATATTATTTCTAAAATATTAGCATAATATGTTGGTTTTTATTAGCTAAAGCAGATACCACTTTCTTTTCTTTGTTTGTTTTTATTAACTTAGGCAGATTGCATTGAAGCTACCACCCACCTAAGCTTTTCCAAGCTTTCTGAAAGGAAAGGACATTTTTTCACGTGATGTTATGAGAGTCAATATGAAAGCCTGATAAAGTTAAATGATTCACTGAAGAGTACTGAAAAAACAAAACAAAACAAAACAAAACAAAACAAAACAAAACAAAACAAAACAAAACAAAACAAAAACCAAAAAAACAAACCCAAACTTATCTCTCTAGGCTTAATTTCCTTTAGACAACCAGGAATCCTCTGAGAAAAAATGATTTTAGATATAATACCAAAGAGTTTTACCAATGTGTTACTTAATCATATTTATCCCATAAATTCTATTTCTTGCCTCTTTCATTATCTTGATTAGTCAAATGAAAACAAAATAAAGTGCAGCATGTGAATAAGACTTTAATGAAACCAAAGAATCCTTAGCTATAAAGACAATTTTTGCCCACTGAAAAATAAGCTGACTGCCTTTTTTGTCAAGTAGATGATCATGAAGCTCCAGCTGTATTGTAGGTCTGGGAGAGTCCAATAAACAAATTGCCGGTTCCAAGCTGTAATTCAAAGTCTGAAACATCTGGCTGTGGGGTAGTTTGGACCAATGAATTTAGTCTTAGGTTTTACTTAGACACAGAAAATTAGATTGTTATCCAAATACTCTTGGTATCTTGCTCTGGAAAAGAATTCTGTTTCCATTTTTCATTATTACAAATAGAGTCAATGTAAAAAAAGAGCACACAGAACATACTTAGCAAGTAAGTAGAGCCATTTGGATATTAGCAGGCAACTCCTGCTCATATTTTATGCAGCAGTCATCATATGATGCATTTGCATACGTCAGGCAAAGGTATTACAAGAGATGGACAGAAAAATGCACCCCAGGATCACACAGAACATGGGAACAGACAAAGACATGCACTGTGTAGAAAGCAGGAAGACTTCACAGCAAGCTGGGAGGTGTCTGTTCTTTCTATCTACTTTGTCTACCCTCGGAACAGAACAAAAAGGCAGACTAAATTCAATTGAGAGGAGATAAAAAGTCTAAACAAAGGAAATTATGATTTTATCTGTGAGTTCTGTTTCCCCTGAGGAACAGGGAGAATATCATTATCTGTCATTCCTTCTACAATCCCTAAAAGTTTTTTGGGTATTTTTTAGCTTCTGGTTTTCTATTTCTTGGTGTCTCTTTCTTTGTTTTTTTTTTTTTTTTTTTTTTTTTTTTTTTTTTTTTTTTTTTTTTTTTTTTTTTTTTTTTTTTTTTTTTGGTGTTTTTTTTTTTTTTTTTTTNTTTTGTTTTTTGTTTTTTGTTTTGTTTTGGGGTTTTTTTTTTGTTTGTTTGGGTTTTTTTTGTTTTTTGGTTTTTTTTTTCTTCTTTTGATTAGGGGATGTTTTTTTCTTGGGAGGATGTTGGGGGGATGATTTTGTTCTATTTTATTTAACTAAATTTGTGATTTATTCTTATTCAAGTCTCCCTTGTTACCTCAGCAAGATAAAGACTTTTCTCATTGAAAATACTTTCTTGAACTGCACACAAAAAATTTATTGTAGATTCTTTAGATATCAGTGATTAAATTGTCAGTCAACATTTTCAATGTGGCAGCTTTTTTATGGCATTCTTCAAAAGCAGGAATTAATTCTAACATTATCAGACTAAGAAATATCTTTATCTTCTTATTCAGTGATATATTTCAGTTTTGTAGCCCACAATACAGGTGCTAAAAGGTCTTCCACAGCACTTTTGCATCCATTAGTCTTGTAGCCTACAATGCAACTACTGTTTAAGGCTTGCAAATATAAAGTTTTTTGTTTTATAAATTAATTACAAATTTGTAAAGGTTTCAGTTTTCAGGGTGTATGGTCAAAAACGCTGGGCACAGCCTGATTTCAGAAACATTCCATAAATATGGAGTAATTTTACAAACAAAATTCTAGACTTATGCTGTGGAAAAAAAAAAGGAAGATAAAAGCCAGAGTGACCTGTATTCCCATAATCAATACATTGCTGACAACATTTCAAATTAATTACATTTATATATACCCAAAAATGTTGCAAAGAATACAATATTTCAGATTAATATCTATTCTGAGTAGATACACTGAACAAACCAAATCTTGAGGTCCAAAGAAAGAGCTGTTAAGCTATCACTAACCCATTGCTATAAAATCTCGCAGTAAATGAAAATATATATGTAAAATCATTTTGCTAATCACAAAAACAATCTTCAAAGGTATGTAAAGGATGATATGTGCTCTTTTAAGGGTATCTGGTGAAAGTATCCATTAGCAAGACCTTAAGAGAGACAGATCTGAGTGACAATTTATAAGGGAAGTTATGATAAGAGTCAAGTTAATCACACTAACTGGTGTGGAGGTGAGAAGGTTTTGTTTCTCTTCAATATGATTTCCTGACTAATAACCTTGCAAAATTGGGAGATTAGGGAGAGAGACAAACAGAGATATAACCCTAATGAACACAATAAACAGAATTTTACCTGTTTGTTCACATTAATTGATGGGCTACCAAGAAACTGCAGTAAACCCCAGTCTTTTCAACTGGTAAGGAAGCAAAGAAAAGGATACTGCAGGTGGGGAGGGCAAGGGGACTATGCCAACTGATGAATCAATGTGCAAGTGAATGGAATCTGGGAGGGGGAGTAAGCAGAAAGGGGAATTAGAAGCCAGTTCACTTGTCTGTGCCTGCTCACCTGTCTATCCCATAATCTCATTAATTCTTTTCTCATCTCTCTCACTGCATGATCTCAACCTCTATCCCATGTGTATGTGTGCCCTGCCTGCACACTTGGGTGACCCTGGGACTAGGTGTTGGGTACTGGAAATAGACTGGGGTAGGCACCCCTGGCACCCCTACCCTGTGGTGTCAGCTACAGCAGCAAGTGGGGTCTTAGCAACAGCAATTGAAATGAGATGGGGTCTTTAACTTCCAGCTGCAGGGGCTGGAATGGGGTGTGTGTTCCCAAATCCTGCTACTGGGAGGACTTCTGTGAGTGAGCTGAGGGTTTTTGCATGGGATGCTGGAGGAGGACCATGTGGCACAGCCTGGGTGCCTGCTGCCAGCTGCTGGGGGCTGATGAGTGTCTCTTACCCAAACCAGTTGAGTGCACACTTCTGTGTGGGTTTGTGTCTGGAGAGCTTCCTCTCAATCTTTAATCAGGACTCCATGGCAGGAAGGTACCTTTAGGTCTGGACCAGGGTAGTAGGTCAGCAGGAGGTCCATGATCTGCAGAGGACTTGAGAATGTGGAGCTGGTGAGAAAGAAGTTTTCCAGAGAGCACTGAGCTGGACCAGCTGGTGAGTTAGGGACTGTGAAGCAGGTAAGGACCCATGATCTGGGCAAGTGTGCCAGGTGGACCAAGTCCACGGTGGCACTAGCAGGATCCTTCTGCCTGCGTGTGCTTCTGAAGGTGGAGAGTGTCAGGGAAAACAGGGGATAGAGAGGAGGTGGGGCTGTGCTTCTAGCTTTCCTTAGAGCAATTACTTTGATGACTCCAAATGACAAAATAATGACTGTTCCTAACATCCTAAACACACTCAAAGAATTTGGAATTAGCAAAAATATCAGTGAAGATGTACTTTCTGAAGTATATGGTCCAGAGGGATCATAAAATTACTTAAGCTTTCCACTCTTGAAAGTATTTCCTGTTATTTTGAGCTCTCTTACAGAGAGGTTTTAGCAGTACCAAAACACGGTAGATAGGTGGAAAAAATAAATATGAGCAGCAGTATTTTCTCAGTGGTACCCAGAAACCACTGTGTTTTTCAGAGTCTCCCTTCCTATTTCTATGTGCAATTCAGTTGTTTCCACTAGCTCCTGGAAAACAGGAAGCATAAATGCCTGAGAACATTTGTATTAAACATTTAACACTGTATTAGCTGCATTAATCAGGCACACGCCAGCATGAGGAGAGGGAGTGGAAGGCAGGCATGAAACTTTCCAACATCTTTGATTGTGTTGCAGCAAAAGAAGCCTTGAAAGATATTATCCTCTGGCCTTAAACACTTCTGCCTCTTCATCTGTTATCTCACTGACAGCTTCTTCAAATCATCACTCTTAGTAGTCTCCTATTTTAATGGTCTTCTCTCATTAGGTAGCAGACTGTTTTCCTTTTTGTCAGACTATGAGCACAACAGAAATCCGTTCGTTTTTTAAAAATAAGCTTTATCAATAACACAATATGGAATTTAACTGTCTACAATTTTCAAGCATATATCAAAAAATTAAAACATTTTTTTCATTCTCTTAGAGAAATAGAATTTTTTTTCTTCAGGACAAGAGTTCAGTCACTGTGTGTCAGTGTGTTCCTTTGCCTTTGACATTTAACAGCATGACTGATTGATAATTTAGCATTACTTAGGTATGACATTAATCTCCAAGCAGATTCGAGGGTAGGAGAAAAGAGACATTGAAATTCTGTCTTAATACCTGAACTGCTGTAAATTAGAAAAGTAAAAAATGCAATTCATCAATTTTTATACATTGACAGACAGCAGTATTTCTTTAAATATATTAACAGAAAGAATTATTAAGCCAAAACTGTATACAAATATTTAATTTGAATACAAAATATCTACAATATTACTCATAATTTTTGAAAAATGTCCCGCCATTTAAAGATGATATTAATTAGTATATGGGAACAACCATTAGGATCTCATGTAGCACAGGAAATGAAGAACAATAACATATTATCTAAAATGTATGCAGCAAATTTTAAATCATTCCACAAAAAAATAATTCTTAACTGTTGCAAGGAAAAAAAAAAAAAAAGGAAAAAACTATTTAAATAATATCAGGAAACTGGGAGAAACTTTACTTGCATTTGACAGGGCTGAAAAGGATGCACTTCTATAGGCTATGCCTGTGTCTCAAAACTGCTTAGGAAAAAAAACACTCCACCAAAATGCCCACAACTATCACAGAGGTTATAGTAGTTATGGCATGCTATATGCCAATCTACTAGCTCAGATGATATTTCCTGGGATAGGAGTTGACAGGCAGTTCATCAAAATTGGGCCTGCATCAAACTTTCTTGGACACTGTTAAATTTCTATTCAGATTTATTTTCTGAGTTTGAGTGCACCTCCAGCTCCATCAGAGGACCATGACTGGCCACACAGACTTTATATCTTCACCATCCTCATTCTGGGGATTTTGAAGGACTTATGAATTAGTGGATCCTCATTTTTTCCTTTTTTCCCTCTTGAATGATGAGACACATTCAAGAATCAGAGTGACACCCTAAATGTATACTTCTGAAATATGTCTTCACATAAATAAAATCAGTCTTTAAATTATAAAAGGGCAATAGAAATTCAATTTAAATCACAATTTAAAGACTAGTCATTTCTTTACACAGAAGCAGGAAAATGGATGAAATATGTTATTCTGCAAAGTCTATTTTCTAAACTTTGTCTTTCTGACAATACAGCACTGTAAAAATCAATATATTAAATAATGCTAAATTGAAATTAATAATATAATATAATGTAATATAATACAATACAATACAATATTATAGAATACAATAAAATACAATATAATGCAATAGAATACAATAGAATACAACAATATAACATAATATAACATGGAGAACAAACTGATCAAAGAAATGCAATTCTCTGATTAAGGCTTTAGAAAAACATCTAGAAAACAAACATCTCAGAATGAAAAGCCAGCAGTAAGTGAATGCAATTACATTGTTTAGATCTATTACTCCATATATTAATAGATTTTTACACAAAAGTAAACATTTTCAAAGACAAGTGCTTGTTGTCTTGTTATGAAAAATTCTACTAATAACATCCTTGTAGATGAGAATGTTCTTGTTGAGCCGTGGCTTAAAACAAAAAATTCAAAAGAGCTGCACTGTTGTATTTTTTGAAAGGATGTTTCATTGTTTTGAAGTAAAGAACACTGAGTCATAAAGCTTTAGGGATGACTCAGAGTATCTTGATACCTCATTTCATTTTCTTATCTATAAATCTATTTGGAAAGTCTTGCTAGAAAATAAGATGAGATCCACTGAATTAAGAACCTATTGTGTCATTTGAGAACTGGAATATGTGTTTGGTTACTACAAGTAATTTCATCTCATTCCCAAACATGTAATTGAATATAATTAAAATATAATAATCTCCTTTTTATAAGCACATGAAAACTATATTAAAATTCATAATTAACTCTGAAAATTTGAGAGCCAGAAATGCCAGAATTACAGTCTACATTTAAGTGCTTTATGTTTTATGGTGTTTCACACCATGGATTGAATACTGTCACCAACATGCTGCCCCCAATTAATTAAGTTCCTGAGATGGATGGTATTCACAAACTGTAGAGCTATTCAGTGCTGGGGTTTTGGGTTTTCTTGTTAGTGTTGGGGTTTATTTTATCACTCACTGAGTGAAACAATGTATTATTAACTGCTCATTATCCAAAATATATTAATTTTGTCATGGGTTTCTCAGTGGTTTCCCTATCATATCATTTATCACCACAATTCCTATCTGAGACAAAAAAAAAAANATATCATTTACCCCCACAATTCCAAACTGAAAAAAAAAAAAAAAACAAAAAAACAAAAAAAAACCAAAAAAAAAAAACAACCTTTACATCATTATTAATGCAATTCAATATATCAGAGATGGTCATAAACATTTATGTTAAAACCATTGAACATGGCTATGCATTTAAGCCATCTGATATTTTAAAAGTTCTCAACAGCATAAGAGATTTCTCATCTTCCTTAAAGGAATGTTAAAATATTTTAATTATTCATGCATTCCAGAATCCAAGTTCCATAAACAGAGATATGGAAGACATAATTGACTTGCTGCAGGCGCTTTGTTTATGTAATTTTCCTAGCACCACACAGCAAATTTACAGCCACAGACCCAGGCACTGCTCAAATGATGTGGTCAAAACAGTTTTATAAATTCCCTAAGTGACATTTTTGAACAGAGATCAACAGTCTTCCACCAATGCTCCAGTTCACTAAAACATCTGGTTTATGACTTAGGAGAATTAGTTTAATTTATTGCCAGTCAGATCAGAGTAGGGTAATGAGAAACAAAACCAAATTATTAAGAACACCTTCCCCAAACCTCTCCCTTTTTCCAGGGCTCAACTTCACCCCTGATGTTCTCAACCTCCTCACACTAAGCAGCACAAGGAGTTGCAGTCAGTTCACTGCATTTGTCTCTGTCACTCCTTTCTCAGGGCAAGGACTTCTCACACTCTTCCCCTGCTCCTGTGTGGAGCTCCTCTGTGAACTTCTCCAATGTGAGCCCTTCCCACAGGCTGCAGTTCTTCACAAATTGCTCCAGCACGGGTCCCTCCTCTAGTGGACATGGGAGAAGCTTCTGGCAACTTCTCACAAAAGCCCCCCCCCCGTAACAGCCTCCACTCTACTACCTGGCATAATCGTTTATTCAACCACGTTAGCAGATGTGGATTTATAGGGCAAAAAGTAATGTGAGAGCTCTCTGCTTTTAATGTCTGTATGTGGTGAATATGAAGCTGAAGAGCCGAGAGGGAAAAAAAAAAAAAAAAAAAA
>VWZN01007246.1:277-14998 GCA_013396955.1 Regulus satrapa | reverse complement strand
AAAAAAAAAAAAAAAAGGAAAGGAAGGCTACAATCCAAGGCCCCTGTCTGCTTGCTGGATATTGCCATGGATCTCTCCTTTCAGAGTCTGATTACTTTTCAGCACTAAAACACATANCTGCAGGCGCTTTGTTTATGTAATTTTCCTAGCACCACACAGCAAATTTACAGCCACAGACCCAGGCACTGCTCAAATGATGTGGTCAAAACAGTTTCTTAAATTCCCTAAGTGACATTTTTGAACAGAGATCAACAGTCTTCCACCAATGCTCCAGTTCACTAAAACATCTGGTTTATGACTTAGGAGAATTAGTTTAATTTATTGCCAGTCAGATCAGAGTAGGGTAATGAGAAACAAAACCAAATTATTAAGAACACCTTCCCCAAACCTCTCCCTTTTTCCAGGGCTCAACTTCACCCCTGATGTTCTCAACCTCCTCACACTAAGCAGCACAAGGAGTTGCAGTCAGTTCACTGCATTTGTCTCTGTCACTCCTTTCTCAGGGCAAGGACTTCTCACACTCTTCNAAAAAAAAAAAAAAAAGGAAAGGAAGGCTACAATCCAAGGCCCCTGTCTGCTTGCTGGATATTGCCATGGATCTCTCCTTTCAGAGTCTGATGACTTTTCAGCACTAAAACACATACACACATGATGTAAAGAAGCAGGATAGTTATCTATTAAAATCTGTTATACGATTGAAATTTCATGGAAGATCATTTGCAAGAGGAAGAATGTCATAAGCAGCTTCACTCAAGTCACTCCTAGCCAGAAAAAATATCCATACAAGCGTACATTTCAGGCAACATATCACAGATCATTTGAAGACTCTTTGTCCCCCTGAATCAAGTAATTTGATAAATAAAACTCTTATAAAGCAAAATTGTTTGAAATATCTACCAAGTTAGTTAAATACCTGAGCTTTCATCAACAAAATTGTTGGCTTTATAGACCAAACACTGTATTCTGATACTGCTGAAGATTATATAAGTTGATAAATAGTAAGAGAGGAGATATACTATAAAGAAACAGTATCTGAAATTGCATTTAAGGGAAATAGTCTGATTCTTAGAAAAAAAAAAAAAATCCCAGAAATTTGCCATGAAAATTGATGATTTATTTCCATACATACACACAAAAAATTTCAAAAGTATTCTTTATTGTTTTCTTCTTGAAGCACAGGATCTCCTTTAGTTTTAATGTAAAAATTATAAAGTAACAATTATATTTATCTTGTACACTTAGAATCTAGCACAGCCCCTTTCATGTCTTTGATGAGAGCATCTTGCACAGAAAGTGTTGCTTAAAGGCCCAAGTCTGTAAGACTGAGAAGCCCAATATGCCTTTCTAACAATCACAAATCTTGCTTCATCTTTGTTAAAACAATTTTGAAAATATTGCAAAGAGTTGGAATCTGAAAGAACAGTATTTAATGACCTAGAAAAAGATTTCTTATATTGATGGATGCATAACAGTGAGGTAGTATGGAATAACCCTGAGGTTCTAGCCATGACCCCTCCTGACTGAAAAAATTAACCCCGTCCTGGCTGGAACCAGGACAATGTCTAATAAATTTTCATTTTTGCTTGCTCTTTATCTTTTGCATCCAGACTAAAAAAAATCTAGATATGTTACATTGACTAAGTTGGTACAAGATAGAAATCAGTCTGCTACAGAATTTGAAGTTCAGTTCAATCTGTTTAGTAGGGGTGAAGTAATAAATGGGACTAATACACTTTGAAAATACAGGAAGAACAATGTAAGACTAAGGTGTTGGGTTTCTTTATTAAAAAAATAATTTTCTGAGTTTTGTGACACAATTCCATTTGTGTGATTGGAAATGCCTGTGAGGAAATCAAATGTTAGATTCATTATATCGGTATTTAAATATGTTCTTAAACTGCTTTTCCATATCTGAACTATTTCATAGGAAGAGAAGAATTACGAAGCACTGAAATGCTAAAATGTAGGCAAAAAGATTAGGAAAAGTACTAGAAGCTGCAACCATCTATTAGCTTCAATCAACAAAGATACAAATATATGAAAATATGTAAAAGCTAAAAATCTTTATGCATCACTTAAAGAATGTTTCAACAGAGCAGGAGAGATCTTTTGTGTCTCAATAAATAGCTTATGTTGCTTTTCAGAGAACATAAAAATTAAATTAGCTTGAGGTTGCACAGGTCTTTTTCCTTTCACTTATTTTTGTTTGAAAGAAGTCAAGAAAACAAAACTGCTTTCTTCTGTACAGAAAAAAAAAAAATCAAATCAGTGTTTGAAAGGTTCAGCACATATCATAAAGAAATAGGCAGATAATACAATATGAAAGGCCAAAAGCTGATCAGCTACTCTAAATAAGTAGGTCATAATTTGTTTCAGTATTTATAGGAGAGATTAACACCCAGACCAAGCTATTTCATTAAAAGATACTTTGATGTCCTAAGTTAGAAAAACATATTTATCCACTTAAGTATCATATTTGAAATATTAACAGCCTGAAAAATCATACTTGAAATGTTAACAGGCTGAAAAGGTAACACTTGGGTAAGAATATACTTGCATGCACAAGAATAAAGCATCAAACACAAACACAGAAATCCAACAACTTTTACTGACAATTTACCTCAAAAATTCTAAAAGCTGGAAACCTATAAAAGTCATCACGCCACAGCAATGACAGTCATGTGTTCTGTAAACTGACTGGGGAAAACTACAATACCCAAGTCATTACACACAGATAAGAGAGGGGAGGATAATGAAAATGCTATTTCTCAGATCATGCTGACAAAAGAATGGGAGAATTTGTATCCAGACCAACAAATTCATAGAGAAAGCAGTGATGCCAAAGCCTCCAAGGGAACATTTTCAGAAGTCAGAATTAAGAGCATGCTTCTGAAAAGCATAGCACTATCCCTGAGATGCTTCTGTTGGCATCATCAGCCAGCACCTGGCTAAACCAGCAGCAGCACTACCAGTCTGGAGTGAAAGATGCTAGCAGCCAGACTATGAGAAAAACAGCCAGCTCAAATACGACACTGAAAATCAAAGCAACAAAACAATCCATCTGGCTAATTGAATAAATGTAAAATACTTGGGAAGCCATTCAACACCTGCATAGTCGGGGGGGGGGAATATCCAAAAGATGTTTTAGACAGTTTAGTTTCATTGCAAGGAGGAGATATGCAAATAGATCCTGATTTCTTGCGACACGAAGTGATACTGCAATGCTTCTTTCATTTGTGAGCTGAAATGGCTAGAAGAGACTATATCCACAGAACTATATCCAGGCTGCAGGCTGCTGCCTTCAGCTGAATACCTTACAGCCTCTGATCCTGGTCCTGCCCAGCAGGCAACTGTTCACTTTGGAGGACAGGATTTCAGCTCTGGCATTGGGTGGATACCTATGCAGCATGCGGGATCTAACGGTTGGACCCCTGAATTTAAGGATTCCCCCAAGCATTCAGGGTCTCCAATTCCAGTAACAGCTTCCTGAAGGGGCATAAAAATTGTGTGCAATGTATAAAAGGAGTTTATATCTTCAAAGAGAAAGTCTCACTCTAGGCAGGGATCTTAGTAGCAGACATACCTGAAACAGATGCTACGAATAAAAAAATCCAGATTTTTATTTTTTACTTTAGTATGGAGAGAAATGTCTCCTTCAAATTGGGATCCATGCTAACTCACGTGAAGGGTTAACCTTGTAAAGGATACCCTCTCTCCCCTATTTTTCTAATATTCTTAAAAATAAATTACTCTTCAGCACTGATGCCACTATTTTATCCTAGAACTGAGCAGCTGAAAAAAGTATTGCATATCTGTTTTGAACTTCATACATTTAAAAAAAAATCCCCTCTAAAATGCTTGAAGCAGCTCTTTAATGTTGTGAGTCTTATCAAAAGCAAAGACTCTTTCAAGATATACTGGCTGAATTCAACTGTGAAATTTTTAACTGCTATAATTTCTCATCTTCTGAATCTATTTGAACACAACTTCCAACCATCCAGTCCCACACTGTGTATTTACAGGCCTATTAATGACTCTCATTGATTGTATTTTTTGCCTCACAAACTCCAAAACAAATGGAAATTTATATTTATCTTAAATAGAATTATTTTCAGCCCAAAGAAATATTCTGGTTTTTACATCAATGTCTTGTGGCAAATGAAGTTGGAATTTAAATACAATAAAGTACATACAACATCCTTTTAATATAGTATACTTTAAGACTTTCCATGCAAATGTTTTATTTCATTACCTTGTGTTTTTGCAAAGACTTAGTTAAAAGACAGAGAAATTATCATCTTAAAATGGAAGGTAATTTATATCTAGGAGAGTATATCTAGTGATTTTCACAGCAGTCACAGGCTAAGATTCTTCTCTCTTTCCTAATAAAATCCCGATAGCTTTACTTTGGAAATGATGAAAATACATAGATTTTGTCTGCAATGCACCTACTTGTAAAAATCAATAGAGGACACTTTGGCTACAATAGAATTTCTATTTTTCAAGACAGTTTATTGCACATGGGGAGGTTATTGGATGAAGGCATGGTAATGGGAAAATCCTATAAGACACACACACAAGTTGTTCACTTCTTTACTTTACCTTTAGTTAAGTTACACTCCTGGTGCAGTGCTGAATGAAAGCATGAAGGAATATTATTAAGAACATGCACAATCAACAGGAATGTAAAAATTAGCTTTTATGCAATAGTATACTCTCCCATGGGTTTCTCTCTTCATGCCAAAGCATCAAAAGGTTATGTTCCTCCATCTTTTCTTGCTTTCTCTGCTTTCAACAGAGAGGAAGTATGCTTGTTACAGACCATTTCAGATAGAAATGCCACTATGTGCTCAGCTGAATTAACCAGGAACCAGTATCTATTTGAAAAGAAATTATGAGTCCACAGATGGAGGAACTATTTTTAAATAGAACCTCCCATATGTTAACTTTGGAGAAGACATCTTAAACTTAATAGGCTACTCAAGACAAGCTTTTCATTCCTAGCTCAGCTCTAGTAAATTTCTTTCCAAGGGGCAAAAATGTACATTTTCTGAAGGCAGTTACTGCCTAAACAAGATATTAAACTGAACATCCAATCTGACATGCTAATATACTGCTTTTGAGTATGCATTTGTAGGCACAGTTGGACAACTCCTGTATTTGCCTTTCTTTAGGTAGAGGACATTTTCTGTCACAACAAGACAGGGCTTACAGTCCTGTGTCTAATGTTCTCTAGTGTGTTTCTAATACTTTTGAAGAAAATAGGTTTCCTTCTCTCAGTTCATATTTAGAGGAGTTGGGCTACATCAATCTTATTCAAGTGAAACGTGCAGTTCTAAATTAAATGTACTTTTTTGAGCTCAACAAAGTCTCTAGTGAACAGCAGTTTTCCCAAGAAAAGTACTACAAATAAATCACCATAATTCATTGAGAAAACAGAAGCAATGATATTGAACAAAGTGTTGGTTACAGTATGGCACCAATGATGCCAATATTTTGGATGTGATCCCTGTAGATGCCATTGGCTTAAGAGTTGGTCTTGAGGATTTCTGGTGGTCCATTCTAAAACAAAATATTCTGTGATTCCAAATGAATTGTGAATTTGAACTTCATTTAAACTCTAGGATAAAAGGACATCTCAACGTCCATGTTAGGGTTAAGATAATATAGGTGATTGCCTTTAAAATGGCATCTATTAAATTTTACTACCCATTAAAAGCAAGAGGTATGTGATTTGATTTAATCTTCAACTTTCATTTTTCTTCCATCAAATATATAAGCTCTAGCAAAAATTTTGGCTGACCTAAGAGTTTTGATATAATTTTTATTAACATTAGAGTTCAGGTATTTAATAGGTTGGATTTATTTCCAGATCAGTTCAAAGCTCTGAAATTTTGTTCACAAACTCAAAACACTAGCTCCTACTCTATTCAGTCAATATAAAGGAATTTGTACTTTGTGGTTACTTGTGGATTCAAATAAAAATAGCCAAATGTTATAGTTCTTTATAAGACTTGGTACAGAAAATTTAAAATTATGAAATCCAGCTATTGATAAGTGTAGTTTCAGAAAGCCCTTGAATATGTAGTTAAAGACAACTGATAGCAGAATACAGACATATAAAAACAATCAAGTGCTCTTTGCCTAAAAAGGTTTCCTCATCTTTCCTGTTTATCCATTGCCACACATGCTCCTAGGTAATGTGATGAGGGCATCAGACACGCTGTAATTTCATGTAGAAATTTGAGCCTTATCCTAAAGACTAAGGGCAGAGTCCCTTCAGATCTTCTTTTTACGGCCTTCACTGTTCCCTGCTGTGTGTTTATTTCTGTCCAGCTGGCCACAAACAGTTTCCCACCTGGCTGGATGCATCAGAAGATGGATATTGGAATTTGCAAGTTAATAACTTCAAAGTTAAGTGTGCTATCCTGCAGCACGCTCCAACATAACAGCTCAGACCTTGCAACTTTCACTACTGTTTTTATTAAGAAATGGAATAAAGCAATAATGTGTACCGTTCAGTACAAAGATCACACCAGCAACAACAGTGAGGATCTTTGGCTGTAAAAAACCTAGCTGTTACTGTCAGGCATTTCTACAAGAAATCTGGGTGTAACAGATTAAATTAGAGCAAAAAATCACTCTAATCTGGAAGATAGAAGTGGTAAAAAGAAAGCAAAGCTGCTGACTGGAGAAGGGATGACCTTTTTGATGGCCACAGTTGAGTGCAAGTGACCCTTTTCTCATACAGTGATATTCTCTGTGTCATTATAAGAGCATTGAAGCCACTCCCTTTTGAAAGAGACTGATCAGGAGCTGTCAACACACACATATTGGTCCTCACTTTCATTGTATCTTCAGTATCTCAGAATACTTGCGCATAGATTTCTGAATTTTTATTTCCAAAAATATTTTATAGCTTTAGAAATCTAAATAGTGATACATGGTAATGATGCATATGTGTGTTTGTGGGCATGTGTGTATGTATATATTAATAAAAAGATGGGGTTTTTTTTATGGTACTGAATCGCTAAGGCTTTAATATAAGAAGGGAAATTTAAGGATGAGTGTTTATTGAAGTTTGTCATTGACAGATGTTTATGTTTAGATGAAGAGAATGCTCTGTTCCATCCTCACTGCATGAAAAGGCTCATTTAGTTTCAGTGGAGTTACTGGGAAAATCCTCAATGTGACAGCAGGGTTAAAAACATGTCACTGCAGATGCAGCCTCAAAAAGATTCACTTGGCACAAACACAATCTCTGAAAATGTGCGTAAGTCCAGAAAACCAATATAAATCAGATGGCAGGCTTCACAGAATGAAGAAAGAAATTTAATTAAAATCCATCTCATCTGCATTCACACCAATAGGCACCTCTGAACTGAAAAAAAAAAAAAAAATCCGATTTCACCATAAAATTGAAGAATATTTGCTGAAGTGTGGCATGTAGTATTTTCCAGAACAATTGTATTTGTTATAAGCATGAAATCCTTTCTGTACTTTGTGCAAATATCTCAACTGCATATGATTTTGTATCAGAAGCTGTTAGAACTCAGGGCACAGAGAAATTTAAACTTTCTGTGCTGACAGGTGATGACCCTCAGCAGAACATTACTTTTGACCTGAGGCCATGGAGAAAACTTCCAAAATTGAGTGATAGAACTGGTATTATGCATGTGTAGTTTGAATAGAAGTGTGTAATATCCCAGGGTGAAAACTCATAGCTCTAGGTTTTAGGGTATAATAGTGTATATGGAACAAGATGGAGGTTTTAGGACACTGACTCCTTTCTTCTTCATGAGTTTAGGTGATATTGTGTGATTGGGTGATGGTTGTCTAGTTATTGGGTTAAAAGTAAAAATAATCTAGCTGCCAATTATTCATTGGTTAATTTACCCTTGGAAGACCTTGTAGAGAGAAACTGCAATTGCCATTTCTACTGTTTTATCTGCTATTTCTACCTAGAAGCTGATGTGCTGAGAACTCACTCCCTTGTAAGACTGTAGCACTGATAAGAAAAACAAACACTGAGACAGGACATGAAAAACCATCTGCTGCGTATCAATCCTAGCCCTGAAGTCAGCTGAGAAAAACTCCCACAAGAAGCAATCATTTGATTTGTGTAGCTGGTTGAGAGCATCTATGATGCTACCCTCTATTATACACAAACTTAATTTCCATAACATACATGTGGCTTATAAAACACTTCTTAGCAGAACAACAATTCCTGTATATTTCATATATTTTAAGATTGACATGTATCTTTTATCCAACAGTAATTTAATTTCATCAATGGAGCTGACTGAAATTTTGACTAACAAATATTGTCAGATGTTAAATAAAGTATCTGAAAAGGACAAAATCAAAACCAAGGATTCCCAGTCCTGTAAAGACAGCCAACTTTAAAGGAATGAGTCCTTCTAATATTGATGACTACATGCATTAAAAAAAACCCAAACAAAACAAAACAAACCCAAAAAACAAACAACAACCCTACCAATTTGGTGCATTTTTTTCATATTTTCAGAGGCTATCATAGTCATTGTAGTGATTATGAGTGCTGCTGGACTCATCTTCAAGTTACTCTGAGGATTCAATGAATTCATTAAAAAACTTAAAATAATAAGAGCATTGAACAGAATATATATGACAAAGGATTACTTAGCTTGTATGAGGGTTTATACAAAGAAATTTCCTTCAATAAGAGATATTAAAAACTGTTTCAGAAAGGGGATTATTATTTAGAAAGCCAAAAAACAACAACAGGCAGCTAAAACTAAAAACAAGGAGACTGCTTGCCAACAAAACCAAAACTTTAAAAAACAAAATAAAAATAGGGAAATTTGCAACAGTTAAAAGGATATTTCTGCAGAGTTAGATTGTCTAATGCACTTTAAATATCTTTATTTTGTCATGTAAGGCTATAATCATAAAAAAGGTACATAAGTAAGAGTTAGTAGCATTAGTTTCATATTAGGATTATTGATCAATCAAAATTTAGTGAAATTTTACATAATTTATTACGATCAAAGAAGAATTACAGTGGATAGCACTTTAAAAAATATTTTTTAAAAAACCTTTCAAGATTCCACCTGGAGTACCAATTCTAAGTAAATAGAATGAAAAAGAAGTAAACACTGAAACTTTTAATTCAAGACATACCTCTGAGAACCCCAATATTCACTGAATGGAACAAAAATAATCCTACTAAGGGGATAATAGCAAGCAAGAGTATTCCTGGCTTAATAGAATTTGAATAAACTTTTTTAACCTTCTCCCTAGTTTTGGACAGAAAATTATCTAGTCCACTCAATGTTTTCTTGTCTCTCAATCATTAATATAATTTTTATTTCAATTCTTCAATACCAATTTGTTATTGTTCTATTGTTTTTATTATTACTAGAAATAAATTCCATTTTAATTTATAGAACTGTTAATAATTGCTATCCATTTCTCTTTTAATTAGTTACATAGGGGTTTTTGTATGAACAATGTGAATATTTAGTCATTAAAATTGCTGCTAAGTGGAGGGGCAGATTTTTCATCTCATCAAACAAAAATTTTATGACATAAAATATTAAAAGCTTAGTCCAGTTTGACTAGATAAAAATTAAGGGTCTGCAATTACAAGGAGTCTTATCATCATGACATTATGCTTTTTCCTTGCCCTAAATTTGATCAAAAATTATCAAAGATGCTGTTGTTCCCCACCATAATTCAAGGACTTAATTCTTGCAGTTCCATCCTTGTAACACACGTGAAGTACCATCATTCAAGTTTAAATTTGAAGAAAAACTGCACTGCTTAAATTTGAAGAAAAATTGCACTCAAAGTCTGTCTCTCTTTCCACATTTTTTTCTAAATATTTAACCAATAAAAGTAGTTTAGCAAATTAATGCTTAGGAAAACACCATAGAAGCAGCAAAGAAAGAAGATTAAGCCTCTGACTACACTCATGCACAGAATTATATCTATTATGCACACAATACACTAGTGTAACAGAATCCCAGGATGATTAGGGGCTGTAAGGGACTTCTGGAAATCATCTAGTCCAACTTCCCTGACAAGGCAAGGTCACCTGGAACAGCTGACATAGGAACTTGTCTAAGTGGATTTTGCATGTCTCCACAGAGGGAGACTCCACAATCAGCCTGGACAGCTTGCTCCAGTGCTCTGCCAACATCTGTGTGGTGTTCTCCTTCATGCTGAAGTGTAACTTCTTGTGGTTTTGTTTATGGTTGTTTGCTCCTCGTCATGTTGCTGGGCACCACTGAAAAGAGTCTAGCACATGCCTTAGAGATGTTTATATATATTGACGCAAACCCCTCTCAGTCTTCTCCAGACTAAACAGGCACAGCTCCTACAGTGTCTCCTCATACAAGAGACACTCCAGATCCCAAATCATCTCTGTGGCCTCTGCTGGACCCTCTCCAAGAGCTCCCTGTCTTTCTTAAACAGAGGAGCCCAGCTGGACACAGCACTCCAGATGTGGCCTCACTAGAGCCGTTTGGAGGGGCAGAATCACCTCCCTTGGCCTGCAGGCCACACTCTTCCTGATGAACTCCAGGATGCCAGGATTGTTTCAAATTATAAGAAATCTTCATATGGAAGCTGTGAAGAATGTACAGCACTGTCAAGGGAGTTCATACAGTTTTCCCCAGGCTCTGACAATCATAAGAAAATGTATGTTTTCCTGTGGCTACTTCCTCAGGGATGGAGTAATCCTGCAGTAACACAGAGCATTGGTACAGTTTCTATTCTCCCATTCATCCATAGGGGACTTGCAGGAGTGTCCAAGTTTGCCAGCAGCTGGAAGAATTTCTAGAAAATCTCTTTAACATAAATCAAATAAATTTAGGGACTACTTCAGGCATCACTAGAAATTAGCTTCCAACAACATCTTGATCCTCTACATTTATTCTAACAGCTTTCCAGACAAAAAACGGACCCCTGAGCTATGAAGAAGTTCTAGATTTTTATCGAACTTCCTAATGCAGAACACCAGTGGTCAACTTGCATTGAAAGACTACTAAAAAGAGGGGATTGAAAACAAGATTCCAAAAGAAAAATAACGTAAATTTTAACAAAGAGTAGGTATTTCAAGTCCATAATAGAGTAACTAGCAAATGATTGAAGATGAGTATGGGATATTTGGCATCATAAAACAAGCTATAAAATTGATGAATGGAATATTCCCAAAAATACTCTAACAAATAAATCACATAGACAGTGTTGAAATAATGATTAAATTCCTGCTTAACTCACAATACAACTAAAGATTAAGTGTGATGTTTGAAATAATTAACTTATAAATTAAACCCACAATAAGTTTTTTCTTGCCTTTTATTTTATTCCTCATGGACTGCATTTACAAAGGCTAGATGATTTTCTTTTAAGCTGAGTCTTTGTAAAAATAATTAGACATAAACATGAAATGGTCTTCCTGAAATCCTTGGGAACAAGAATGAAGCTATTAATAAGATCTGAGAGTTTTAAAATCCTCCAGTCATGATGACAACATGGTCTTGAGGATGCAAGATTTTAACATGGAAGACTCTCAGCAACCCAGAATTAACATTCTGTGTAGCGGGCTGAGTCAGGAGTGAAAAAAACCCAGCAAACACAGCCCAGATGACTCCCCTTGTCACCAATCAAGGTTGCATTAATTTGAAGGCATGAATGATAAGTCAACTTTACACAGTACTATGTGTTTCAAGGTCTCTCCAGAGCCACTAGGATCAGTGTCAACCTATCTGGGTTCAAGTCCACATTAGTATTGTTAATTGATTTCAAAGTTGTGGGATTATCATTTTGAACAATGACACCCTAAAATAGGTAGGCGTGTTACTACAAACTAATCTGGATATTTCTTCATGTTACTGCATCATGTATATATTGCATATTATTTAATATTTCCTTTCGTGTTCTGTTGTTTGCATTTTTAACATAACTGCTTTAATAAACACATTTTGAACAGTAAACCAACATTCTTAATTTTAAAAAATAACTGAAGACAGTAAAATTTATCAAATAATATTCTTGTGGCTTTTCTTTTGAATTTAGAAAATTGCTAAAATTAATTCTGTCATTAAAATACCTTTTGGTTTCAACTGAGAGGCAACAGTGTTACTTGGATTATAATAAATAACTAAACCTGAAGAATAATACAACTTTACTAAATTTAATAATTTGTGCTTATTATTATTATCAAAGATATACTCAGTGGAATAATAGTAATTGGTGAGGCTTGATGAGCTGGTGTTTTGATATCTGTTCATGTGTCACAGAAATCAAGACCAACCTTCACCCTCCAAATATCTCATCTAATTTTATTTAAATTGTGTTTCCTTCCCTCTCAAATTTTAATTCACTCTATATGTATATTTGACTGAAAGATGAGTTTCAGTTGACTTCTAAGCCTTGATGAGGAGAAATAAAAATTTTAAGGCACACACATCAAAAGAAAATATGTTATAATTATAACAGATTCCTCTGAGAAGCCTTTCCTAATATAATGTTCCAGATGGCAGGTTCCTAATAAGCTTAAAAGCTTCATGGATAAAACCCTGGACATTAGAACTGATAAATAAATTGCTTTAAAACAAAGAAGAAAAAATTTGAAGTTGTAGAGGTCAGTCAGTACTCTGAACCCTGAGATTTTAATCCCTCTAAAGCATACAGATAAGAGGACCATCTGCAAACTAATTCAATTTAGAGATGGCTGTGCACAACTAATTCCTTGCTAGAGGTAGAAAAATGAACCAGCTTGCTTAGAGAAAATAAAATTTATTCTACAAAACAAAAAATACACAAAAAACACCTCTGCATATTACTGCTCGAAGAGAGGAAGGAATTCAAAAAATAAGTTAAAAAATCAATTTCTTTAAAAATTAACAAATCAGTTTCATAGACAAGATAAAAACAAGGTAATAAAGGTTTTAAGTGAAGAATAATTAGAAGAACATATATTTAAAGAAAGAGGCAATACATTTGCATTTCAAAACTTTTACCAATTAATATACCAAAAACTAGCTACAAAGAGAGCAAGGGCTCAGACAGAAAGTGTGAGGGGAGGTTTTCCTACTAAGCAGTCATGGATCTTTCTTGTGTAATACTTTGTCACTGTCTGACACATTTGAAGATAATTGGTAAAAATTCATCTAGCTAATTTATCATAAAGGCAATGTTTATTAATGCTAAACCAAAACAAACAAAACCCCTCAGAAAGTAATTAACAAACATGAATTGCAACTGTCAATCCAAGAGGGCACAGCAGAAGGGCAACTTGAACTCCTCCAAAGCCATTGTTATTTCATATATGAATGGTGCGGGTGACTGTGGAAGGAATACATTTTGAGAGTTTTTTGAGGACACTAAGATGAAAAGAAGTGAAAGCAGTGTGGTGAACAAGAGCAAAATCTGAAATTTTATTGATGAAACTGAGATATCTCAAGTGCCAGCATGAAACTGAAATAATTGCAGTCTTGTACAGTGAATAGTGAGCCGTTTTTTCATTTATCATTACAAAAACAAACTCCTGGCAGAAGTCTGCATGGAAAACAATTGGAAAAAAAGACAGTTTACACAGCTGGTGTTTTGGATGGATTAGAAACCCCGTACCTTTTTGATAACACGTTTGTACATCTCACCCCATAAAATAATTCTGAGATTAATTTCAAATAAGAACTGTCTTTTTAAACATCTATTCTCTCTGAATATATCTATTCCACAAATTTCCCTGAAAAGCCCGTTGAAAAACCAGCAAAATAAGCAGAGAAACTGGCACAGTGTTTGTTGAATAAATGAAGCAGGTTGTATTGGATCCATACTTTGAAACCCATCAGCCTCCAAAAACACAGTCTTAGAAATCTAGTTTGTCATGCTTAAATCACATTTAAGTCTATTAGCACTTTACAATTAAGACTTAAGGAGTTTAATTTGTATTTACTATATTTTATGAGATTATGATTGTTTCCTTAATTATATGGTGCTTAAAAATCACATCCCCATTTATTTTATAATCAAGATTAGCATGCATACCCATAAATGATGACTACAGCAATTTCACAGATTTAATGAAGGTCGATAGATGATTAAAAGTGTTTAAACCTTAAAGAAATTGGCATATTAATTTCAAACATTTACCTATTCATAAATGTCTCTGTCCTTACCCACAACAAATAGCATTTTAAAATTGTAATTAGCCAAGCTTGGACTATAAACAGATCTAATGCACAAAGTGCTGTGAACCTATCTGCTAAAATAAAATGAATGGATAAGGAAGGAGCACTTAGGAATTGAAACATGTTGCCTTTAAATTTTCTCTAATAAAAATTCATATTGATCTCATTGATTAACGCAGTTATTTTCCTTGGAAAAAAACCCCACAAACTAATTAAAGCATTTTGACAGCTGCAATTGCTCATAAATAGCTTCAAACACTCCAGAATTCTATAAAAGTATGAATCTGGGTTCTGCAGTTTACTCATATAATAAAGTTTTTAAAAAGCTTTTAAAAAAACCTTAAAATATAGAGAATCCCCAATAGTTTTCCCCATACAGACTAAAGTAGGTAATTCTCTTATTATGGGACAAAATTGAGAGGTTTAAGAAGAGAAAAGTTATTTCCATTAAATTTGTGTCTTAGTCAACAAAATTGCACATAAAGTTCAAACTCAAGGACTAAATGAGTCTCATTAGCTTTTATTTGAAACAAAAATA
>VWZN01007243.1:0-28239 GCA_013396955.1 Regulus satrapa | reverse complement strand
ATGTTAATTCTTATTGATCACTGGTGAGAAAGGAATTGCTCACCTGCAAGCTGGACATATCAGTTTACATGTCTAATGATATCAGTATGTTGGTACAAAATTTCTAATAGATGAAAAAAATAAACCTGATTTTTCTCTGTGTTGTTTTTTAAGTCCTACTTTTTCAAGTCCTTGTTCTAGAAAGAAACCNAAAAAAAAGGCAAAAAAATTAAAACTCAAGAGGAAACAAATGGAATTGATTTTCAAAAAGCTCTTTTTATTCTTAAAGTAACCAAGGAGCATGCAGATTTTCAGATCAAGACGTGTTTACTTTGGCTGCCAGATGCTATTTTTCTGTTTTTCTTCAATCATCTCCCATAAGGGGGATAGAGCCCTAACAGAGCATAACTCTAAAGAGAGTCACCCCTTAAACACACATTTCATTGTGGTATTATATACTGATGCAAGGAAACTGCTTGACAGCCAGGATAACCATGCCCAAATACCTTTCAGATGTAAAATAGCTGTTAAATATAACATAATTGCATAGTCTTAAATCTAGTTTTCAAAGATATGTGAAAGTAAGTGATGATTAGGAATTTCCTTAATATTTGACTGGGCTGTCAGAGTTTCTGAAAGAGCTGTGATAACGCAGTGGTAGCCAGCCACTGCTGTCACTTATTGTTAAATGCCATACATAACGATATGCTTCCTGATGTGTCTTTCTGTGCTGACTATGTGGTTATCTCCTTGCAAAACAGACATGAATCATGCCTAAGACATGCATGTCTTTTTCCTCCTTTCTCCTGGAAAGGTGCTGAAGCAGCAACAGGGTAGTACAAAAGCTTGTCACTGCTGTTGGAGGGCAACACCAGTAAAACTGAGACTGACAAAGGCATTTAGGAGCCTGATTCCCATTGAAATCAATAGGAATTGGTGATTAAAGGCACTTGCATATGTGGATATGGCTTCTGGCTAGGCTGCAGAACAATGTTACTGGGGGGAACCATGGATGGGATGGAATCAGACAGCACGTTTAAGGTTCCACTTCCTTTCTCATGTTGGTCGCACCCATTGTTTGAAGACAGCTATTCAGCCCTCTAGCCATGAGCAGTGATGAGTTTGCTGACAGCTTCTTTTTGGCAGTCAAATTGAGCTTTACATTGACAATAACCCAGAGCAAGAATGCCCTAGTTTTGTGTGTCATTTATCTTTTTTTCAAAGTTCTGTATCAGCCACAGATGTGTCAGTACATGATGCATATTGCTTCTTAGTTTTTAACTTAAAAAGATAGTCTTTTCTGCAACCAGCAGCATGCATTTTGCAATTGGATTTTAGAAAGTTGCTTGTTTTTTGGTTTATGTTTGTGTGTAATTAAATCAAAATTTTCCCCTCTACTCGCTTAAAAAAACAAAAAACCAAAAAAAACCACAAAAAACCATAATCAAAAGGGGGAGGTGGTTTAATCCTGAATTTGTGTAGTGGCATGTTTCATAGCTACCATTGCTGTAAAGGTGGAGTAATAGCAGTGACTCTGGATTTTCCTCTCTGAAATTTTTGTCCTGTCTTCTGGATGCCTCTAGTTCATATGCTCTGAAGTGAAATGTAAAACATGCTCAGTGTTTATATCTACTGTCACTACATTATGCAAACACAGCCATCAATGTCTTCTGAGCTGCAGTCTGCCTCGAAGAGTTCCTTTTGGAACTTCCCACACAAGAGGTTCTGCAGATGGAATTTGTAGCAGAAGCTCCCAGCCTTCAATCCTGAACTGGAAATTGAAGATAGAATTTCTTTACTGGCTGACAAAAACCAAAGCCCTCAAGAGGAATCTGAATATATTTAAAACAAATTTGTATTATACCAGATGTGAACATATGAAACGTGATATGAATGCAGTAACGTTTCCAATGGTGCTCAGGGTTATTTGCTAGGCAGGTGGCTGTGCTATTTTGTAGCTTCATCCCTCTCTATCTGCAACATGGCCTCTTGATTACTGCTTATAAAAGCATTAGAGCTGAAACTGAATAGAGGATAAAAATCCCAGAAATTCTGATTTTAAATTTTAGCATTTTGTTAGTCTTGAATCTTTCCTGGATCACCAGAGTATTTTTTCAAATAAAAAAGTTTCTCAGTGGGACTGCAAGCCTGTGAACTGTAGTTGACCTTTAATACATACCTATATGCAAAACAGAGTTTTATGTTGCTATGCTGTACTATATTGCTTTTGAAAAAACTATAAAAGGAAAATTATTAGTCTTGGCAGACTAATAGGAGTTTCTCACAACTTAACTTCCTCCCCTTAAATTTTAGTATAATCTGAGTTCATAAGAGCATTAAGTTAGGCAGTCGAATCTGGCATAGCGAATGTACAGCTTCATTTTGAAATAGCAGACTACAGGATGTTTTGGAAGTTTGGCACAGTTTGCACTGAGATAGATGTAATTCCCGGGATGCTCCTCAGCTTTTTCATGGCACCTTACTGCTTTGCAAAGTCCTTTCAGTTGTGATGCACAGCTTCTAATAAAGCCTAGCCTATTCAGAAAAATTTAATGTCTCAAATAGTTCTGAAGCAAAATTGGTGATTTTGTTGTCGATATGAGTTCAGAGCTCTAATGATAACTCCCTGTATCTACATTGCATTTACAGGTGAGGTAGCAATGCTCACATATTGATCTGGCTATCCTAGACAACAACCCTGAAAATACAGACGTGTTGGATTTGGCTTCAGCTGTACAAATCTGGGCAGTGTCCTGGTATTGTGTGGTAGCTGAAGCCTTTGCAGTGCTACTTTGGTTGTAGCTATTGAGTTTTGCTGTAAGTCAGCTTCTTTCATTTCTCTCTTTGACTGCTACTTAACAGCAGCCTGAAACTCATTCTAAAGAAAGAGGAGATTCTAAGACTAATGAAAAGCTTTAATCTGAAGAAATAGAACAGCCAAAATGAAAGCGGTGATGCTACATATTATGACTGCTTGTTTGAACTTACAACTGCCTTCTTGACAGGGAAGCACCAATGTTGCAGCATTAGCAGACAGACCATGTCTGACTTTAGGGCCCAGCTTGACTCAGAAACTCTGTTTATGTGCAGTTCATATAGACCATCCAACTACTTTGCCTTTTTCTTCTCCAGACTGAATCAGTTTCAGCATGCTTTGCCATGTCATATTATTGTCATTATAACACTTTTTACTATCATTATGTATGAATCCAGGAGCTCATGAGATCTAGAAAAGGTTCACATACACATGACTTTTGTTCGCTTCCCAAAGTTTTGATGCACTGGAAGTTTACATTTGTAAACTTTTCTTGAGAAGCACGAGCTGCATTTTAAATCACTTTTTAAAATTGCAATGCTCTCATATTTCCAAGAACAATGTAAGAATGTGTGTTTGAATCCCCTGGCTGAGTAGTCCCTTAGCATGACATGCTCTGGGCAGCACAGGCCTGGGTTTGTGATTGGCAGCCGAGATGGACCGAGCTCTGGGCATGCCGTGAGGTAGAATGCCTGGCATGTGCCTAGCATCACTGGTGAGAGCTAAAGCATCAGTGACATTGGGCTGCTAGGGCTCCGAGAGCAGATTTAGAGTTATAAATACAAATGTTGCTCAAAGCAGAGGCAGTTGGCGTGAGGTAACAAGTTTCTGTGCCTCAGTAGGCTCTGTGCTTGCTCAGTCTGTGGCAGCAATGCGAGTGATTGTGTTCCCTGGTGGAGGGAGCTGAGTTGAGCTGCTGGGAGTTCCAGGGCCTTTTTTTTTTTTTTTTTTNTTTTTTTTTTTTTTTGTGTTGACTTACTCAGCTGATTACTCTAGGTCAGCTGAGGTATGATCCTTGATTAGCTTCCAGCAATTCATTTGAACCTTTAAGCCTTTAGACACCTAAAAATCTCTGTGGATGTGGCACTAATGATGTAGAAGCAAGGCATCTGAAAGTGCTTTTATCTAGCAGTTGATCAGGGAAGACTCTTAAGCCTGCATTGGAACGAGAGTGGAGCAGCTGGCAGGGCATTTTTCCACCCTGCTTTGGAACTTGCACTTTCCCCAATACCAAAATAGTTTTGGGACATGCTGCAGTGGCCCACTTGTTTTTCTTAGCAGTAAGGGGTTGGGAAGATTCTGGGGGAAGATTGTAAATATATCTTTTCAGCTGTTGGGCTATGTTTATTATCCAGTAAAAGGGAGCTACAGCTTAAGTATATATTTATAACTGACACTCTAAAAATATAACCTAAACCAAAGGGTAAACATCTCTTTAGAGTAACTGTATTCAGATGGGGTACAATCATAGAATCATAATGAGAAAGGAGAATTTGCTGAGAATTAGAAGACCATGTAGCAGTGTATATATATCAAGATACTGAAGATAACATTTGCTAATGAATTGAGGGTAAGTTCTCAGTGAACTGATATTTGCTCTCTAATTTTAGCTACAGTAAGTTTACCTAATACTGGATTGCCGTTTGCTTCCTTTCTATGAACATACACAGTTATTCTATGTAGCAGCAAGAATTGTGGTTACAAAGGACAGAAAATGGGAATTATTTTTTCAGCCTATTTTAGTTCTGTAGACTTTATTACATTCGAAGAAAAAATAATCATCTTCCATCACTCTTCACATCATACATTTGCTCCAGGAAATGGAAGATAGGAGGAATGATGGCTGAAATAGGATTTGAAAAAAGGGTTCCACATATTAATGACTGTAGTGGCATGATAAATGTCAGGAGAGGAACAAAAAGGCTTATTGAAAACAATATAGCTGTAAAGAGGACTAAAGAGCACAACACTGCCAGTGGATTGCTCAGTATAAAAAAGTAACTTTTCACACTTTGTGTTATAACTCTCTTACCTCACTTTTCTTCAAAATTTTAGGGCATGTGGGCAAAATAACATAGTATTACAATGCTGTCCTAACTCCATAAAGAAGATTAGGAGCTTGTATCTCATGAAAAAATATAACTCAATCTTCAAGATGCCGTGGGATCGTATATCATTTACATCATAAGTTATAAGTGGTTTCTTCATTAGATTTTCCTCTCTTTCCATCACCTTCTACCTTCCAAAGTAAATAGATTACGTCTCTTTGGAGTTATATTTGCTTTGCTAAGGGCTATTTTTGGGCTATCAAATGGCCAGCTCTACTGCTGAAGGTCTGCTTCAGTGTCTTCTCTATTTAGAAACTTACTTGAATCTAGATTTCCAAGACCTGAAGTCCTATTTTCATAAGTGATGAGCCTGCAGTTCTGCTACTATTGAAAAGTTTAACCCACACCTTACTTCTTCTATGGGTTTTTTTTGTTTTTTTTTTTTTAGAAAGAATGAGACAGAGAAGTTTAAAACATTTCTTCATAGGCATGATTATGATAGCACAGAGAGGAAGGTTTTAGTAAAATTTTTGAGGAATAATGTGTACTATTATACTGTTCTATGTTTATAAAGGAGGAATTAACTGGAGCATGTGCCGGGAAGGCTCTGAGATTGATCACAGGAATGGACAGCATCTCATGAGTCCATAAAAGCTAAATAAACCTGCATCTCTGTAAACCTGTGAGAGGAGAAAATATAGTTAGACTGAAAAACAATGTGGGTGTGAACTAGGCTAAAATAATTTATGGTAAGGTTTTAATAGTCACCCAACCTTCAATTATGGGGAGTGAGACTGGAAGTCTTCCCTTAGGACTGGTGAATTTAAGAAAACAACATTTTGACATTGAGATGATAACAACCTGGAGATTAAATTGATTCTTTTCAGGCCTGTTTCCATGTGGCTTTTACAAGAAAATATGGTAGCAAAATTGTTAGCAATATCTCTGGTTTAGAATTCACAGAATAGTTGAGGTTGGAAGGAACCTCTGGGGATCATCTAATTCAATCCCTGTTCAAGCAGGGTCCAGCTAGTTTTGTATATGTCAAAGGATTCAGTCTTTAGACCATCTCCTGGCTACCTGGTCAATAGTTTGATCACTCACATTTACTCACACAGAGTAAAAACAATGGGTTTGTGTCCATATGGAATTTTATGTGTTTAATGTGTGACCATTGCCTCTTACCCTGACTCTGGGCACTACCAGAGTCTGGTTCCCTCTTTTTTGTTTATTCCTATTCAGTATTTATATAGATGAACAAGGATCCACCTGAGCATCTTCTTCTCTAGGCTGAACACTCAAGGTCCTCCAGAGCTGCTTTCCAGTCGGTCAGCCCCTAGCCTGTACTGGAGCCTGGGATTATTAAAGACCAGGTGGAGGAATTTGCACTTCCCTTTGTTGAACCTGATGAGGTTTTTCTCATTTCTCCTTCCAGTCAAGGTTTCTCTGGAAAGCAGTGTGCCTATGTGGTGTATTAGCCACTCTATTTAGTTTTGTGTTATTTGTGAACTTGCTGAGGATGTGCTCTTGTCCTTACACACAAGTCACTAATGAATTAGAAGGTACTAGCCATACCACTGATCTCGGGGTTACATCTCCAGTATCTTTCCTCCAGATGGACTTCATGCCACCCTCTCGGTGGCCAGTCTTGTTTTCAAACCACCTCACTGTCCACTGATATAACCCATACATTGTCAGCTTGTCTGTGAGGATATTAAACAGAAACAGTGTCAATGGCCTTTAAAGTTAAAAGTACAAGGAGTTTCAAGAAGTTGTCAGAAAATGGCTGTTAATAGCACTGAGACAAAGTAGAATAATATATGGAAATCAGTACGGGTAGGAGAGATGTGGCAACCAGAATAAAACTCTGTTAAGGATGGAAGTAAAGATGCTTATGTTTTTCAGAGCAAGAACTGATTCTACAAATTATATAGTATATTTTGTATACAACAGCTTGTATACCAAAAGCTGTTGCCTTTTAAGTTGTTGATATAAAAAGGTACAGAATCAAGTTAATGAATAAAATTATGTTTTATAGTTGCAATAAATTACTTTTAGAGCACACCACTGTCACTGGTTGGTATTAGGCTGTTTCTAATAGTTGAGTGTAGTGAAAAATAAAAAGTCAGTGCCCTTTTCCCAGATTTCTTTGTATTCTGTCAATGCTGCCACCACAAAAGAATGCTCTGTGCGCCCAGTGGATAAAGCTGACTTTTGGAAACAGGATTCCTGGATATTTAAATTACAGGAAGAGGAACCACATGATAAGAGGGAATGATCATAGTGACATCAAAGGAACTGATCTGATAATGCAGAGTTATAGTTGATTCTGCAGGCAGTTCTAAAAGTTCTGCAGCCTTAGGTTCTGAGTGTCCTGTCCTCCTGTACATGAACTGTGATCTACCAATGACAGTAAAATCAGATTTCCAAGTTTAAGAGTTTAAGCATATATTTAGGCCTATTTGAAAAAGCAATGCTAGTAATAGCAACATAATAATCTATCTTCAACACTGAGTAAAGTAACACCTTAATAAAGACAGCGTAATTATAGTGCAATAGGAATATTTCATTCTTTACTGTGAGAATTTATGTGGATCACAATTAGCAGATGATCCAAACTTTTTAAACATTACCAAAGTGTTTTATTTAAAAAGCAAAATAGATGTTAGCTTTTTTAGAGAGCTGAGTGCTGCCAGTTTCAAATGCCATGGTACAAGGCATGAACAGGTGTTAACAACACTGTTCATCTTTCTGCAGCAAAACTGAAGAAGCACAGCTGTTTCAGAATGTAATTTAAAAAAGGCTTTCTGTATAGTTGGTATAATATTTCAAGCTTACTTATATTTCGAGAAGATCAGCTTCTCAAATATCTTCATAGTTTTTAAATTTAACATACGCAATTTCAGTGAAATTTACATAGATACTCTTTTTAACACTAGAAAAATATTGTAGTAGTTCTCAGATACACAAACTATTCTTTATTAAAACGGAAATACTTCATGCTGGAAGAAAAGGCAGTCTCAGACACCTCTTCTAAGAAGAAAAAAATTCTCACAAATCCAGTTCAGGCTGTTCAGATGCTCAATTTATGTCATCCTGAGTTTGATGTCTTGAGGCCTAAACAGGCCTTTAGTTGACAGCAGTTCAGATACATATTATGGCATTCTGTTCCCTGAAAATCTTAAAATTAAGAGGCTCAGTCTGTGGAGACTAAGCAAGCTTAAGTCTACACTTCAGAATCGCACACAAAACATTAATTAGGCCAGCATTAACCCTTAGCCTGGCTCAGTCAGCAGAGGCTGACTTCACAATGAGAAGTGGTAACACACCAACACTATCCCAGAAATGCTTCTAATTAAGAATAAAAGCAATAAAAGAGGTAATTACCCAAAAGATAAGCTTAGTTGTAATTATCAAAGTTTGCAGAACAAGAGCTGTCTACTCAAGACAATGCTTATGGGACTTAGAGATTCTGAATGTACTATTCAACAAGAAATGTCCACCATGATTTTCCCAAGCCACAACAATGCTCTCTCCTTCAGGTTAGAAAATGTGATGAAGGAATATTACATTAGTTGCTGAAGGAATACCATTTAATCTCATTTTAACCTGCACCTACTTGATTTGGGCTCTGGTATTTCACAGGAAGTGGAGCTTTTAAGTAACATTAGCCCCAAGAATTCTCCCAAATATGCTTCTCCCATCCAGTCTATATTTCCTATTTGGAGTTTATTAAGGCCATGATGGGAAAACTGCTTCCTGTAGCAAAAATAAAAGTTATAGGTTGCTATACCACCTTTTTTAAAGCATTAAGCTCAATAAACAAAAATAAATTCCATAAATAAAAATAGCTGAATTCATGTGTTACCCAGCTAGCCTCTAGCTAGACCTAGCTGATGCATGATCTTAGCATTTATTGTAAAATCCTAGAAAACCTGTAAAACCTGTCCTAGAAATAGTGGCTAGAGTGGTGATTTTCAGAACTGACCTGTTGGGGGGGCATAGGTTAAGAATATAAAGAGGAGGTATTACAAAATGATCTGTCTATAGCATTTATCTGAGTATGTCTTTCAGAGTGCTGGGATTTAAAAGGGCTGTAGACCAGATTCTTTCTGGTGTAGGTGGATGACAGAAATAGTTCCTCACAACAGTGTTAAAGTGGGAAGAATAAGTAGGTGGGATGAATATCCATCTCTATTGATCTAAACAACACAGAACTTGAATAGTGACATTTTTTCAACCAGAATTACACCAAAGTTCAAAGATGTGAAGAGTCAGAGCTGGTCTACATTGTAATTACTTTGGTAGTATTTTTATCTGCTCGGCTTGACTATGTGGTAACTGCTTTTTAAAGGTAAATTCAGTGAAGATGCAAGTGTTACTGTGTGTGCTTTTCTAGCAAATCCTTCATAGATGGATGTCTCAACACATGTCAGGATGGGCCAATCCTGTAACTATGGAAGTCAAAAGCAAAATTCTAACTTGTAAAATTATATAGTTGAAGGGGGTTTCTGAAAGGCTTTAGATAATAAGCATGCTTCAATTTACTTTTAAGTATAATATTTACATAAACATATTTACTAATTGCTTTGGACCTTTGCAAGTGTTTGCTTAATAGTCTGTACAAACAGATACTGAATCATAGGAATATAAAATTTACTTCAAAATCCTAGTTTGGTACAGATTGAAACTTGGAGAGAAACTAAAAGTCTGTTTTCTTCTGCTGAATCCTTTCAAAGAACCTGCAGAAAGCAACTGGTATTTGGTACAGTTCCTTATAAAGTTTGAAGTATCCCTTTGAAATAGAGAAAAAAAATTACGGGAGTTATGACTATGGAGAGTATATTGTTACCTTCAGAAATGTAATGTGTGTAAATGGTCTCTCTGGGCAGTTTGGTGATGGACACCTCATGTTTTCTCACCAAATGCTGAATGCCTTGAAGGCAATCATGAGGATTAGCCTAGTTTTTGACAAGCTCTCTGCCCTAAGAAATCCATCTAATTTTTAGCTTCAGCCTATGCATCATAGAAGTATCTTGTGTTAGATTTTATCTTAAAATGAACAGAATTTCTTTTGCCACATTATGAATATGGATTTCTGAGACATCTTGCTGCCTTAGTGGCATCAGTTTTTCTAAGTCAAGAGTTGTTTTCACATACCTTTTTTTCCCCATTAATAGTCTTGATAAGTTTGATTTAGTTACTGTTGGGATCTAAACCAGAGTAAATTTGGGAAGGTGAGAGCCTTCCTGGGTTTAGAATCCTGACCAGAGAAATTTTAGTGAAGTTCATTGCAGTGGGAGTAACTAATTTATTTATTTATTTATTATTACTGTAGCTCCTTACAGTAACTGTAACTCATTTGGACAGAATAATTTTTCTCTTGAATATGTCTGCCTGGTATCAATTTTATAGGATACCAGTACTTATTATTAATCTGTATTAATGCTAACTGTAAATGCTGTGTAGTGTCCATGACAGGGATCATCTGATTTATTTTGTTTATGGAGTTTGCAAGGTCAGATTTCTATGGCATTGTTATAATATCTCTGGTGGACATAACAGAATTTTTAATGCATTTCCTTGCATTCTAGTATAGGCATAAGAAATGGGATCTATAATTGTGTAGCTTCTTATTTTTTCCTGTGTACAAATTCTGTTGCTGCCTTAGCCATTGGCTGTTCTGTTATTTCAAAAGGTCCCAAATTTTAGTTTATATATACCATCACAGTATTTGAGTGTTGTTCTTGAGCGTTTAGGGTAACCTCTTTAGTCATTAGTCCCTCACCTGTACTGGATCTCTCTCACATTCTGCTGAGGAGATCATCTGTTAGAGTGTTACCTTGGACTGAAAGTCTGCTTTGTTAGTTTGTTTTTCAGTAGAAGTCTCACTATGAAAATGTTAAAAAAGATGTGGTCAAAATTATTACATTTTGTTCTTCAGTGTACTGTAATTTCTGCAGGAAGGATTCCAAGGGTAACTGTAGCTTCCTTTTGCCAGCTTGTTAGATTGACAACATTTATGTCTTCTCTCCCAAACTTTCTCATTAATGAAGTTCCTCTTAATCAACTAAAAAAATTTAAGTGCTTTCAATTGTTTATATTCTCTCTTGGAGATAAATGAAGCTCAAGATGTTTCTGATAGGTTAAATGTTGAACATTAAATGTTCTGGGAAAATGGCAAGTCAGATGCCTTGTCTGAATCTGTTTTATGGTTCATCACTGGATTATGCTTAGATTTTTCTTTTTCTTTGGACAGACTTTCAAACCCTCATAAGAAGTTGAATCAGGTTAACTATGTCCCCACAAATTTCCTTATTTCATTGAATTAGTAAACAGGAATAAAACCCTCTTTTTCAGAGAACTTTCAAATACCCTGCATCATCCCATTGTTTTCTGGCAATGTAGTTTTATTGTTGGGACTGCAAAAGTCAAATCTGAATGTGAACCATAAACAACGACTTACCATTTTTGTTAGTACAAATCATCTGTCCTTTTGATTTGTACTGGTGCACAGCATGCGCAGGTACTTCAAGTTCTTGTCTGCTGTGTCTGGGTGTACAAGGTGAAGCAGTAAGCCTGTACTATATGCAGCAGCATATGAAACCCCACAGAGTTCTTAAATTATTCCACATATATGGTGGAACTCGGGCAGTTCCAGATATTTGCAGCCTTGTATTTGCAAGGTTTGGTATAGATGATGGTGTAAATTGACATTTGACTAGTGTTGACTAGTATTTAGTAACTAGTGACTAAAAACAGTTATGAGGATAGTGTCATCTTGTTGGTTGCAAAATGTTAATCCATCCATTTAATAGTGGAATCTGACAGAGAGTCTGAAAGACAGCAGTAATCCATGGCCTTTTCTGCATGAGGAGATTTAGCTGGCAAACAGTCTGTTGGCATAGTGCAGCTAAGCAGGTTCTTTTGGCAGAATGCATTTACATTTGGTTGCCTCTGTTGACAGTATATTTCTTCATGGCTTCAGATTGTATTGGCAAAATATACACAGCCTGTAAGAGGATTTTGGTAACTGTGTCTGTAGTGCTGTGCAGTATTCATTTTGAAACCAAATGTGTTAAGTATTCATTCTGCACTTGTTAGGGCGTTGTTATTCCTGATTCTGGGGGCACATGAAAACAGATTATTCTCTTGCAGGAAATACATTGGTTAGTGCTGAAATTTTAAAGGTCATTCAAGAGCAGCCTCACTGCTTTGTGGATAGGCTGTGTGCCTGGCTAATTCAGTTGTCTGTGCAGATAAGATAGCTCCTTGTCCTTAAGACAACTGTATTGTTGCTTGCTGTGAAGGGGATGAGGTTTGTGGGCTTTCTGAGTGTCTGTGGGTAGATCCAACTATATTGTGTCATTATTTGGCAGGCTAGTAGGCTTCTGAGTATTGAATACTGACTGAGCACCCTTCAAGAACTGATGGAACTGTGCATTAAAGCCTTAGAAACTGCTTCCTCAAGGCTGTATGTAGACTTCTCTCCACTTTCTTGCTAATTTCATAGAATCATGTAATTATTTAGGTTGGAATGGACCTCTGGAAGATCAGCTAGTGCAACTGCTTGCAGTTCAAAAGGTTGCTCAGGTCCCTGCCCAATTAGGTCTCCTCTAACTCCTCTCTTAAAAAGACTGAACACACACAATTCTTCCATCTATGTATGTCATGTGCTTCATCTCCCAGTCAACTTGGTAGCCTTCCCCTGAATTCACTCCAGCATATGAATGTCTTGTGATGAGGAGTTGCAAAGTGAACATAATGCTCAAAAGTCTTCTATAAACCAGTGAAGCTGTACTGATAATTGCACTTGGTTGCATCTGTTGTAGGATGGAAAGACTTCGTCCTATAACAATGTCTAATAAGAGGTCTGATTTTCTACAGGTGAAATGCCTGAAATGTTTTCTACAGGTTCTGATGGTGAATGCCACTTGTTGTATACTACATAATTTCTGCAACTATTATGTCCTTTGTAGACCTACTCAGGTAGACAAGGTGTTTGTAGTAATTGCTGGAGTCAGAGATACGCTCTGGGTACCAGTTGTTTGAAGGAGCATAAAGAGCATTGTGATAGCATGCCCTATCCAGACAGTGACTGGTTTTTTAAAATCACATTTTCAGATTTTAAACAATCAATTAATTTGGGAGAATCTTCATCAAATAAAAAACAAAGCTGGATATACGGATATTAGACTGTTATCAAGCTTAGCTTACAATATGAACAATGCTCACCTTGGCATCTATAGCTGCTTCTGATTAGGAGGATTAATAGCATATCTCCTCCATCAATGTTCAATACTGCTATAAAAACAAAGAGAGGGAGAGGATGTAGGTCTTCAACAAAAGATTATTTTTCATGCTGTGTTGCAGATTCTGAGTTGCTAGTATTACAATTTTCTGATCAAGAATGCAGCCTAATGTCCTTTGAGGTTTTGGGTTTAAAAAACCCAAACAATTAGCATATCTTCTTGCAGTTTTCAATCTTTCAGGTTTTGTCCTAAGTCTCTACAGTGGGAGGGAGTTTATATTCTTAATGTAGAATAAAAGAGTTTCTCTGATCTTTCCTGTTTATCATGTAGAGTATTTACAGGGTAAGGTGTACCACTCAGAACCATAGAGTCCATACAGTAGGATCTGACAGCTTAGAAGTCCTGGAAGTGCTTTGAATATCTGTGATTCTATTGCGCATCTAGAACTTTTATGAAGACACTGTTTTTGCTTGATAATCTGGAAATGATAGAAACTGTAACAGCTATAACAAAAGGCCTCTGGGAGGGGTTTCTGTATGCCACAGACTTACTGGGTGGTATTCATTTTACTAAACACAGACAATTCCTCATCTGGACTTCATTCATTATGTGTAGAGGGAAAGGCTTGTTTTCATTTTGCAGCACAATTTTTCTCATCCCAATGCCACTGCCTAAAATAAAACAGATAACTGACTTGTTAAATACCTGTTTTCTTAATTGATTTTAAAGGGAGCCTGAGATGACTCTTTCAGCTCTAAAAATCTGTGCCACAGCTCACTAAGATTGGTTGTAATAGGTTTGCTTTTATTGTAATACAAGCAGTCCAAAAGAGAACTTAGGTTGCTTGGTCAAATGGTTTTAACTTCCCCAGTTTTTTCCCTTGTTGTTCTCAGGGGAATTGGAAGCAGAGCAGGAATGCACACAGACTTCTGCTGGCTGTTATTTTTCCTGGTTAAGAGTTCTTTGTTGTCTAATGATTGTTCCAGAATAAAATGTCAAAGTCATCCATGCCTAAAGTTTTCAGTGTTTCAACCTGTCTTCCTGCATTAAGTTGTTTGAGATTATTAGGAAAGTAGTCTTCACACTGCTAGATACACAGTGGATATTTTTGGAGAAAATGCAACTGGCTGATCATCTCTGCTTCCAGTATTTGAACAACCACACTGTGCCTCAGTTCCTGAAGCATTGAATTTCACTTATTGAAGACAGCTTTTGTGGTTCTTTCTATTTCCTTTCAGCTGTTGCCTTCAAAGAGTTGTGGTCAACTGCTCAATGTCCAAGTTGAGACCAGTGATGTTCCTCAGGGATCCTTATTAGCACTGGTGCTGTTTAACATCTTCTTCAGAGACATGGACAGTGGGATTGAGTGCACCCTCAGCAAGCCTGCTGGTGACACTGAGCTTTGTGGGGCAGATGAGATGCTTGAGGGAAGGGATGCCAACCAGAGATCTACACAGGCCTGAGAAGTGGGTTCATGTGAACCTCATAGAGTTCATCAAGGACAAGGTTCTACACCTGAGTCATGATTAACTTAAGCACAATTGTAGCCTGGGTGGAGCATTGATTGAGAGCAATTTTAGGATTTGAGGGTAAATGAATTGTTTGGAATGTTATTCTTAAAGTATCATTACCTTCTGTCTTGCTTCTATTCTTTTCTACTATTGATGAGGTCTTCAAATGATAAAATAACTTAAAAACACCCTTTATTTATTTATTTTGAAATTATGTGTCTGGTTTTAGATAATTTCAGTAGTTCAGAGAGGGAATTAAACATATCTGCTTAATTTTTGACTGAGCCTTATTGCAGCTGATTTTTAGGGTCTTTGAATCCAGTTCCAAGCAAAAGTCAATGGGATCTAGGCTGTGGCAGTAGGAGCAAATTTGAAAATTTAATGGCCAAATAAGGTGGTTTCTTCCCTGACACCTTACTGAGTTACTGTGGCAGTACAGAGGAGTCTACAGCAGATTGCATAACAGACCATGAAGAATTTTTCTGTGTGTATCTGAGTATGAGCTCCTAGATTTGATTTCCCTTGTATGGAAAGTTAGCATCTACTTTCTAGACTTAAACATTAGAACTTGTATCTTTATACATTAATTACCACGTTTTCACTATATGGGACTTGTCCAAGAGTTTGTCCTACCTTAGGGAATCATGTAACCAGCACAAGTAACCAACCTACTGTTACATCAGAACATTGTGTTACATAAATGTCTGATATTTTTCTGTCCTCTTTTACTTGCTTTTCCTTCCAAGTTTTTTTGTGAGCTTGCTGTTGAAAAAGTTTCCTTCAGTCTCTCCTTTAAAGTTGATTTCAGTTTTACTTTTCAATGGCTCGTTTTTCAAGTATGAGGTGTTATCATTCCGGTTGTAGAGTTGGTTGCCACTTTTTGAGTCAGCTAAAAGACTTAACAAAAAACAAGAAACAAAGGAGCCTCAGAAATCACATTTTTGA
Organism: Regulus satrapa; assembly: GCA_013396955.1. Classification (NCBI taxonomy): domain Eukaryota; kingdom Metazoa; phylum Chordata; class Aves; order Passeriformes; family Regulidae; genus Regulus; species Regulus satrapa. The sequence continues at coordinate 12,689 of VWZN01007243.1, read as the reverse complement.
ATTGATTGTGTATTTACAATTTTGTCATATTCGTTTTCTTTTTCAGTTCCCAGCTTGAGCTAAAAAACTGACCTCTATATACTGATGTATCAGAAGATTGTTTGGAAAGCAGAAATTCAGAGGATAGTATAGCAGCGTCAGTGTAACAGACCTCCTGTGTATATTTGAACCTACTAGTCAGTGGCTGCTTAATGTCAACAATTCCTCATTCTGAAGGTCTGATGTCATGTTCCAAGTGACTTATGCAGTCAGCAGTGCAGTTATCTTAGGAGAGCTGTAATTGGCAATAGACAGAAAATATTAGTAAGTCAATCTTTTAGAGAAATAATTCTTCTGTGTAGGTTTCATAGCCCTTAAAGTGAGTTGAAAAGACAGTAAATATTCATTATTAGCACTATTGCTGCCCTTGCTTTTGCTAGCTTTAGAGTTGCTGTTATTTTTGTTTTTCAGGCTGAGGAAATGGGAGGGTGATTTTGAGAAGTGAAGTTGACAAGAAATTGACAGGAAGCTGACACTGTGCTGATAAAGGAAAGTAAGGTATGTTGGGCTGTCTTAAAGCACAGATGTTTCTTCTGAAATATGTAGAGACTAAATTTGGAAATTATTTGTTTCTGTAGCCATCCACTATAGTTTATCCCATTTTAGGTGGCTTGTATCTGTAGATGAATAATATTTTCAGCAGGAAATTGAGGAAGCCACCTGTCTTCACCATGTCCCTGTTTTCTCAAGACATTACTCTTCTTTAATTCTGGCAACCGCAAGAAAGTACTGTGTCTTACTACAGAGATATTCATATAGCAGTCACATTATGACTCCATCTTACATAGAAATACTTAAATTAGCTTTAAATTAATTAACATAGGTCAAACACCCTTATCAGTATAGTTTCAGCAGCAAAGAATTCAGCATAGATCAACTTTCTGAATTTGCTTTTCAGGAAGGATTTGCAGTCTGTGCCAAGTTCTGTAGCTTCACTGCTGAGCTGCCTGCAGGCCACCTATATAAGTATACCTTGATACAATACAGTCATGCCTTGCTGGAAATGTAAGCATGTCCTGTTAGTCTGGACAGCACCAAGCAGAATGGGCTTCTCTTGTGGTCACAGTCTTTTACTACAACCTTGAGATACCTAATATAGCTAGCATTTTTTGTGATTTTTTTTTTTTGTCTCCAAAATTTTATGGAGGGATGTCCAAGTTCCAATGGCATAAAACTAGATGAAAATTGAATTAGGTTTTGAATGTATCAGCAAAGTCATATCACTAACGTTAGCGATTAGAAACAACCTATTGGAAAAAAATAACGATTAGAAACAACAGGTTGGAATTAAGTTTTGAGGTTATGGAACCTCAAACCTTAAGGTTTGTGTATGGAACTGGTGGCTGCTGCAGAATAAGTAAGCTATTAACTCTAAGTCTGTGGCACTTATTGAATTTCTTAGCAATGTACTTTCTAAAGAGATTTAGATTTGTTGCCTCGGAATAGTAAAAATGCTTGTTTTCAGGAAGGAACTACTGAATGGACAGTACTGAAAATCTAACTATGGAAAGTTTAATAGCTTCAGAAGCCACATGATAATAATCTATCTAGCTGGCTAGGAAGGCCTTATGAATTTTGATGACTTTGATATTAAATCCTGTTTTCTGAACTAAGTGCTGTGAGATAAAGGAATAGTTTTTTAAAACACCCCCAAGTGCTGTTGTGGCTTATGTGCTGAACATATAGATACAATAAACTAGAAATATCCAGGTGTCAAGGTAAAGCAAATAAGATGCAAAAGCTATTATAAAATTGTGAGCTGAAACCCTTATACGTTTCTGTTGCAAAGGAAAATCGTTGCAGCTTAACAGTTTTAGAACTTTTTTTTTGTTTTTTAGATGTGGTAATAATGCACTCATTTTCATGGTCTTAGTTGGATCCATGAATTACCTGAATCCAAGAGTTACTGACATTAATCACATCAACATTTGCTTTAAACAAATTTTTTAAAAGAAATGCTGAATTGCCTTCAAGTAATCTCATTCCTTTTAGAAGTGTATTTTACGATAGGAGGTATCAGCCCATTTAAATCACAGAAATTCTTCCCCTGAGTCGCTTTGCAGCGGGTGAGAATGGACACCTAACTTCCACCTAGTTAGACAGATTCATAAGGACAGAGGGATCCTACCCATGGTAGTTAAAGTTGTACATTTTTACAGTAAGGAATTCTGAGTAGTAGCCACTGTCAACATTTCCGTATCCTCTTGAAAAAGGGAGAGACCTTATTTCTTAGGGCAAGATTTTGTAATGCGTTCAAATATCTGTCTGCAGGAAAAAAATAATGGGAAATATAAGCCTTTACTGTAGCCTTAATGTGGGAAATATAGATGGAGATGGGTCCAGTTTTCCATTCCTTCTGAGTTTCCTCCGATTTAAAGGCTGCTCTCTATTCTGTCAGTTAAAACATTTCCTGAGGGACTATCCAAAGGGGATGGGCCAGATTATTGGAAAAATCTACCCACTTCTGGTCCCAATCTAATGGTATATTCCCATATAGCCCCACCACTGAAGGGCTTCCATATCAATGGGAGAAGTCATGACCATAGTATCTTCTAGTTTTTTCACTGAGTAACACAAAAGCAAATGAAAACATACGAAGTTAAGTTTTGGTCTCTGAATTCATAGCAAAAATACCATGGATTTTAGTAGTATTAAGATTTTACCACTGGCCCCTCTGAACTTTTTTCTCTGCACTTCTGCCCTGCTGTGTTGTTGAGCTTTTTTGAGAAGAAGAGGAAGTGCTTACTGTTTTGTTTAAGACAATAAATCTGAATAGGATTTTCTTGAGACTAGAGTTAAAGCACTTCCTGAGGTTGCTGCTGTTATATTTATTAAAACAGTCTAAGAAAGTACCAGCCTACGGTTATTTACTGCGCCATGTTTCACACATGTAACAGGAGTCTAGAGGCAACAGACAGTTGTTCTGACAGGTGATTTGACAACAAAACTTTAAAACTGTCATTCTGGCCTTACCAGACCATAGGACTAATGGAGCAGATACTGCTTGCTTTGCCATGAATTCACTAAAACTGTCAACACTATTGGAAACTCTGCTGATATTGGTGGGACTATTGTCAACTTTGATCATACTTGTGTCAGAATATTTTATTTGTCACAGTAACTGATTGGTGATGTCTTTTCTGGAGGCATTAAAAGAGCTGTAAATTGTACACCCCTTCCCTGCCATTAGCCCCCAGTGTGGTGTGCACTCCTCATCACACGGTGGGACACTATCACATGTATGAAGTATATCAATACACGAAACACATTTCCATGCTGGTTATGATTCTAAACTAACATGACACATTGAGACTTTGGAGTTGGAATGTGTTGGCAAAGGTGAGGGGAAAAAAGGAAAATAAACCCCAGTTGCTAATTTTTTAAGGCTTTTCATAGGGTTTTTCATTATGAACAAGAAAAGGTAAAGAATAAATTACACAAAAAAGAATGTTTGGAAGCTGTGCTCTGCAGGCAGGGTTCTGTTGACTTAATCAGATGAAAATCCTGCAGAGAGCCTTCTCCTTTGCCAGTGAAGTAAGTCTAACAGCCTTTCAGGCTAAAACAAACTTTAAAGGATTTGTAACAACAACACTATAGTTCTACAGAGACAACAACATGTCCATAAATTGAAACTAGTCGTCTGACAGTCTCCATTTGTCTGACCTACTTTCTACTTGCACTCTGTAAACCACTAGAAGAAAATTTGGGGATGACAGAATGGGAAGTTAGGGGGACAGACAAGAGAGGCAGAATTTTATATAGCTTACACATGCTTTGTATCTCATAATTTATAACCAGAAGAAAATGAGAGAAGAGGAATGATCAAAGAATACTAGTGTTTGATGAAACATAAGCCCAGAAGAGTGGCTTCTTCCTCTTGGCTATTGCCAATGACTGCTCTGGGGGTGGCTATCTCAAGAATCACCATAAGAATCTCACAGCTTTTTATCTTCCTAAAATGGATGAAAAAAATAGTCCATTTTATTTTATATGAAAATTTTCTTTCTCAGGTATTCATGTTCCTGTTTCCAAATGTTGCTATCCCCAAAACCAGGATGGCAGAATTTGTGTCAGCATGTCAGTCATCCCTATTGACTGGGGTTGGTTCAAGGCTGGTTTTGTTTATGTAGCAGATGGTGAGGTGGAGCAGCTGAAGATACTTTGCCACACTACTCTATGCACCTAAACATTGCCTTTTTTGCCTTATTGATTATGTAGCTGAAGCTGGAACCTATGTAATGTGAACTACTCAGTCACATTCTACAGCTAGAAGCCATAACAAAATCTTACTCAGTGTTGGTTTGGAATATTTGGGATATAAAATGTGCTCATCAGTAGGTTCTGGAAATCACTGTTCTTTCTAACAAAGCTGGGATATCTCTTTAACTCAGAAGCATAGACCTAAAAGAAAGCAGTGGAGTTTTTCTATCAAATTGAATACTCAAGCTGCTGTTTTCTTAATAATTGAACCTTTTTCTCTGTTTCTCTGAACCCTTTGCATTACTTATGGCAAATATCCATGGCTAGTTAACCTGCTGCAAAACCTATTAAAAGTCTTACTGAGGCTAGGAAATTTGCTGTTAATACTAAAACAGCCCAGTTTGCAACACTGCCAACACAATGCATATCCTGATCTGCCCTGGTTTTTGACATTCAGGGAAATGATTAACTTGTATACTTGTATGGTTTTCCTCATGAATGAATTCTGCAAGAGGTACATGTGTAAGTACAGCTTCAATGCGTAGATGAGGCAAATGTGTAATCATTCAAAAGCACCATTATGTTCTCCAAAATATTGACAGGTCAAGTAAATAAAGTTATGAAAAGCATTGATTCCAACAGACCTATGTGTAAAGGGAACCCTAGGAGTCAGTGAGAGCTGGGTGCTTGGAGCTGGTGCACTACTTAGCACTCAGTTATGAAATAACTGGGCAGTAAGGGAGTGACCACGTGAGCTCAGTAATTATAACACTTGGCAGTGCTTATGTGCTGACTGACCTCTTGCCAGTGTGAAACGCAAGAGCTGCGCCATTCAGCTAAGGAGCAGAAGTTCTAGAGCAGGAAGCAGGAATACCTCATATTCTTTCTGGATTTCCAAAGGAGAAAGGGTCTTTGCACACAGTGATGACTGGAGTGCCTTTCAGCTTTCCTATCTTTCTGAGGCGCTGCCCTGTCTCCATCACCATTTCCTCTTCCTTCCTCACCCACCCAATGGACCCACCAATATAACTTTGCTGGTGAGCAAGGAGGCACTCCAGTTCTCACCGATTCTTCTTTCTGTAATAATATAAAGCCTGGCTTACTGTGAGTCAAATATTAATGGACAATATTTTTCTTTAAAACATTCTCTTGCTTTGCTATTTGCACTGCTATTACATCTTAACTATGTGAGGAGTGATAATCACAGCTTTGCTGGCTTTTGCAGCTTTGTCAAGGAAGTAGGTGATAATATGGCAGCTTTCACAAGCCACTTGCATGAAATCTTTAAAAATGTGAACTTGAGTCTAGGCTTTAGAAAGCGTAAAGAGTGAAAAAAGAGCAGAAATGAAGACTTTCACCTTCTAGAAGATGTAAAAGCTGGGATAATCTGAGACCATTAGCATCTAACATTTTTATAGGGCTTTTCTATAATTAATTACTGCTTTTATTCTGGCCTCCACCTGACATATTATAACCAGGATTGATGGGATAATTACCAATGTCAAAGAGACCAAGTACTCAGAGTTTGTCAGAAACAGCCTGAAAAAAAAAAAAAAAAAAAAAAGAAAAGATGGAAAAAAGGAAGTCCTCTCCCATGCTTAAAGCATAGGGTCAGTCACAGACAACCTGTGGTGATAATAGAAAGGTTTTATAAGCAGGAGTGGAAGTAGTGAAAGCCAGCCTGTGAAATTTCAGGGCATTGATCTTTCCATTAACTGCTCATATGGGAGATATACCTGGCAAAATCCCAATAGGAGAGCTTATACCCTCTTTTCACTTACCCTTTTTCTCTTTTCTTATGTAGATCAAAAGAAGATCTGATCTCTGATTCTGCCCCTCTTTTCCCTTGGACTAAGGAAAATAGTCAAGGCTATCTGACTAAAGGAACAATATTTGGTTATCTGTTTAATGTGGGCTTGCATATTACTCTAACTCAAGCCACAAAAAGATGTAACTCAAGCCTGGAAAGATATAGAGCCTGATATAAAATGGCCAACAGCAACTCCTATACATGTCATACTATGTGATTATATCTCTGTATTTGCTACTCATACAGTGCTACTCTACAGCACAGAGATTTCATGCAGTACCCCAGCTGTGTTAACAAAATTTGCAGCAGTTTGCCAGCTAAACCTACTGAATTCTCTTGCTAATAAATAGGGTTTGGATGCTAACATGTTGTTTGCACTGTTCCTTAGCAAAGGTACTGAAGATCATCACTTTATACAAATCTTAGTGTTGGCAGACAGTCAAAATAATACTAAGAGCTGCTTTGGCAAATTTAGTTTGACTTCCAGAAATGCCTTTAAATAAGGTCTATCTAATGTGCATGGGCTCTATGTCACCAGTGGAATACTCAGCATTTCAATAAGGGCCTTAAAGAAAACTGTCTTCAACAGACTCTTTTTTCTAAAGTGTATCTTTGGGTTTACAGGGAACCTAGCTGTTTATACTGGTGTCCAGAAATTGCTGCCAAGGTTTTGTTTGTCCATTCTAAGAAGAAAGGAGCATTAGGGCAAAACACTTGTGTTACAGCACTGTAGAAAAAATGTTTATGAAGGCTTTATGAAGGAGGTTTAATCCACAGTTTAGGTTTTTTTTTTAAAATTAAATTGAAGATATGTTTCTATGAACATTGTAAGAAAACATTATACAATAACATATATTTTTATTTATATTTTCTTCCCCTCTATTATCCTATGTCCTACAGTGATAGGATAATCTAGGGATGTGATAAGGTTTAACTTCAGAATCTTGTACTTTATGATGATCTTGATTCAGAAACTGCTTTTCAGCCACAGGGAACACTTGCTGACTGTAGTAGAAGCTAATGACATAGACTATCTCTTCAAATTTGACTCCTGTAGCAGTCAACGAGGTCTTGTTCATCTTGACAGTGAGTGAGTGGCTCAATCTGGATCAGTTGAAATTATTTTCTGTATAAATTCCTTTATACTTAAGCACTCTTTTCCTGTATAAATTCTATGCTGGTTTTTTATGTCAATAGATTAAGCCATAATGATTTAGCCACGTGCCCTGTTCATAGATTCTAAAGTTGGCTTAGAGCACAGATATTTCAGCACTTTCCAACCTGCAGTGTTGTGATTAAACTGTCTGCCTGTAGTGTTTGTGACTGAAGAAGAAGCAACAAAGGAAGCCTGTCAGTAAACAAACTTTACTGCATAAATCTTATCACAAATATCAACATATAAGAGAAAAATGTAGCATAAAAATGCATGTGTTAATTCACAGCTCCTAGTGACACTCATGGAATTTCCACATGTGCAGGAGAAAAGTAGACCGGTTGGGCAGAGGACTAATGTGATATATAACAGACCTGCTTCAGTCTTCTTCCTTTGATTCTGAGTTGATCATTTAGTCACTGAACCCTCACTGCCTGCTGTCATTGTGAATTATGCCACTGGCTGATGCAGGGTGGGAAGTGTCCCATGTTTGTGCCTATGCTATGCCTGAGTGAACTGGACTACTGATTGATCACTCACCCATTTCTGTGGGGCCTTGTTGTTCCCTTTGGATAAGTGTGTGTGGGTCTCCCAGCCTGTCTAAAATTGCTGTCATTGCTTTTGCAGTGTATGTCTTAAGTCTATTAAGGAGTGTTTAGCAGCTGTCTTTCAAGAAGGGTAGATGGGATAAATTTTGATGTCCAGCTAAGTGCAGCATGGCCACCCTGTCTGTATGATCTGTACATGTGTACACTTGGACCCATGTTAGAGGAAATGTAGGTCTGAGTCTCCTTTCCACAGTCTTCCTTGTATCTACCTCATGTATACAACTGAATTTGAAAGCTAAACCAAAGCATAATTTTGGGGTCAGTGTATTGTCTGTACTTCATTTCCCCAGCTCTGAAACTGGATGAAATAGAACATTGCTGCTATTTCACTCCTAATAATGGTATCACTGCAAATTAAAATGAAAGGCTGAAGTGCTTGAGTACTGCTGTGACTAGGATCATGAAAGCATCATACAAAATTGTATTGTAGGTTTGCTTCTTGTTCCTATAGCAACATTCAGGCAAGGATCTCAAGGCTCTTTACAAGTATTCATGAATTAAGCCTATGAGGTCAGGGATGGTGATTATTCTTGTTTACAAATAAGGAAATGCAGAGGTTAAACTGCTTGATCAAGATCACACAACAAATCTGTATCCAAGCCAAGAATAAAAGCTGACTCTGGTATGTGCTTCAGTCACCAGCTGATATTCTCTGAAGGGCTATGCAGGGCTGAGGGGAAAGCCTTGTGCAAAGTCTACAGATCTGTTCATTCAAAATGTACATTCCAGCTCAGATTGCCTCACTTAAGTTACCTTATATTTTTATCTCTTTGTCTATCTAAACTTTGCCCTTGGGAAAAGATCATTATATCCAGTCAAAGCAGGAGTAATGTGGTCTTGAAAAGAGTTTTGCAAATCTCTGACAAAGCAAATCTAAAGCTTATGCTAAAAAATTTTACCAGTCTCTCCATGTGTGGTTGCTAATTCTTCAGTGGCAATTAGAAGAGAAGGCCCAGAACATACTTGGTTAATTTCAGTGACTACATAAACCAAAAAACCAAAATGTATTTTTACTAAGAACAACCATGAATTTTCTCTGGAGTTACCAAAGAAATACTGTACTATATGATGAAAAAAGAGAGTTTGTTGATAGGCAACAACAAATAAAAGTGCACTTTCCTGAGTTTCTTTTTAAATCACAGGAAGGGAAAAACTGTAAACTCTGGAAATATTTTTTGTGTCCACCCTCTGCTCCTCCTTCTGCACATAGTGCTTGCCAGTGCCAGAATATTGTGAACTGAGATAGTAGAGGAGAACAACAGCCACACTTCTTTAACTTCATCATCCCACTGGATGCTGTTTGTAGGATCAAAGAGTGGGAAATAGCAAGTGTATTCTTAGGAATGTCCTTTTCTAGTCTGGGCTAAATGGTGTAAAATGCTTTCTTGCTTCCTGATCTCTTAGGCATATAGGTGTCTGACCCAAGTCATGCTTTTTCTAGATACCATTCCTTACAGTTTTTAAGTGGATGTTGGGCTGCTTATTAGCTATATCCTTGTGGTCCTGCTCTTTTTTTTGTTTGGGTGGCTATGACTGAGAGTTTGACACTGCTTAGAGGAATGGTTTGCTAGTGTTTTCTCAGAATATTGGCTAGTATGGCTGTGTAGGAATTCTGCTGAAGAAGCCAGCTGGGTGAATGTCAGTAATTTAGTGAGGAAAAGTCTTTTCCTTTTCCTCCTCTTTATTGAGAGTCGAGGATCATGCAACATTTGCAGGTCTAACGAAAATATTCACAGAAGCACGAAGCAGAAAGGAGGCTTATTGGACTGGCTTTATTGCTTAAAAGGAGCTAAAGCAGGGGTGGGTTAAGGACAGGAAAGGGAGGATCAGCACTTCCGCCTGAAAGATAAAGCTGACCTGGAAGCAAAATAGCCACATTTATATTTATATACATATACATATATCTAGATATATGTATATAGATAGATATATATCTCCCAGTTGGAATGAGTATCTGATAATACTCATACATACATGAGCATTAAAATCTGTGAAAGGATAAAGTGTAAACCCTGAAAGGATAAAGTGTCACAGAAGGTCTGCTACCAATCTGCATTTTGATCAGTTTGTTGAGTGACAGCTGCACTTCAGCTGTTGCTGTGCCCTCTGAGCTGGGCAGTCAGAGATCAGGAAAACTCAATCTCAGTGTAAGGTGCTACTTTTTTTTTTTTTTCTGTTTACTTTTCAAATGTTTTGCTAACCTTTTCTAAAACTTGTAGCAATCAGACTTCTTTGAAAATTTATATGTAGCCGAATGGCTCAATATTACCAGTCCCTACCTTGCTTTAGAAAGGATCACTTTGTACCATGTATTGGGGTACTTCAGCCTGATTTTTCAGGTGATTTTGACTGACTGTAGATCCAGGTATGCTTATATTTTACAGATCAGAGAAGGCGAAAGGGGAAAAATGTAGCAACAAAACTTAGGTTAAACTGTGACTCTCTGCTTGACAATCTCAGGTGCAGGCCATTAATTCTTCCTTTCAAAAAACTATATCCCCATTAATCTCACAGAGATATTTACACTTGTGGCAATAAATTTTAAAGTGGGAATACTTGAAAGAAACGAAACCACAGGCTTTACATTAAGATCTATTGATCTTTTAGTGCATTGAGGTTTTTGAGAGAACATTGCTTCTTTTGTATATTTACAGTTTTGCTCTGCTTTAACAGGTTGGAGATGAAGCAAACCCCTGTAATAGTATCTGTAGGGAAGTCCTCCTCTTATTTAATTTTCTTGCTCTGCTGCTGCTTTTGAAATAAGGAAATTCTACTTGGCACTGTCAGCATGTTGCAGCTTGACAGGAGATGGGTAGTTTGGAAGTTCTGAGTAGAGATTTGATTCTGCTGAATACACTGGATCCATGGTCCAGGGTTTCACCTCCTGGGAATGCAAATGCCTAGTGTTTTCTGGACTAACCTGAATTTTCTCCCAACATTGAACAGGGTGCATCAGTGAAGTAAAAGGCACCAAAGAAACTCTTTGCTGCACTTGGAAACAGATTAACAAATATCACAGACAGCACTCTAATACATCAGTGTGAAGTTATGAACCTCTTTCTCTAGCCAGCACACAAATCTGATAAATCTAACAGAGATAATGGTTTTGCAGAATGTACAACTGGGGTCCTGATGGCTGGTTCTTGAAGCATGTTCCTAAATGTCAGTTGAGTTGCCACCCAAACTCAGCTGCACTTTGTCTGAAGCGTCCTCTTCTGAACTCTTGTAGTCACAGAAGATCCTAGTCAGGTAAATATACCCCTGTTATTCTGCAGCTTTGGTGGTCAACCAAAGTACAGTATCAAACTTACCTTGCTACTGTGAAATGCAGCCTATCACTAGATCTGATTTTCTGATCTCTGAAAGTGCTTTTCTGAAATGCATTTCTGTAGATAAGTAGTTCTTAAGCAAGTATAGGAGCCAACTTCTTGGTAATTTATCACTTGCTGATCAGATTTACCTTATTCTGAAAAGCTTCATGAGATGAATTTTGAATTTTCTTAGCAGCTTCAGTGCAAATCCTTTGTATCTGTAGTGAGTAGTTATGAAACTTTATTAGGGATAATGAGGGATGCAAGCTTATCTCTAGTTTCTGTGGAGACTAGTGCTACTAAATAAGAAGACAAAGAGAACAAAGGTGTTTTGTGAGAACAAAGGTGTTTGTGGAATATGCCACAGCTGCCCACCATATATGATATTATTTTTTCTCTTGTGGTAGAGCAGAGTGGTCTAGAAGAACCTTTATAAAAGCTGAATGTGCCAGATTCTCATCTTGCATGTCTGCTAACACCTCCACGCATGGTCTGATTTAAACAAACCTAATCAACATTTCTGAAGCAAAATACTGCTCAGACATAATGTGCTCTTTAAAGAGAAACTGATGGAAGAAATCCTACACTCAGACTGTCACTCAGTTGTTGACACAACTGTTTGGAGGATTGTGAACTGGATCGGGCAACCAGATAAAGTTAAAAATAATGCAAATGAAAAGGGATCAGGAGAAGGTACCAGCTAACTGCTGTGGAAGGGGAAAGGTTTTGGACTTTTTCCCTGCGCTGAGCTGCGCTTTGCACTGGCTCTCTATCCCCCCTGGACAACAGTTTCAATATTTGTCAAACCCTTCCTGAACACATGTAGCTCATTAGGTAGAGCAGCAGAAAACTATCCAACCTGTTTTTTTTGCCAACTCTGCCATTTTTGCAGTTAAATTATCTACTAGCTCTGTACCAGAGCTAGTAGGAGATAAACAGCAGAAGCATGACCTCCTGCTCATCGTTTCAGGGATCTATTAGTTTAGCTCAGTGTACCTCTGGAAACCCTGTGCAAATAATTGTGTCATTGCATGTGGTGTAGGAAAGAGCACCAGTGCTAAGCAAAAAAAATGACTGACAGATAGGTCAGAGAAGAATTACACAGCCAAAATCCCCTAATTCATGAAACTGAGGTGTCAGCATGAGACAGAAGGACAACCCTTGTCTTTCTGTATCAGCATGTAAAAATCAGGAGATTTAGAGGTTTGGAGAAGTCTTAGTACTGAGAACCTGAAGTGCTGTATTTATAACTAGCTGTAGGACTTTGAAAAAAATGTAGAGTTTAGTGTGAAATAACAAATGGAGATTGTTAAGTAAATGGATGATTTTCCCCTTTAAAAACAAAGATAATTAGTGGAAAGATTAAATTTAGATTTACTTATAGAATGATTCTCTATCTTATCATTGCCTAGAAAATAATTAATTTCTTATTTCAATCCCAAAGTCCAGTTAATAACACAGACTAGTGGACAGACAGCCCTTGGTGGATTTTAATGACACACATTCTGCATGTTGATCTTGTCCTTTTGGCTTTGATGATCCCTCTTTGCCCCTTAGGGACCGTCACA
>VWZN01007239.1:61833-79093 GCA_013396955.1 Regulus satrapa | reverse complement strand
CAATGGGGATTTTATTTAACAATCAGTGTGGGGTGAAGAAATAGAAAATGATAGGAAAGGGAGAATGAGAAGGAAAGAGGGGGAAAAACAAGGGTGGGTTTGGGACAGAAGACAGGGCTGGGACAATTGTTGTTGGGGTGTCGTTGGGAAGAGCAGTGCTGGTGTGAGGTGGGGAAGACATCAAACAGAGGACAGTCCAAGACGCTTGGCTTCAGTGGCATCCGATCAGTCCTCCCTCACCCTGCACTTCTCTGTGCTGGCTTCCGGTGGTTCTTGTGGAGGTGAAGACCCTGGGTGGTTCATCCAGTATTATTCATCCTGGTGGGCACAATCCCACCTTGTCCCAGAGGCCTGGTGGTTTCCATGCAGCCACCCCTGGTCACAAAGGTCTTTTTAAGGCCTCTGGCCCTTGACTTTGCCTATGCTTTTTCCTCTCCCAATAACCTGCAGCTTTCTTTTGTCCCACCTTGTGTTTGAAATGGAAATGTGGTACTGATTTTAACAGAGACTAAGTAATTATTGGAGCAGATTGTGATGGAATGAAGAGAAAATCACCACTGTTTGACTCCTTAATAAAAGTCAGATATTCTTCTAAAAAGTGTTGTGATAGATCCTTAAGCAGCAGTCTGAATGAGATTATAAAATCATGTGGAATGTCCATGTTTCTCCACACTCTAAGCTTTTTTTGGTGAATCTAACATTCAAAGCACTACTCCATCACACCAAGCTTATCAAAGGAGTGAACCCTTACAAGTGTTAGCTTAAAACAAAATTTGTTATGTAGTATCAGTGCCAATCTGAAGGCTTTTAACAAGACTCCTACAGACAGGTGTGGCTTTTTCATTTAAGAAGAATCCAGAAATCATCAGGATATAGCCAAACTGCAGCACAGAAAGTAATAAATGCTGCCAGTGTAACATTATCGCCTCCCTTCTTCTGTCACTCTTTTCCCATTCTGTATTTCTCACTGTCAAAAGACCAGATACTTCATTGCAGTATCTCAGGGAGAAATGGCCTAAGAATCTGTTTGCTGGACAGACAAAGGGGGAAGTCCCTATTCAAGCAAAGAAAGCTTTAGAGGGATTTTTCTAAAGCACTTAAAAGTTGGGGTAAATTGCTGTTGACATTCAAGGAATTCCTTTCCCTTTCTCTTCCTGTTCAGATACACTTGCCCAAGAGATGATCTTCAGGGAAATGGAATCAATCTTCACCGCCTAGGATTGTACAGGGCACTCCAGGACCTGAGGCAATGTAAACTTCCTTGATCTTTCATGTTTACTTCTGAGAATGTCACCCTTCCCTAGGTTGTTTGGGGTTTTTTCTTCATTAAAAGTATTACATTTGTAAGAAGATGGCAGGAAAAGTTTGGAAGTGGAAGGATGTAGCCTGAGTACCTTTCCCTTTTTCAGACCCAGCTCTCCATTCTGTGGCTGGACACAGTGATTTCATGGACCACTGCTACCTGTGTTAAGCAAATATCTAAGGCCAAATCAATACCATGGGAGACTTAAATTTTCCAAAAAGTGGACCAGTTGCAGTTCAGAGTGAATCCTCAGTGTTCCTTCTCCAGAGGAGGATAGAAACCTGGTTTTCTGGCTGACATTGCCCAGCCATCAGCAGTGGAAACTCCAGAGGCTGTGAGTTACTGGCTCTGACTTGAGTCCATCCAGGATACTGCTGGCACAGTGCTGGCAGGCAAACCCGAAGCACAACAGGCTTGTGAGCAGTTTGCTGCAGGGAAAGAAAAACCCCACTAAAACCTTCCTCAGTATGTTGCAAATGACACGGATCAGCAATTTTGGTAGCAGGTGTGTTTTTCTCAGCATTTTCCCCACCACTTCTCCTTACAAGTTCAATATTTCCTGCTGTATTTCTTGGTTCCCAGAGACTCATTGCTGCCTGTCAGGCAGAGAGATGCTTCAGGTTATATCCTGCCCTGCTGCAGGAAAAATCCTCATGCTGGTTTTGGCTAACTTAAATTTCCTTTGAGGAGTGCATTCCCAGGTGTTCACTTCAGTAACTGTGCAATTTTCTGGATGATCTTATATTTTACAAATAGTAAAAAATTCTCTTTTAGCAGGGAATGGATAAGGAGAAATCTACTTTTGACTGCCTGAGAATTGCAGCCTTTAGCAAACAGTTAAAATGTAGAGATGCTGCTTTGAAGGAAGGACTTGGAACAGGGCCTATCTTCCCTCTGCAAAGCAAAGACCCATTGCAGCATAGGAGCAGCACTCAATAAATGTGCTAATTAATCAACTTTCCTTAGAAAGATATCAGAGAGAATAGTTCCTAAACAACTGAGCTGGACAAATGTTTCTGAGCCACAAGAATCAGATGTGATTGAGTGGATTAAAGGAGATAAAGGGCACAGGCAGACATGGCTCCTGCAGATTTACCCTTCCTGTTTCAAAACTCTGCCCTAAAATACCGCTCTGGGGCAGATTTGTTTGATGGGGAAAGATTTAGGGTAGCACTTTCCCACAGCACATCCCCATTTCACTCCAAAGTAGCTCCAGTTCTGAGCAGCAATAAAAAGTAAATTAAATTTATTAAATCCCTTTATCCCACCTTTAAGGACTGCCAGTAACAGCATTTTCATAAAAGGAAATGTCTCTCTCAGGCTCCAAATCTTTCCATTTCTTCTGGAATTTAAAGTGGGGAATAATTTCTTCAGAAAAGATTTCTGACAATGCCCGACATCCATGTTAAGCATGGTTAATGTTTAATAAAATGTTGAACACACCATGCTGTGTTTCAAATTCTTCAAAGACTAGATACCAGATGAATATCATGTAAGTGAGATTTCAGCTTCATGGAACAGTTTGGGTTGGAAGGGAGCTTGAAGATTACCTTGTCCAAGGACACCTTCCACTACACCAACCTGCTCAGGGCCTAATTACCAAGAGTTCATTGCCATTGCTCCACAGACTCCAAGCTTCCAAACCCCTTTGTGTTTTGGAGAGGTTTTTAGATTGATTCCCAGGATGTTGGAGCAGATAAAGTTCCTCTTGGAACCAGGAGGGTTCAGTAGGCCAGACACACAACACAAATGCTGCACATCGACTTCAGGACCCGTTGGCCATTTGTTTATAAACTTGAAAGGTCTCCAGAACCTGGAGATGACTAATGAGATGAGCCTCTATAGAGACCAAGATCATAGGTCTTACTGTCCTAGCAAGCCCAAGGGAGTCATAGAGGGGTGCAAGGACAGATTATTAGAGAAAATAGCTCTTCCCTCATATACCCTACCATAATCTGGTTTAATGACTTTGCTGATTTTAGGAATTTTCTTACTTGAGGATAGGACACAAGGCATTTTTTGAATGCCACATATGTTTAGTAACAGAAAATCCAAGAGATCCATGGGCTTACTGGATGAGTGTTGCTAGCACAGCAATCCTATGAGAAGCAGAAAATGAAAGTGGAAGTCTGGGACACAGAAAAGCTGTTTTGTTCCTCCCTGTTCTCTACTCTGAGCAAAGACATCATCAGTTACTCATTTCATCATTTTATGGCAACCAGATCTATTTTATGGCAACCAGATCTATTTTATGAATAGTCAGAAAATAAGCCTGAGTCAGACCCTGGGTTTGTTTCCTTGGCAGATGAAATCAAGTGGATCCTCATCTCTTTCAAATAGGAGAGGCACTCTCAGTGACCACCCCACTGCAGCTCTTTTCCAGGTGGAAGGAGGACTTTTTGATTGCATTATCACAGTGACACATCCACTTCCCAATGAAGCAGCTTCCAGTAGTTGTGCTCAATCTTCAGCCCATCTGGGTTGATAATATCCCACCTTCCCACTGAAGAAAATACAGCTGTTGAGACCAACTCCTACCAGTGCTTGCTGTTCATTCCTGGTATCACAAAGGCTCATTCTGGTTTTAAACTCCCACCATCATCTTTAAAGTCCTTTGAAAAATGAAACGGGCCTCCTGCATGAGCTCATTTCTCTACTGCAAGGCTGCAACAGCTGTGGTTAATAAAGATGTGAGAGGGCTGAGACTTTGCCAGGGTGATGGGTGGTTGTTGGACTCAGTAATTCCCTGGAAGTTGTGATGCAATTCAAGCCTAGCAAGGGCAGTACATTTACCCACAGGGATATGGCAGGAGACTTAGGCTCCAAATTTATCTGGGAAAAATTCTGTTGTCACAGATACATAAATTCAGGTTAAAAGAAGAAGAAGAAAAAAAGGAGGAGGAAGAACAACAAGTCCTATGTCCTTCATGTGTTGCCACATTTAATGTAATGTAATGATCATTGTAATATCATAGTAATATTGTACTATTAACAATACATGCAAAAGCAAAAAACCTACATCCAATTCTTAAATCTCACCTATTTTTAAATAAAAAACACTTACTAGGCTATGATCCTCCAAACAAACAGAAGTGTTACCTCTTTGGACACTTACACAGACATTAAAATACGAATATTTATATAAAGCCTTGTAGAGAAGGAAGGGTGTGATCCAGCTGAGGGGATTTTGTTTGTTTACTGGTAAAAAGACTTCAAAATCTTTTTTCAGGTCTCTTCCAAAATAGTCTGGGCTGTAAGGCAGAGCCCATGTTTACACAGTGTGGCACTTACTTAGCTGTGACTCTGGGAGAAGAGTCCTGCAGGGGCTGAAGGGTTGTAGCTGCCTCGGATTTACAGAAGGAAAAGCCTTTGGATCATTTATCTCTGAAAATGAAGTGCCTTCTATTCACTGTACACAAGGGAATAGCAAGAGTATCATTATATAACGATGGTTCTAACCTAATTAATATTTGACTAAGAAAGAAAAAGAGAAAGAATAATGCTTTTAGAAGTTCAAGGGTATTAGATAAAACCTTAGACTTAACAGTCTTCCTTTTTTCATTTCCCTGCTTTAATCTTCAGGTATAAAGAGACTAGTTTGAAATAATTTAGGATGTTTTTATGGGAACATCACAGAATTGTTGAGTTTAGAACAGAAAACACCTACTGCAACCATCTTTTCAAAACAGGGTAAGCCAGAGTAGTTTGCTTGGCTGAGTTTTGAACATCTTCAAAGAGAGAGACACATCATCTCTGGGAAAACTCTTTGTCCACCTTCAAAACAAAATAAAAACAAAAGGAAAGAGAAAAAAAAATATCCTTTAAAATTCATTTAAATGAAATCATAGAATCATGGAATGAGTTGGGTTGGAAGGGACCTTAAAGATCATCCAGTCCCACCCCCCTGCCATGGGCAGGGACACCTTCCACTATCTCAGGTTACTCAGAGCCCCATCCAAACTAGCCTTGAACACTTCCAGAGATGAGGCAGCCACAGCTTCTCTGGGCAATGTGCACCAGGGTCTCACCACCCTCATAGAGAAGAATTTCTAGCATTTAATATAAACTTTCCCTCCATCTTAAGGCCCTTGCCCTTTGTCCTATTACTGGACACCCTTGTGAACACCCCAGCTGGGAAGGGACCAACCAGGATTGTCAAGTTCAATGCCTAAGCCAAGCTTGCAGAGACTGTGGTGAGCATGCAAAAGGTGGAAAAGAGGAGATTGAAGGAGAAATAAGTCAGGCACCCTGCAGAGTGTCTCCAGGAAGAGTGAACTAGCTGACAGGATTGAGGCAAGGACTGGACATTGAAAGTGCTGGTGAATCACTGCTGCTGCTCAGTATGACAGCAAGATAAATTTAAATTTAAAAGAAAAAAAAAAAAAGTGTGCAAAGTAATAGGGCTTACACATTAAGGAATTCCTCCAGGAGGGATGGCAGCAGACAAGAACTTGCTAATGCCTAACAGTCTCACAGAACAAAAATTTCTTTCCCCTGGATGTCTGCTTTTCTCACAGAGCCAGACATGCTTTTTCCTCTTGACCTGCCTGTCCTACCTTCAGCCCTGGGAGAAAACAGCCCACACTCAATAAAGGTCCAGCATCCCCTCTGGAAAACACAGAGGTAAATTCTCAAAATGGTGTGGTGGAACCCTAAACTATCTAAATACAATACCATTTCCAGGACTCTCAGATTAAATTATTTCATAGCATTTGGGTGGATGAATGCTTCACTTCTGCCCTTTTTTAACTTCTGGGTTTTTTTGTTTCTTTTTTAATAAGTATAAATTCTTATATAAACATCAAATATTCTTTTAGATAGCCAGATTATCTCCAGGTAGTTCACACCATCATTCTGTATTTGTTTCCACACTAGCAACTCAACACTCAAACTGATGTTTGGGGCTCCTGTCAAACTTCCCTCTCTTCCAGTTGAGGAAAAGTCTCTGCCATTTAGTTATGGAGGATTCTTTTTTCATTTGGGCATCTCTATGACTTCTCCCACCACAAGTTCAATGCTTTCAAAATAATTTAAAATAATCTGAAGTACAATAAATTAAATTATGTGGGTGAGGCACAAGGTTTATTGGTGAGAATCTAAGCTGAAACGCTTGTGCCAGAGGGCTCTTCCACAGAACCTGTTGCCATGAAGATTCCTGACTGGAGACTGCACATGCTATGGATTTGGGAAAAGCTGTTTGGCAGAGTTTTAAAGAAGACAAGTTCTTCAAGGAAAATAGGTTCTCGAGACATTGGTACCTGAGTTTTAACATCAAAAAGCATTTTGTAATATTCCTCTGTGCAACAACTTTTGAGCTTTTTCTTCTGAGAAATAATGAGAGAAAGCCCTGAATTTGTGTCCCTTTGCTTGAAGACAAATTAGGGGAAAAATGGAAAAAAGTCTCTGGTCACCTCTCTTCTCACCATTTTCCTAATCATAGGGGCTTCATCTGGTCATTAATAACCACTAACAGTTTTGCAGAGGTGATCTGGTAGAAAAGCATCCATCCTTATTCCTATGGTTTTAATTAACAGACAGAGCTAAAAGACCCAGAGATTGTTTATTTCTGTTCCTTAGATGAGCAAAAACATTGACTGGCACAAAAATATTTGTCTTCTTTTGGATCCCTTGTTCAAAATGATAGCAAAATGCATCAAAACACAATGTGAGGGTACAAGATATCAGTTACTGCAATTACACATGGCAGCCACATTAATTAGTCATATTAGCATAGATGGTGGAGAGGTGAGATTATAAATTTAAACAGCTTGCGTCACAACAGCAACGAAGTCAGAATATGGGCCAAAAAGACTTGTGGGAAAGAGATAATATTTTAACTATCTCTATTTTGGAAACGTTCATCAATTGTGAAATGCCATAGGAGTTAAGAAAACATTTTATCTACTAAAACTGATTGAGTGTTGTTTCTCTGTAGAGAGGAAATTCTTGCCTGCTTCTATTTTTTGTTTCTTCAGAAAAATTTTGTCTCTAGAGACTATACCAGGATTCAAGCCCTCTTGAACCATTGCTATTAGCCATAAGCTTGAATATTTTCTTTTGTTTGCTAAGGAATAAACTTGTAATTTTGTCCCAGTAGTTAAATTAACTTTGCTTTCTGCACAGTACCCCAAGCCCAGAAGAAAACAAAATATCAGCACTCATATATTAGAAAAAAAAAATCAGAATGGGAAACTGGATTTTGCTGGGTTTTTATCATGAGATGTTCTTGCTTCTGCACAAATAAAAGGAAGACAACAAATTTACCTACATCCTGCATTTTGGGTTCCACAAACCTCAGTTATGAACAGTTCAAGAATGTTTGCCTTCACCATGGGTGAAGGATGAAGAACCTAACATACCACAATTTAATTCCTTTTTCCTGTAAGAATCCATCATCCCTTCACAGCTCAAAAGTTTTGAGACTTTTAAACTGTGATTTTGGAAGACGTGAACAATTTTATTTCATTTCCCAGGTGCACATCAAAAACATGGCTTTTGAGAACTTATCATTAATAGTATATGGGGAAATTTTATCTTCCTCTGCCTTCCAAGCCCCTGCTTTTCTTATAAAATCACTAAGGTTCAAAAAGCCCTCAGAGATCATTGAATTCAATGGTTAACCCAGCCCTGCCAGGTCCACCATGTCCCCAAGTGACACATCCTTTGGTGATCCCACCACTTCCCTGGCAGTCTGCTCAAATGACTGACCATCCTTTCAGTAAAAAATCTAAATATCCAATCTAAACTTCCTCTGGTACAACTTGGTGCCATTTCCTCTCCTCCTGTCACCTGGGAGATGAATCTGCCTCCCACCTGGCTACACCCTCCTGTCACACACTCCTGGCTGAGGGAGTTGTAGAGAGCAGTAAGATTCCCCCTGAACCTCCTTTTCTCCAGGCTGAGCCCCCTCAGCTCCCTCAGCCACTGCTCATCAGATGTGCTGCAGACACTTCCCCCGCTCTGTTGCCCTTTTCTGGACACACAAAGGTCCCCTCTCCTTCACCACACAAACAAGGGTGCTTGTCCCCAACACCACCTGCGACTTCCCCACAGCTCTGCTGCCTCTTTTGCTGTGGAAAAAATGGTATCTGTTACAACTGAGAGAAGGCTCAGATCTCTGGTAGTTTCTCTCTTTTTTTGTTTCTTTTTTTTTTATTATTTTTTATAAATCCAAGTCCTTTGCTGCTGTGGTGTGTAGCAAGTCCATCTCTTCACAGCTTTCCATCCCAAATCTCCACCCTGCTGCACAATTCAAGATCTTCTTGCTCTTCTTCTCCCATAGTAGGAGCAGCTTAGCTCCTGACCCTAATCAGTTCTGCCTCTTGCTAAGAAGCGTTGAGCCATTTTCAATACCAAAATGGCACAGGAAAGGACTTTGAGCCGCTATCAAAACTAATAAACCACTGCCCAGAGTTGTGAAGAACTAGAGAGGAGATGTGATTGTGAGTCCTGCCACATTTTACAACACTAGAAAGGAAGGGGTTTGGTGGGAAAGACACCTGGGAGGCCTCAATAATCCCTTAAATGCAGCCACAGTGAATTCCTTGAGCTGGAGGCAGGTCTGCAGCCTTCAGCAGCAGAATGGGTTTTGCCAAAGGGAGGATGGATCTGTGCAGCCTCGACACATGCAGAACCCATTTCCAACAACCACTCACTTCCATCTGTTTCCTGCACCTCTGGGGCTCTGCTTGCCTTGAGCTTTAAACCCCAGACTTATGTAACCTAAAAAGGGCAAGAAAAATAGCCAAGAATCATCCATTTCAATTTGCACTTTTTGCCGTTGGGGGAGCAGGGGGCTACCAGGGAATTGGCTGGTGGTGATGTTGTTATTTTGGTCAAGACAAAAAATCATCCCAAATATGAATATAGAAAATAATTCATTATGAAGTAACCACTTCAATTTCTTCCTTCTTGCAGATGCTTGAAGACTATTTCTCTCTAAATGGAGGGACAGCTGCAGAGAGATAATTTTTTGCAGGAAATGCAGCTCTGATGAATATCAGTTGCTGAATTTCCCCTCTGTCCACCCTGAAACATTTCACCTGTTCATCTAATAGTTTTTTGGAGAAACAGGGCTGATTTATCCTTGCCACAGAGTTAACTGGCTTTTAACAAGGATTTATCCTAACTTCATTTTACAGGAGGCTCAGTCCTCCTTTCAAGATCAAATCCCTGTGTTGCATAAAACCCAGATATTCTGGGACATGGAGAACATGGGAAAACTATCTGTGACCTCTGGGACCACAGCAGCTTGGATTTAGCTGGCTTTCCTAGGAAAAATAACTCACATTTCCTAGAGCAAAGAAACATAATGGTACAACAACTGAGAAGTTGCAAAGGAGACACTCTGGTGTGTGAAATTCCCCTACCTTCAAAGGATTTTATTTTAGGTAGCCTCAATACCATGTGGAAAGACAGAAAGGGATAAGAGACAGGAATGTAATAAGGGATTTGATATGGAAGCTCCCAAAACAAAAATCTCGTCCCAAAATTCATTGTGTAAATTGAAGCTCTCAATGTGTGCAGGGTTACCACATGAGCTGAACAAATGGGAATGTGAAAGTGGGTTTGATTTTGTTTTCTGGATTTTAATACTTGCTAAGTATTTTGTGCTGCACATAGAAAACATGCAGAGATTCTGACTGTGCCAGTCTTAGATTAATTTAACTGAGGGGAGAGAAATTTCAAACAGTTCAGACTGGTTTGGGCTCATTTGGCTATAGCTGGAGGAGAATGCACACCAGTAGTTCTCAGTAATTTTGTGTTAGGTTTCAAAAACCCCCATTGAACACTGTTTGTTGTATTAACAATTTTTCTACTGTTATTCCATAAAAGTAAGCAGACTTTTGCAATTCCATCTTAGAGATTTCCACAAGGGTGGTATCCCAGAGACTGACTCCTGAAACAGTATTTAACCATTTCAGTGGGAATTTCATATGAATAACATGTCTCAGGGAAGAGCTTGATTTCAAATCACTTTCAGTGGTAAGGCTGGCGCACACAGGCAATCCTAAGGTAACATCATTGTAACTCTCCACAAAACATCAAACTCTCGTGAGGGGACCAATCACCTTGGCCTCAAGGAGCCAAAATTTAACTTAAAATCTTTTTCAGCCAGTTTTATTCATAATCATAGCTAATCATAATTTTTCCCCCTTCTATAAATTAAGAACCATAAAAAGTCCTCCTGGTCTCCCTTATTTCTTCTTGTTGGTGTAGATAAAGGCTACTTTACAAAACACTCTGTGCCTGTTTATTTACATATAACTTAACATAATGAGCCACTATAATCTTACATGAGGCCTCTGAGCAGTATTGAAATATAGATTGTTACTAATAACCATGGCAGTTCCATGTTACTGGTGTTGAAATGGCAATCCTTCCCTGCCTGCTTGCCCATGGAGCAGAAGAGAATGTTTGCTGAATTTCCAGTGGGCACATCAGGAAAACACCATCAACCACAGCAGAAATTTGCTGCTTTACTGAATGGGGTCCTTCTTTTAGTGAATTCCTGTGATGGAGTTTCCTAAACTAAAAAAAATAAAACCAAAACAACATTGTCCAACTCTGTTGGCCACAAAAATGCCATTCTTCAGGTGTGCCAGCTTTACAATAAGTTGGAAGCATTTGTTACACAACAATTTTCCACCTGTAAACAGCATTTCTTGAAACAGAGACTTTGTGTTGAAATATTTTGATTTTGGTTAAATATCTGATGGGAAATTTGGATTGTTTTGACTTCTTCATTTCACTCTGGTGTTGACGTGTTTTGTTTCAGTAAAGCAGAGAGGGTTTGTTTTGACTTTCTTTCTCTGTTTTATTTCACCCTCATTTTATATTACCATCCTTCCAATACTGTGTTTATGTATTTGCCTGTTATAGTAACAGTTCCTTTGGACATCTGAAAATATGCCGAGATGAAAGAAAATGAGTATATTTCATCTTTTCTCTGAGCAGTATTGATTACTTCACAACATAATGTTTGTACAATCACTGATGTTTTGGATGGTTTTTTCTTTTCTCATTTCACTAAAGTTCCATTTTGCTGCAAAAGCAATTTTCAAAATGGCACCTTTTCCCATAGACAGGCACATTTATTTACCATCAAAACTAATGTGCTAACTAACAGTGTCAAACCACATTCAGCTGCCATGACAATTAATTTCCCACTGCCTGGCCACAGCTGCCCTTTTTCCTCCCAATTTACAGGCCCTTCATTGTACAACCTTCCCCTTGCATTGGAATAAGTTATTTGGCCTCCTTGCTGGGGAAACAAGGTGCTGTTTCAGGTCTACTGGGAGGTGTTCTTGCCCATGGAAGGGTGATGGAAGTGGGTGATTATTTAGTTCCCTTCCAACTCATGCCACCCTATGATTCTGTAATCCTCTACAGTGTCCACAAAAAGGCAGGTTTTGACTCCTGATTCAAGGCAGTGGAAAATCATGGCAGCATTCAGGTTAAGTTGCACATTAATCCTTGTGAGGTGTACAGAAAACCTAGGAATATCTCCAGAGAGTTGAGAACCTTGTTTCCAAACAGCATCCTTGGGATGTTAATGGACGCTGGCAAAGTATCTCCACCAGCCTTACCCCCAGAGTGTCTCCTCATGTCAGCTTTTGATCTGAACAAATCCCAGGAATTACAGCTAGGGAAGGGATGTGCAGTCAGTGAGGTGGGAGTTGGATCTTTGCTGAAGATTTGTCTCCACCTGGAAGTCTATCAATTAAATTACAAAGCCAGGTCTTTGTATAACACTGTGTCCCATTCTATATCCCAACAAACCTTGGAACCCATTGTTAATTCCTACCATTGTTCCAATGCAATAAAACCCTTTCCTATTCTTTGTTGCCCAGCTGGTGCTTCCTAATGCCCCGGGATATGACTTCAGGATGCTCTGGTATCCATTTGATCTTTCCTGTACGTTCAGATTTAAAAGCATTTTTCTCTATTTACCTCTTAATATTCTCCCTACTCACCATGCATGAAAACCCTGATGTTTTATTCAGGGGCAGTTGTCTCTGGCCATACTTCTGCCAAATTAAATACCAGCAGCATTACAATGTTGTTGCATAGCTTCAGCTTTAATTCGCTGACAATATTTTTATTGCTCCAGATTTTGACTCACATATTCGTACTTCTCGATGCTTTCCTTGTTCTCACTTCTATTTCCACCTCTGTACTGCTTGTTATCTATTATTACCAGGTTGCCACAGTAACTGCATTCCTCAACACTCCTTATTTGTTCCACACCAATTGTTATATGGACTGTGTTTGTTCCCATCGTTGCCAAGATCTTGATCCTTTTTTTTTGTTGTTGAAATTTCGTCCTGTTCCATGATTTGGAAGCTTTTGTCTGCGCATCATGGGGCAAGAAAGAAGAAAGGTAACTCCTCCTCCAAGGCCCCACATTCACTGTTCTCACTGAAAATATTGCTGTTCTCTTAGGTCAGTTGGCTCTAACACATCATTCTCTGCAGGTCATCAAGTTTTCCACCTCTCTGACCATCCAAGGAGTAGGGATTCTCCCCATTCAGCCTGGTGTTATATGCAGGACTGCTCTGAGTGTGAGGTACAGCAAACTGCTCGCCTCAGGAAACTTGTCCAGGCTGCAGAAACATCCCCATGGGCAGCACTGGAAAAGCCCAAATCCCACTCCAGACCAGTGCACCCTTCCTGAAACTGCAATATGAACTCCTGCACGCTCAGCGAGGGGATTTCTTTCTCTCAATCTCTATGTTTTGCTGCCCTCTCCTGCTCAGCCAGGAAACCTCTCAAACCTCTCAAACCGGGGACTGCAGAGCCCACCTGGAAATTTTAGGTTCCCTCATAGGTATGACAAGTCTTGCCAGAGCAGAGCATCCCTGATGGGAGGAAAGTGGCAGAGGCAGCAAGGAGGTACAGGGTGTCAGTGGAAACCAGGATTAACCTTTCTGACTATCTGTTCTGGAAAAAAAAACCAAACAAACCAAAACAAACAAACAACAAAAAAAAAAACAACAGCAGTGAGGCAATTGCTCTACAAAAGAAGCGGTACTCAAATGTTTTTACAGCTTGACTCAATCACTAAATGAGGCATTATCCCCTGCTTCCTTAAGTCTCTGAAGCTCAGGACGTGGTGGTAGGAGGAGGTCAGAGAAGTCACTGCAGCATTGCAGCCACTGCTGTAGTGGAGTCTCTGAGCTCAACAGTTTGGGGATCCCAAATGGCCCCTCCATGTTCTTCACTCCCACAGCAGCAGCAGCAGCAGCAAAAGTCAGTGACCTTTAGACAGTGACCACCTAAACCAGCAAAGGGCAGTGCTGCCACGCCCTTCACACAAACCCTGTCCCTGGGAAGCACCTCACTAAAGTTCCAGTCTCAGCAATGTTATTGCCTACAAAAATTCTCCATTTCAGGCATCACTGGAGTGATTTCATGGTGCTTTTACCAATTCATTGATTAATGAACTTGCTGTGCTGCAGAACAAAAACCTTCTTGCCCAGAAGCCCAGCACTAAGGGCATGAACTGCTACACTGCCATTCAAGCACCAGAAATGGAGCAGCTTTCTCCCACTGAAAACTGTCAGAGGTAAGAGCAGATTTGGGCTGATTTTAGTGGGTTCACTCACTTTATTCCTGAAGGGAAGGCAAATAGCTTCCTTTAACTCATTCCTTGTGGTGGGGTGCCAGGCCATCCCTTGGTAATGCAGCCAGCCAAGCCATAAATCACTGAATCATGGAATATTTTGGGTTAGAAGGCACCTTTAAAAGTCACCAAGTCTAACCCTCCTGTCATGATCAGGGACTCCTGCAAAAAGATCAAGTTGCTTAGAGACCTGTCCAACCTAAACCTGAAAGTTTCCAGGGATGGGGCAGCCACCACATCTCTTCCTTCACTGCTCCCAACTGACAGATCTACAAATTATTGAATCCTCAGCTTGCTTTAGACATGAAACTGTTTACCTCACCTGAAAACAGACTGGCAAAAATGTATGCATTGCAATGTGTGTTTTACACTCATAACTTCTGTGTGTTCTTCATAACTTATTTTCTCTACGAAGCCGTGGTAAAATTTTTGAGAAAGGTAATAGGGACAGCAAAAGATATAGAATTTAATTACAAGAAGCATTTATTTACAAGAAGGCCAGAAAGGAACTTTTACCACCCCTTCCCATAGTAACAGAACAAGAGGTAATGACCTTAAGATCAAGGTGAGGGGATTTAGATTGGATATTAGAAAGAAATTCTTCCCTGTGAGGGTGGTGAGGGTCTGGCACAGGTTGCCCAGAGAAGCTGTGGCTGCCCCATCCCTGGAAATCAAGGCCAGGTTAGATGGGGCTTGGAGCAACCTGGAACAGTGGAGGGTATCCCTGCCCATGGCAGGGGGGTTGGAGCAAGATAATATTGAAGGTCCCTTCCAACACAAGCCATCCTAGGATTCTCTGGATATAATTTCCAGCTGACTAATAAAGCCACCAGCTGATCCTCATTCCACACTAGCAGAGAGGAGAGACTAAGGCAAGGGTGGTGCTGCAGAAGCTGCAGAAAATGGACATGGGCATAAATGTGACAATAAAAGTCACAGAGAAGAAAAGCTGAAAGAAGGTCACCTTGACAAGTCAACTAATGCAATATTTATTGGCTTTTGAAAGAAGAGTTTATTGAGCAAGAAAGAATGACATCAACCAATAGAGGATGAAAACAAGCAGTCAGTAAGAGTTGGCTTAAAGCTCTATCCAAGCACATGTGGAGGAATATAAAGCAGGAAGAGGGATGTATCCAAGACAGGGCTGGTGGATATGTTATCCCCATGCTCAGTGACCAGAGAAGTGCTGCAGGGGAACTGGAGCAGTCAGTATCATGGAAAGGACATTGTACAGCAAGCCTGTCACAAATTACCCCAAATCTTTACCAAGAATGCCGTCCCTTGTGATGATGTCAATATATGGAGTTTCTAATACTAAGTAATTACCTGGGGGGGGGGAAAGAGAAAGAAAAAGAAAAACAAAACAAAAAACAACCAAAACCAAGTAACAATCCAAAACCCATGAAATGTGGCATCAGCTAGAAAGTGCATACGTGCTTGGGAAAACCGGAAAAAACCCCATCAGTTTTGTTTTAAATTCAGATACTAACATTTACACTGAAATGTCAAGCCAGGAGAGAATGGAATCAACTGAGCCTGTAAAAGCAAAATAGGCCACATTATTAGACAGCAGTTTTAAAATTAGTTTTGATGCTCACTTCATTATATCCCCTTGGCTGAGTCAGGAAAACAGAGCCTTGCCTTATTATTACCTTTTCACATTGTTATGAAGGTCCTTGATTGGGTTCAGTAGATGATCTCAATGGGATCTGTCAAACAATAGGATAATCTTCATTTCAGTGAAAAAGCTCTCTCTCCCAAAGGCACCTTTTTTGATAAATGGCTCTTTCATGTAGACACAAGCCTAGCAAGGCATTGATTCATGTGTTCAAAATATAATGGCTTACATGATTAACAAAAAGTTAACATGAGAAAGGTATAATGTACTTAAGGAAATTCTCTTTATTCCTGAGAAGAAAGGAAAAGATGGGATAGAAAAGTAATATTTACTGCCAGCTCCACAGCAACTACATCCACACACAGTATAATTATTCAAATTCCACTGCCCTCCATTAAGGTGGGGGTCCAGGGAACTTAGGACAATAGATCACCTGGAGTAGCCTAAACATGTAACTCTATTGGAAGAAAATTTCTTGATAAATTTATCAAAATTATGAGCAATTTCTTCCAACACAGTTAGAACTTGAGTATAAAATGAATCAAATCAGTGTAAGCAGAAAGGTGCATTTGTCAAAGCAGTATTACCAGCAAGGAAGCACATTACAGCACAAGTGTGGAAAACTGCACTTTCTTTGCTCAGAAAAGCTATAATTTGGCAAAGAACTTCAGCATGTGCCTAAATTATGAAGTACATTACATATGATGGAAATCAAGCAGTGGGGTTGTTATTCCCCAGAATGTTGTAACTTAATCTTGTCCATTTGTTAATTAACAGTGCATGGGAGAAAATACTTTTTTGAATCCAATAATAGATATATCCAGAGAAGCAGGAGCACAAGTGTGATTGGTACAAGACTTCTGGCTGTGATGTCCAGAGCTCACAGAGCTTGTACAACCACATCCATTTCTGATTCACCTGTGATTGAACACGCTACAGATCTGCCAATAAACCAGAGCGCCTCAGGCCTTCTGGAAAACCATTCTACAGGAGAAACATGAAAATCCTGACTTCTCTTATTTATGATTTAAAGCAGAATCTCCAGAGCTTTGCCAAGGCTGAGAAACATCCATGCCTTTGGCTTGTGGCCACCTCCAGCTAATAGAGGTCAGGAGGAATAACACCTCCCCCCTGGCACCAGGACTACCTGTAGCATCTCAAGTCGTGTGCTGTGGGTTACTGCACAAGGCAATTACCTGTCCCTTCTCTAATTCCTGTCTCTGCCCACCAGGGACATCTCCAGGAGGATCTCAAAGGCAACAACAAACAGGATGAGAGGACACAGCCTTAAGCTGTTCCAGGGAAGCTTCAGGTTGCACATCAAGAAGAATTTCTTCACAGAAAGGGTGATTAAACTTTGGAATCGCCTGCTCAGGGTGGTGGTGGTGGAATCACCATTCCTGGAGGTGCTTGAGAAGTGACTGGACGTGGTGCTCAGTGCTGTGGTGTTGTGGTTTTAGTGGTATTTAAAATGTCTATGTACCTGTTAGAATCACTTACTTATTTCTTGCTGTGACATAGGACTAGGAGAAAGAGCAAAACAGGCCTAAAACTTCAAAAGAAGAACAAAGAAAACTTTATTGACAAATTAAACTATTTTGTGGAAATCAGAATGAAACCTTTAAATCTCTTCTCTTCCCCCCAACACCCTTTTTCCTTTCCCACAAACATAACAATGTAGAGAGGACAAAACTCTAAGATTTCTCACTCTTAA
>VWZN01007239.1:33857-61261 GCA_013396955.1 Regulus satrapa | reverse complement strand
AAAAAAAAAAACAAAAAAACCAAAAACTCAGCTCGGCCAGCCAGGGCCCTCCCAGCCATACGGGCCAGGGCTGGCATTAACTCTCCTCCCCCTGGAAGGAAAAGGGAGTCCCTCTTTCCCAGGCTTTCAATTTTAAAGTGTGTATCTCACAGAGGCGTACCCTTTTCTGATTGGTCTATTACTTCTGTGGGCTGGGTTCCATCTGAAACCAGCGCATGTGGTTTCGCTGACAAGGTGGTGATTTGACAAAGATCGGACTCCAATGATCTTCAGGTCTTTCCCAGCCTAAGTGGTTCTGTGATTCTGTGTCAGCTTTCAGGTTAAACCTGAAGGACGGCAGGAAATGTAGCTGTGCACTGGGAACTAGAACTGGAAATGTGGGGAAGACAGCAGAGTGGGGAGGATAAGCAAAGCTAAGAAAAGGATTAGCGTGTGTAGTGTTGCCTTTTATCTTTTCAAGTCAATCCTGAAGCAGCCTGAAAACTGTGAAGATGGCCAAGCAGAGACCTTTGGACTCAGGCCTCACTGGTAATATAATTTAGTTCCTCCATCACCTCCACGCTCTTAATTCCTGATAATCCTCAAATGTGTAAATATTAGTTCAATCCCAGGCTATTTTGCAATAAAGCAGCAGTCGGTCTTCTGGGAAACAACCCCCAGTTTCTCATGGGTAAATTTTTAGTAGAAAGCTCTTGCTCAGTGACCAGTACATGAGATTTCACCAAGTTTGGCTCTCCTTGCCTTACAGTGTGTTCCAACAGGGTCACCCCTGGCTTTGCATCTCCAGGGCACAGAGCCCAATGCAGTGTAAAAGCAAAAGGTCTGTTCTGGAGGAGACAATTATTGATCACCATGGGGGAATGGTGGGTGTAACCAATGAGGGGGATAGGGAAAGGGACAAAAGAATGGCAGTAGATGGCTGAGGAAACACAGAAGATAAAGGGATGTAAACCCCAGACCTTCTCATTTTTCCCTGTATAGAGCCCCACTGTGAAAGCACCCAACTCCCAATTAAAACTCAGCACTGCAGCCCCTTTTCCCAGGGTGCTGACCTCCTATCTCACCTGCAGATTATGGCCAAACACAACAAAGCTGAACTCTGCAGGGCCACAGTTTCTCGTGGAATGGTTACAGCTATGGTATGCTCCAGTCTGTCCCAATAGAGCTGTGTGGAGCTTTGACAGAGGAAATCTGGGCCCAGTCCTCAAGAGTTCATGAACCTTGCAGTAAAATTGGCCCCAAATCAAAAAAATCCTGGGCTCACATCCAAGAAAAACTCCAGTTCCAAGAACATCCTGCCTTACCATAGTTCTTCTACATCCATCCACTCAGACCATGCCAGGAAATACTCAATGCTCTTTTCATCTTGAACTGCACACACACAAGTGGTGAGGGATCTTGGTAGCAGGAAAACAGGCCAAAGCAGAGGGGCCAGGTGTCTGTTAAAACCAGCTGTAAGGATTCTTTCTCCTCTCTACTAGCTGGTTTAACAACTGGCTATTAGTTCACAGAAATTACAGCTGAATTCCTATGGAATTATACACTCCATCCCTCTGCTCTTGTGCTGAATATCAAGGAAGAGGCAAGGAAGGTTTTAGGCTTTTCCTCCCATTCTCCAAGCAGAAGGGCATTTGGCTTTTCATATTTGTCAGCCTACTCTGGGAAAATCACTTTCAAACACATGGCATGAACCCAGAAAGCTGCAAATAGATAAAGGGATTTGATGGTGTGTGCCCTGGCAGACAATAGCTCTGCACAGGCATTGTTAGGATAGGCATGGCCAGCTTGCAGCTGCCAGGCTTCAGCTGGTTCCCACACAGCCCAGAAAAGGCTCTCGTGTACATCCCTGGCCCTGCAGCAGTGCTGAGCTGCCAGGACCTCCCAGGCTATCTGGCTCCTCAGACACTGTAGGACATCAGCAGAGGATGGACAACCCAAACCCTCTGGGTGGGTGCTGGGACTCTCTTTTGCAGCCCAGACAACTGACACTGGCCTAAGCCCCTGATGTCATCAAATCATAGAATATCCCAAGTTGGAAGAATCCAACAAAGATCACTGAGTCCAGCTCCTGGCCCTACAATAAGATAGCTTCAAAAATCCCACCATGAGCTCAAAAGCATAGTCCAAACACTCCTTGAACTCTGGCAGGCTTGGGGTTGTATCCTGTCCTGCCTGTGGTCTACTCTTGGAGCACTTCCAACTCTCCAGATAGGTGTGAAAACCCCACATTTTTCAACCCTCAGCCATACAGAGAGCCTGATACGCTGTGGGGAGGTTTCTACCCTGGAACAACAGTATGCACCCAATATCTGGAGTCTCCTTCCAGCTCCTTCTTTCAGGAATAGGTGAGGCACACTCACGGGACTGAGATACCCACCTTGCCACAGCAAGGGGCAGAGTGTTCTGTGTCAGGGTGTGAATTTCTTTCAACCCCAGGACACACAGCAAATAGCTCAGGGGTTCACAAAGAAACCTCGACGTGGATTTTTTCAGGTTTAGTCAGACAGGGTTAGACAAGCATGCTGCTGTCCTTTGCACTGCATTCCTGGGTACTGCATGCTCAGTGAGCAGGGAAACTCTGCCCATGATAGATGTACTAAATGGGTAGGACAACAGTGGAACAGCTTAGCACAACATCACTCTATAGCCTATACCACTGACATCGATTTTCCTTTCAATCAAGAAAAAGCAGGAGAAAACTCTGCTCCTACCACTGCCACCTGCAGGAATTTCCAGTCATCCATGCAGAGAAGTCTGTTATCATCACTCTGCAGATTATAAAGGAAGCAAAAATCCCGCTGTTGATTTGACAAGCAGTGTCAGCCCTCTGAGAAGCAGGTTCAGGTCTTCCTGACACCTCCCATTCCCTCTACGGCTCTGAGAATGTTTTTTGATCTCTCTGTGACCTTCAGATCTGCCTCTATAAAATGAAGCTAATGCTGCTGACCCAGAAGGCTGTTGAAAGGAGAAAGGTCTTCACTTATCTCTGGTACCACACATAAAGAACCAAGAGAGAGCCTAAGAAGACAAGAAGGGGGTTATGTTCTGCTCCTGTGCTTAATTGAATAAGCTGCTATTTGCAAGTAATTAAGGGAAAATGCAAGTGTCGGTGAGGTGAAAGAGGAGAATTCCTCTAATTTACATCTCATTGCCACTGAGATAAATATGCTTTCCTCATTCTTATCAAAATGATTAACAAGACTTGCCTTAATAGCAATGCCTTTTAGCTACTGTTATCAGCTAATGATTAGACTAACAGGTAGATAAGAAGTTAGCTACCCCTTGGAAGTTTCACCTGCTTGTTTCATGAAAAAAATTCCCACCAGTCTTCCATCCAGTCCCAGTTACAGTCCCAGTTTTGCTGCAGATTTACCCAATAATGGAACAGAGAGATGTTAAAGCCTGTTTAAATGCCTCACTCCATCCGTGGCAGCATGATCTGCATCAGTCGTTGTCCGACTGTCTGCAGCCCAGACAAAGCAAACACATCATGACTCCTGAAGTCCAAGCTCAGGTACCTCCGCACAGGTTTCACTTTTCCCTCACATCTCCCTCAGCCCATGTCATTTGTATTCCAGCATTCATGTAAGTGATGAGAACGGTGTTTGGGATTGAACTCGCACACCTGCTGAATCAGCCACATGAACAGACCTTTGATGGCTGCACATGGTTTTGGATGAGGTTCTATCAAATACAGGCTGGATTTGAGGCTCCCCAGGCTAATACTACAGGTAGCACTCAGGATTTAGGACAGCCACAGGATTTAGGTGTTGGCTGTGTGACAGTGTTTGATCTCCATTAAAATCAAGACAGACCATGGGCAGCACTCAGATGCTTAGAACAGAGATCTCCAGTGTCCCTCTGCCACTCCCAGGCAGTTTGGGTATCACAGGCCACGTGAAATTGCCCTAGAAGTCCAGAAAATCAAGTCCTTTCCATGGTGAGCAGAGTCAGCAGGAGAAAGATTCACTCTAACACAGATGTCTTTGAGCTATTGATCCGGGAAGAAGTCAGTCACTCATAAGTTCTGGGCTATTTCTGTCTTGGCTGTAGAGATTTTTTGATGCTGCCAGGTATGTCAGACAGCATTGGGCATCCTTTTGGGTCAGTTTTTCTTTTCTCTAAGCAAATTCCTACCTGACATTTTAAGCTTGCAAGAGTGCATTAAATAGCAGCACAACACTTGAATAATTTTACATTTAGATTGCCTCTCGCCTGTGTTTGCTATATGGGATGCTCACTCTGCTCCTTGCCAATAAGCCATCCAGAGAAGCAGAATGACATTAATGATCAGGAAAAAAACAAAAGCTAGTCAGTAATAACCTCAGTGGTAATTTCATGATGAGAAATTCACTCGCTCCTTTATTTGTGCCTGGGAGCACTCGTTCTTATTATGAATCCTCAGGCATAAAAAGTGGATGTGATTTCTAATTTAAATAGAGTTTGTATAACCCTCTGAAAATGAATCTTTATGAAATGATAAGGCAGTATCATTCTAATATTGTGTTTTGAAGGGTGCCACATGTTCTGAATAATGTTGCAGGTGCATAATTGAGCAGGCAGCACTGGCTTTAATGGGACAGAAATGAACCCCTTTGAGGCTCCTCACAGACTCGGTTTAGCTAAGTGCTAACATGGAGTGGACAGAGGACCTGTGCCCCTGGAAAAGACACATTTCTCTAGCCCAGGTTGCTCCACGACCCATCCAAACTGGACTTGAGCACTGCCTGTGTTGGAAGGGACCTACAAAGAGCAAGTCCAACTCAGGGTTTTGTGGAATGTGCTGTGGTGTTGATGATGCCTCATCCTGAACACCTGAGAAAGAGTGACACCTAATAAACCTAGAAACTACTGACAGGCATGAGACTCTCCCAGGAGCAAATGGGGTTTTCTCAATTCCATTTGTTGCAACTCAACTGTTGCAAATTATCTAAAGACATTTCTTGCTCGGACAGGACACAACAAGCCCTGCTACAGAGCTCCTGTGGACACCAGTGTCGGCACCCTTTGCACACCACAAAGCAATGTGGCATCTCTCTCGCTTAGCAGAAAACCAATAAAGCAACAGATCCCTGCTCAAAGGATTCCCAGACCCTTAGATATGGCAAAAAGTATGAACTAGCTTCATCACTTGACAAGGTTAAAGCAGGAAACAACAATTTTTTTTTGAAAATTTAGACTTGCATCACTGTGCTAGAGTTAAGAGGAAACCATGATGTCAGATTTTATTTCAGTTTTGCAGAATAAAACCTTCCTTAATTGTTTCAGTATCTCAGATACCTTCTGTCTCCTGTCACCTTCTTTAGGTGAAATCTTTGTCCATGGATTCTCTGGCATTCACACTGTCTAAAGCTATTTTGAGTGCCAAATACAAGTTTTGAAAGTGGTTTTTATGTCCTTCCTTTTACATCCATGCCCTGCCCTGCAGTGAGAAGGAAGAGGGGTGGTACAAAGGCTTCCAGATCATTTAAAATATCCTTTCCCAGCCTCGCTCACCTCCTCCTGGTCTTTTCCTCCCTTTTTCCTCCCAGCAGTGCTGTGTCTGCACCTGACTGTGCACCTGTCAGGCCCCACCTCCCTGTGTCTGCCACAGCTGCCTAAAACACATTTGTAAAACTCCTGAATGTTAAAAGAACTGTTAACCATAATTCTGCTCACTCCTACTAGGAGGACAAGGACACGGGGGTCTGGGCCATTCCTGTAACAGGGAATTCCTGTGTCTGGGAAAGCAGAGCCTCTCTGAAGGCTAAATAAACCCTAAGGTGCATGAAGAAGTAAGCAGGACTAAGAAGTGGTCTTAAGTTCTGTACTGTGATCTCATGTGCAGTGTGGAGCCAGCTCTAAAAATATTTTAAAGCATAAATTAAATACCACTCACATTGTTACAGAACTATGGAAAGATAACTTCGGGGAAGGTTACTTCGAGGAAGATCACACAGAGCATGAGGCTGATTTTGTTCTTACAGAGCAAACCAAAGATAACATCTCACAAAGCACACAAAGAAATGGCAGTGAGTTGGTTTGTCAGTCAATTTGCCACTTCCTCTTCTCCATATTTATGGAGAATCACTACCCAAGGAACCTGTGTACCTTCATCTTAAAATTAAAACAAATCCTCCACTGTATTTTCACCAGCACAAAATATGATTAAATCACCATTCTTCTGATCCTGGGCGGAGTTTAGAGCTCTGATATGACAGAAATAACTACAGAGCAAGTGGCAGAGAGTCAAGATCCTTGAGGGGAAGGGTTTGGAAACTACCTCTGGGATTCAAGAGGGTGAGCAGGTCTCAAGCATATGGCTGAAGTAATTGGTCTCAGTTCCTTGCTTCACCGAGCAGTTCAGGATACCCAGCATGGCCTCCCAGCATAGTGGGAGGGGGGAAGTCAGAGCATAAGAACCATATTTCTCTTCTCTCTTAGAAAGGAAGAGCACATGATTTGCACAGTCAGCGTCAAATGGGCATCAGTGACATGAAAACCAGGTCATGATCAAGTTATGCTGGAGGTTAAGGTGAACTTGAAGGAATGCTGGAGGATGGACATGAAAAAAAGCAACTTGAAATCAAAGGACTGGTATTGTTGAATTTCTCTGTCTTGGGAAAAAAACAGTTCCTGGCAGGAAGAAGTTTTTTTCCCAATGTACTGGCACATGAATTAACCCCTCCCTCTGGAAAACACTTTGTCTTGTAATGTAAGTGAAAAATTATCAGTTCTATGGCTGTAGTGATGCCAAAATCCACTTTAGTGACAGGTAAAAAAATTACCAGGAAAGAAAAAATCTTATCTCCATCATATACAGAGGGAAAGGGTGGCAAGGAAAAGGACTGCTGGGAGCTCAGAGGGGCAGGAGCTCAGGGGTTTGTGGCTGGCAGCTTTCCTGCCTGCCTGTGAATCTCTTATGGCCCAGAAACTTATGGTATACACTACACTTCCAATAAAAAGAAGAAAGGCAATTAAGAATCTTTTACCAAAAAGCTCAAGGAAAGGACAGAGCCCAGAAATCTGAGCCAAAAACAAATCCAAAAAAGCCACCTATAAAAGCTCAATCTTCAGAGATGACTCTACAATTCCAGCACTCATCCACATGAATCTGCTGAAAAGTGACTTTTTTTTTTTTTTAATGGGGAGGTGGGGACCAGAGAGAAGAAGGAGAAGGGAAAATCCTGCCTGTGAGTGGCTCCCTGATGCTGAGCAGTGGGGTGAGATCACCCAAAAGCCCCCCGAGCTGACTCCTCACTGCTCCCTACTGGGAGGAAAGCCCAGATCTCCAAAACCTGAGGTCCAGCTCCCAGGGTTTGGTATTTTCATCCTGCCAGCCTGACCCAGAGATTTGTCCTAGTTCTGTTGACTGCAACAGCAGGAAAACAACCTGGGAAGAGGTGGAGATACCTGAATTCTAGAGTTAGATCAACCTCACACTTTGAGGGGTTGGTCTGGGTGTCTCCCACTCTTTATCTCCCAACAGGAGATGCTAAATATCTTCCTTACATGGCAAAAACAAAAATCAGACTGACTAAACATTTGTGGTTTTTATTGGATCATAGATCAGCTTTTGGGTATGGAAATCTATATCAAAGGTAGTTTGTGGTTTCATTGCAAAAGTTTGTTTTGTGAATAAAGTTAACTAGGCTAATTAAAAGAGGAAAAAGAGAGAGTACTCTCCCTCTTACTGGGCAATAAACTGGGAGTAGTGAGTTAATAAAAAAGAAAAACTATCATGAGGAAAGAGATGGTATTTCTTCAGCTTCCCACCTTCATCTCATAAAAAAAGCAAGACTGTGCACTGCTGGATAAATAGAATTCACCAAAGAGTGATAGATGGCTACACACTTCCCATATTTATTCTCTTGAACATGTCCAATAAGCTTCAAAAGCACAGAGAAACTTCAGCAGGCATCCCTCTGTGTTCCACTCCTCAAATCCCTCCTACAGCTGCTGTGCCTTTCTCCATCCCTTAAATACTCTGAGCCATGACCACCCAACACCTGGTAAAGGAGCAAAAGGAGACTGTGCCTGCTGGCTCAGCCGTGAAACCTACTGGAAAACAGGTGAAAATGGAAATCAAAGCAGCAGGCACCCACAGTGTTGTGAGACTGGAGCGGGGAAGCTCCTCCTGAGGAAGAGGAAGGCTGTGCAGGACCACCCTGAGGGCCCCTGTGCCCCACAGAGGTGCTCAAGCGAAGGACGTCCCCTAAAACAGCTCTGCCCCTGTTCTGTGGGGTGAGAGCTCCCACACCCCAGGCATCAGCAGCTCTCCCTGCACGCAGCAGGCTCCCAGGGGAGGATTTCAATCCCGGGCATGGCACAGCTGAGGCTCTGCTCTTGGCTCCAGGTCCTCGGGTTCGGCCGCAGACGGCAGAGAGGGTGGGCAGAGCAGTTTCACACGACCTTCCTCCCTGAACCAAAACTGCTGACGTCCACCCAGCCCCAACCCTGGGCACGGGGCCAGGGCTTGCCTGTGAAAGTCTGTCCCCCTTCCAAAACACATCAGCTGGAATTGCTGAGTCCCTGAACCTGCTCCGGGAACAACCCCGGGCTGTGGTTTCACCTACACGTGAACTGAACACAGCCTCAGTTTTCCTGATGCACAGCTCTCCAGCAATGACCTGCAAACCCCCACTGCACCTCTGAAATAAGGCTCTGGAGAGAAAAAAACAGCTTGCAGATTCACTATGGGCAATCCATAAATGAGACTTAAAATTATGTATTGCTATCCTCATTTTATAGCTCTATCTGTCCTATAGAGTTGGAGTTTTTATTTTGGTTTTTTTTGTTGTTTTTTGTTGTTGTTGTTGTTGTTGTTGTTGGTTGGTTTTTTTTTAAACTTTTGTTAGTCTTATTTTTCACCTAAAACAAATAAGGAAATTATTTATTTGAGTGTCATTCTTATCTTTAACAAGATACCTGGATTTCCATATCAAGGGATTGTTTCTTGTTTCTTGGAGATAACAAAAAAAAGTGCTCCAGGGAATTCTGATTTCCATTCAACAGCTTGTGAGAAACCTATTGGTAAAAACTAAGAAATATTCAAGGAAGAATTGAACAGATTGTGTCTGAGGATTATCTCTACACCCAAATGTATGTGTAAAAATAAATAAAAGCAATAAAAGCCATTCTATCTGAACAGAGATAGAAGCAGCCTTCTTTTGCAGTAGGAAAAGTCGTTACTTCAGCTATTATTTACAGAATCAGAGAGGTTTGTTTTGGAAAGGACCTTAAAGGTCATCTCATTCCAACTCTTCTGTCATGGGCAGGGACACCTTCCACTAGACCACATTACTGTCTCTATGACAATGGATGAGAAAAATAAACAAATACTGATTTGCAGAATAACTTTGCAAAATAACATTTCAAAAAATAATGGTTTAGCCTCTCTCTCTGTTTATGGGCTAGAAGGAAACAAGTTTAAAGAAACCTGGATAAGCTGATAACTGCATTATGCCAATTCATTCCTCCCTCCAGCACAGGTCCTTTAATGAGACCTTTTTGCATTGGAGAGAGGTCAGAACCAGCTGCCATCCCTTGGCTGACAGGTCAAACCCTCTTCTCAGTGAGGTGTTCAGCCTCACATCCCTTATGGAGCTGCAAGTATCTTCTGCAAGATTAAAACCATCTCTGGGGGAGATTTTCTGAGAAAAAGAACTTTTCTTGGACCATAATTTGACCTTGGGAAGATCAGCCTAGGCTGGGGGCTTTCTAGTGGAGAGGGCAGGGGTAAAGACATCCCAGTGCAGAAGGTCTGAACAACAGCACTCAAATGGCTAAACTACTTATTGAAACTCATCAAATCAAAGAATAATTTGGGTAGGAAGGGACTTTCAAACACCATCTCATTCCAGCCCACTCCCTTGAACACCTTCCACTCTCCCAGGTTGTTCCAAGTCCTGTCCAGCATGGCCTTGAACACTTCCAGGGATGGGGCAGCTTCTCTGGCAAACCTGTGTCAGGGCCTCATGACCCTCATAGGAAAGAATTTCTTCCCAACATCTAATCTAAGTCTCTCCTCTTTCAGTTAAAACCATTGCCCCTTGTTCTATCACTAACTGCCCATGTAAATACACTTTTCTGCATAGACAACAGCAGCTTGGAAACCTGCAACCTCTGCTCATGCACAAGAAAAGAAAACATTTAAGGCAAAAAAAGGGGATATTTTCCCCCCATCAGCCCTGCAGCCCAGCCCTGGGAGTAGGAAAAGATTCAGACAACAGATCTGCCCAGGTGTTTATCCACTGCAGAGCATCCCAGAGAGCTTCTTCCAACCCTCCTGGTCTGAACTCAGCAGACAAACAGTGGCTGTATGTCCCCATCAGCACTGTGCTCCTAAAAAGTGGCACCAGCAAGGAGCAAAGGTCTGGGAAATCTGGGAAGGCACAGAGGGAGGAGTGTGCAGGGAGGACTGCTGGCACTCCAGAGAGGTACAGGGGTGGTGTTGGCTGAGGATGAAGGCAGACAGGATTTGTCACACCACAGCCATGAGCTGTGACCTCTTCCCAGCTGAGCCCTGCACAGGCAGATACCAAAGCACTTGGGACAAACTGGGAAAAGGACCTCAACTCCAGCAAGAAGCTTGAATGAGTGAGGGAGGAGAAGGAGCAAACGAGACAGGATGTTTTCAAGGCTGGAGAAGCACCCTCTCTTGAGGAGCCTGCTCTCCTGTGCCATAGTTCTGCATCTTCCTTGTTTTCCCTGGGTTTCACCAGCACAAACAGGACCTTCCAAACCCCCCAGATGTCAACTCAGAGGATTCAGGATTAAAGTTATGGTTTGGAGCTGTACCATGGAGATGTTCAGGTCTGAAAAGAGAGGGGTCATTTACAGGGAAAATGAAAGACTTTCTCCTTGCTTTGCCTTGGATTTCCTCAGGGAGGCAGATGTTTGATTCCAGGATTTTGGAAGACATTTGTGCACCAGAGACACAAAGACGGCAGGAGGGAGAGAACAGAAAGACAGACATGTTCACTGATACCTAAATATATTTGCCTGATGGGGGGATAGCATATACGAAGGATTAACAGCAAAATGCCTGTTAATTAACTGAAAAACTAAAAAATCTTTCATACTTTTGGAAATAAGTAGCAGTCCTATTTAAGGATACTTGTTCATAAACAAACCCATATCAGTAGAAAATTTTCAGATTTATAGGAACCCTAGGATTTACATGTTTTATTAATGACCAGCAATGTCATATTTATCAACTTATAGGCCAAGAAAGAAATTAACTGATGGAAGCTAAAACCTGTGCTTGGTTGTGCTGACTGCTCCCACTGTGGTGACTGGAATTCCAGTCAGCCCCAGACATGGAAAAATCCTGAGTCAGGCCTTAAAACCCCCATGCCCTGCTTGAAAACCACAAGAGAATTTGACATTCATGAATAATAATAACAAAAACAGAAGCAGCAACAACCTTGGTGTCTCACCCTTGGCTTTTTTGCTGTATTTACAGCATGTATTCCTCAGCTAGAACTTATTTTTGATCATGAAGCCTGAGAATATAATATAGGGTCCTAGGAGTTAGATGTATCTGAATAAAAACTCATCTATTGCAAAACTAACTGTTAAATTACACAACAATGTGCTTGGCATCTTTACAAAGCAGGA
This sequence comes from Regulus satrapa, assembly GCA_013396955.1. NCBI lineage: Eukaryota > Metazoa > Chordata > Aves > Passeriformes > Regulidae > Regulus > Regulus satrapa. The sequence goes on along the minus strand of VWZN01007239.1, from coordinate 49,660 downwards.
ATATTTCTATTTTCTGCACTTACCTAACAAATCTAGCAGGCATCTTTCCTCTCCAGCATCAAAAGGACTTTATGGGGCAGCAGTAAAAACTGAATGAATAAACCCAGATAAGAAGCAATAAATGATTGTCTTAGGAANAAAGAAAGTAAGAAACTCAGAAAGTAAGAACAAAAAAAAAAAAAAAAAAAAAAAAAAAAAAAAAAGAACATACTTGTCTTGCAAAATATTGGAGCTGTAAAAAGCATTAGGGAAGAATTAAGCAACTTTATAGCTGATTTCAGGCTGTGGGCTTTGGGAGAACAGGGGTTTACATCCCAATGATCTTCTGCACATGAAGCATTGATGGACCCTTTTTTTGTGCATGTGCATTTGGACATTTTTAGTTTTGTCCTTCTCTCAATTTATTCAGCTTTGCATTGAAAGACAGAATAAGAGAGCAGCAATGGGAAAGCAAAAAATACCCTTGATTTTTATTTTCCAAAAATGGGCAGTTTGGAGGAGAAAAAAAAAAAAAAAGAAAGTTTTGTTTGGTGGGTTAAGACAAATGGCCCATTTTGCAATGAAAAAAATGCTGGTTCCAATCCAAACAAACCTTCTGGCATTAGGAATTATGTGATTGGATTGTGCAAGTCATACGCGTCTCAGCGGACTGAGGGGCAAAGGGAGCAGCTTTGGGCATGTTCAGGGCTGCAATCCCACTGCTAGCCTCTGTCCCCTTCTCCCTCCCTCCTTCAACAACCTTCAGTCTGCTGCCTCAGTTTCTTTTGGTATAAAACACACTAAAAATAGCAACTCTCCTCCCAGAGGAAGCTCTGAGGAGTAATTAACTAATGCTTGCAAAGTGCCAGCCAGCACTAATTACTGTCTTTATGCAGGAGAGGAACAGTCGGGGTTTGCTCTGGTCCTAGTGGTGCTTGTTTTGCTGGACTCGATGAGCCACAGCATCAATGAGCCACTGATGGGGCTGTGACTCCTCAGGGCACTGCAGCAAAGTCTGAAAATATATCTGAAATATATATATATATGAAAATATCTCTGAAAATATAAACCTTAACAAATTATTTTAGCTCTCTAACAGCCTCTGGGAAAGTGAAGCCTCCAGCCTTCCTCATAACGTGGCACACTGAGGAAAAGGGAAGGAAAAGTTATTCCCTCTATTCCAGGCTGATGAAATGCCTGGGTTGAGCTGTACATCCCCATTTCCCCTTTAATATGCCCTGCAAATCCAGTGTGGTCACACCAGCATTGTGGTGGCTCTGGTGCAGCACCTGGAGCCGTGCCCTGGGAGCAGGAAACTGGGAATGGGGCCAGGCTGGTGCAGGAAGGATGAGGGAAAGCAACTGGCATTCAAAGCAGGGAAAGAGAAGGAAGAACTTAGCCTAAGGAGCAAGAGTCAAGGCATTCATTCCCTGTACCTTCTGGTCAAAAATCTGGTCAAAAATTTGGCTAAAAATCTGGGAATGGTTTGTGGAAGAATCAGAGATAGGGGCATTACCAAATTCATCTGTGGAACAGGAATTTCTGGTGCAGACAGGCCTTTCATGAACACAGAGGTTTTACAAAATGGAGGATCCAAGCTATGATGTGTCCAAATAAACATTTCTCTGCCTGGGAGAGCAACAGCTTCTCTGTCATCCTCAGTTTTCACATCAGGAGAGGCTGCTGGGTCAATATCAACTAGAAATTGTTAATCCCATGGCAGGGGGGGTTGTAACTAAATGATCTTTAAAGTCCATTCGAGCCCAAACTATTCTATGATTCTGTGAAATTACAGCAGGGTCCAGAACATGCTGCAGAGATCAACTCTCTGCAGGGACTTTCCCAAAGGATGCTCCAGAGGTGGGCATCCCCTTGGCCACAGCACCACAAAAGCCTGCAGAGTGAGAAAAGGCTTTCTTCAGGTTTGAAAGAGGACAGCCATGCTCAGGCCAAGGGCAGGATGAGAACCAGAGCTCAAATTTAATTGCACTCCCCAGTGAGACAATTGAAGGGAAATAGATTTGCTGATTGCTGTCTATCTGTGAAGACCTAACAAAGCAGGGAGATGGGAATAGTCCTAGGCCTGGACATACTCCAAGGTGGTAGCAGTAAAGACAAGGAGCTATTCCCACAGGAAGAGACAGTGTGAAGGAATCCTCCTTCACAGTTCTTTCTTCTCTGGCAACAGTTTCTCAAGTTAAATATTTATATATGTATATATGCATTCATGTACATAATCTCACAAAGCAAGGAAAAAAGTCAAATCTTAGTGTCTGAAAAGTGGGTCTAGAATCAAGTAAACTAACCTCAATCTTGAAATTTCCCTTACAAGACTCTAAAATGTTTTATTTCAAAGAACAGCCTCAGCTTTCCCAGTACAAAGTCATTTACAGATTAACATTTTAACTATAAAGCCTTTTAAATTTCCCAAAATGCTTTGAAGATGGGAGGGTTCAAACTTACAGACCCCTGGGGAAGAAGGGGCCCCTTTAGAGCCAGATGGGCTTGATCATCCTGTTCACCCCAAAAATCCTACAATTAGTAGGATAATTTGGAAAACCTAGCATGTGTTACCCCAATATGACATTAGATGTCACCCATGCACTGCATTTACTGCCTGTCCTCTTCTCCTGATCTGCACATGGGAAAGTAACAGCACATTTTCTTCCCCAGGACTCGAGATTCAAGCTGGGGGATCTCAGGATATCACACTGGGGAGGCACCCGGAGTGCCAGGAGAAATGCCTACAGCCTGGACCTGACACCTCAGCCTGGAAGAGGTGGGATAGGAGCAGTATCCATGCCCCCACAGCCTTGTAGGACAGGGGTGGGTCTTTGGACTCAGGAGAAGGATCAAGATGCAAATGTTTAACTCTGTACTGTCCCTGCCCTGTGCCAGCCAGCACTGCCCATGTCTGGGCAGCCTTGAGGGGGCTGAAGGGTTTGGAGACCAGTCCCCGCTGGGATGGACCCCTAATTTACCAAGAAGAGAGTACAGCTGTGTGGAATTTAGATGGTCTGTGCCACACACACATCCATGGGCAGGAGATGGATCCCCAGAGGCGACTGGAGCCAGAGATGGCGCAGAGGCACAGGGAACAGCCCATGCAGGTAAGGCAGCCAGGGTGCTGTGCAGCCTCATTCCCCTGGCTCAAAGTCTCCTTCACACGCCCTGTCCTCCAAGGATTCCTTCACCCTCCTGTTCCCTTGCTAAAGGAGGCAAACCAAAACCCTGGGAAGGTGGCCACGAGGCTGGACAGCTGGGAGGGAGCCAGCTGAGCAGCCCCAGGCTGGGAACCACCCCTGGTGCCATTTGGACACTGTCCCAGCCCTACAAAGAGTGGGGCAGGATCTCCCTGAGGGCTGACCGGGGCCGGCAGGAGGAATCCCATGGATTAGGAGAAGGAGGCTGACCTCATTAAAGCCATGGAAATCCCCTTCCACATTCCCGGCTGCGGTGTTTCCTCTCTTGCAAGAGCGTGAGGCGGTGGCAGGCTGGGGGAGGCACTTTGGGGAACATGTTTACAGAACTCCTGCCAAACCACAGGAAGTCCCAGCTCCTGGAGATGGAGAATGGGCGGAGGAGGAGGCAGATGTGGCCAAGGCTCTGTCAGCTCCTCTCCACTGCCACTGGCAAACAAAAGCCAGAGCACAGCAGCGCTGTTGTTCCTGGCCATGTGGGATGCAGGAGAGCCTGGAGTCTTCTCCCTCTGCTGTTTTATCTCAGAGCAGCTCAGCAAATGAAGTCCCCCAGCAAAGGGGGAGAAAAGCACCTGAGAGATAGGTAATTTTTCTGCACACATCTAGGGTTAAGCACACCTCAGTCTGCTTCTGGCTGTAGCAACTGAGAGCAGACTCAGAAATGGGATCCAACAGCTCCCTGGGCAGAAAACTGACACTCAGTTGTAACAAAATATTCATTTTATGATTTCTAAGCAGCATTCATCTGCCACATCCTGTTTACCTACCCAAGGAATGCCACTTTGTGGAGTTCTCCTGGCTTCTCCCTGAAGGGCTGGCAGCAGAGCTATTCGAGCATACGAGGAGTCTAGAGGAAGGTGTTGCTTCCCATGGCACAAGAGCTTGAACTACATGATCTTTAACCCTTGGTCCCTTCCAACCTAAAACCATTCTATGAGTCTGTGATTTCATGAATCTGCTGCCTCTGTCACCACTCACAGCTGTGCCATGCCACTTGTGAGGCTATCAAAGGTTTGGGCAACAGCTTGAAGATGCTCCTCCTTGATCAGGTGTTGGACAGTCCTGCAAATACCTCCTAGAATGGCAATGAGCTCTTGAGACTGGGCACGACAGGGATCTCCTCTGCTGACACCACCTGAGCAGGATTTGGGCAGCAAGTCCACAATTCAGTACGTTTCACATTCCTTTTCATTTCATTAGGGACAACAGCCTTACAGCAGCTGAGGATGTTTCTTTATCTCACACGATCACACACTCTCGGTGGATTTGGCTGCATCCTTGGTGAAAACCTTGCACTCATAATGGCTTAATGGCTTTAACCCAAAGGTGGGCAGGTTTAGATTAGATATTAGTACTGTGAGGGTGGTGAGACACTGGAACAGGTTTGCCCAGAGAAGCTGTGGCTGCCCCATCTCAGGAAGTGTCCAAGGCCAAAAAGGACAGGGCTTAGAGCAACCTGGGACAGTGGAAGGTGTCCCTGCCCATGGGAGGCGGCTGGAACAAGATGATTTTTAAGGAACCTTCTGACCCAAACTATTCTGGGATTCTATGATAGGTATATAGAGAGAAGCATTACCCACCATTCCCCAAAGTACACAGCACAGCTGCTCCCTTCCTCACCATTTCACTTGTTTGATGAGGACAGACACTCCACACCCTGATTTATCTATCAACATCTGCAGGGGTACAGACAGGCAGAAAAACAACCTACCTACCAAAACATTGCCTCATATTGCTCAAGCCAGACAGAACTGAAAATTAATTCATAACAGACTGAATTTAAGACCTAAAGAAAAATACAAGTTCATTTACTTGACATGCTATTTCAAAATGAATAATATAGTTCATGTTTAAAAGCCACTAAAGAGACAGATTTAATAAAAGAAAAGAGCAAAGTTTCCAAGAGGTTTCATCTGACAGTGCATATCAAATTGAAAATAGTCAGGAAGAGAAATTATTGTAGTCTATATAATTAGTCCTTCCCTCCACCCCTGTTTGGCAATCACTTTATCAAATTACAGATGTCCAGACTGAATTAAGTGTTGCTGGAATACCTTGCAGTCAAAATCTTTGCGCAGTGTTCATTATCATTAATTAAGTGTATGCGATCCCAGTTCCCAGAAGAATGTCCTTTGCTATTAGCTGAGCTATATTTAAACTCAGGAGAATTCAGCATACATTTTTAATAGAAATTCAACAGACAGTATTGACATTTCTTTTTGGTTTACAGCAGCCTTTTTACGTCACAAAAACCACCACAATGACCCAGGAAGATTGTGCTTCTCCTCTTCAGCTAAAAACCCCAGTTCTGTAATCCTTTCCTCCTAAGGCAAATTTCTGAGATCTTTCTACCACCCTGTTCTAGACTTAGATCCAGAAATATCTTGCCCCACTTCTAATTAGTAAACTTCGAGTTTACTCATAAGTGATATGCTTGTTTACACCTCCCAGTATGCTCTTTACTCTCTCCAGAGGGTGGATTTTCTGACTCACAGTGCCTGTAACCCATTGCCCAAACTGGTTGCTCCCCATTCTGTCTTTGTGCAGCTGAATGTTCCTCCTGCCTTACTCCACCCCTGCTCCTCCCAAATCTCACCCTGCTTTGGAAAGGCTGTTACTCCACAAACTGAGGGTCCCCCTCCTTCCCAATCTCATCTTCCAGTCCTTTCTCAGTCCTTCCTGACTCTGCGTGTCCAACAGATTGAATAATCCTCATCTGGGTTCATCCATCCACCCTGCAGACCCATGTTCACCATCACCATCCCTCTCAAAAGTCCTGTTGAAAAGCATCTGTGCTGTGCTTCAGCTCTTTGAGAATATTACTGATAAAAGCCCTGCTGGAGCCAAGGCAGCTACTGCACCTCTCTTTTTCAGAACAACTTCTGCAAAGAGTTTTTTATTGATCCAAAAGTTTCCTTTTGACCAGTCCCAAATGGCTGATATTAATTTCCTTCATTACCTGTCATGCATTTGTAAAATGGTGCTTTAATTACCTGTCCTTCACTTGTTTTTTGTAAAAGTGTGTTTCCTACCCAATTGACTCTCCTATTTTATTGTACAGGTACTGAACACCCAGTCTTGCTCTGCCTCATCATCCCTGATCCTCAGCATGAAACAGCCATGTTAAAGGTAACTAAAGGAAGAAAAACCCCTCCAAAACATATCTGCTAAAAATTCCCAGTGCCTTCTGTGAATATTTGGATGCCATTCCTAATCTTAGTCCATTAGACCCTAACATAACACTTCAAGTACACAAAACATCACCAGCTTCACCACAGGTCTGCAGAGCTTCAGCTCTGGTTCATAACACTGGAGACTAAATGTCTCCATCCGTGGGTTTAAAAAAATGCTGGTGATGCTTATCTGTTCCAAGGAACACCTGTGAAATGGATTCACACATTGAAACAACTTGTGCTCACCTCGTTGGAAAAATGAGAATCCAGGATTTCTTCATTGCTTTCCAGCCAAGCCCATACCCCTGTCCTCCTGGGAAGGAAAACATTCCCACAAATACAGGGCTGAGAAGCAAGGAGAAAATCCAAATTCAATTAATTGTCTCCCCCCAGCAGCATCCCACAGGGTTTTTGTGTAGCAGCTTTTTCGTACCTAATGATACAACTGAGACCTGTGCTAAGGTGGCCTCAGGGGACTTCAAAACACACTTGACTGAAGCACCTCCAGTAAAAGCTGTTCCCTGAGTCCTTATACAACCAAAGACATGGCAGAAAATAACTTCTGGGGGTCTTTAGGGATCCTCAAGGGAGCGAGCATTAAACCCTGCTAGTGGGGATAGGGATTCTCTACCATTTTGGGGCAAGTTGCTCACAGTTACAACAGGGAAGAATCAGAGCTTGCATTTCTCTCACTGCTCAGCTGAGACCATCTTCAGGCTGCTCATCTTTCCTATGTGAGATAAAATTCAAGGCAAAGCCAGTGCCTCCCTGCCAGAAGATGGAAGTGGTCCAATGCAAACAGGACAATAAACCAGCTAACGCCAGCTCTCTGTCAGTCAGTCAGCCTTCCCTCTGAAACAAAAAGCAAAGCAGGTCCCAGAGGTCTCCCCTGCTCTGAGCATGGCTTTACAATTATAAATTATCCCAAGATTATCTCTGTCCCCAGTGCTGCTGAATTCACCTCCGCTGTGTTTGCTGGGGGATTAATTGGTCTGCATTGGCTGCACTGCAGAACAAAAGCTGGGGATGCAGCAAACTCCTAATTGCCACCATCATTCAGCAAGGGGTGATAAATTTGCAGCCAAATACACAGGAAACACTTTTTGATTTAGCACAGTCTGCAATTAGCCAGCACAGACCACAGCTGGGAAGGGAATCAAGGCAAACAAGACCAGGCATCCAAAGGATGTGAGCAAGGACAGGGATTAGGGTGGCACTGAGTAAAAAAGCAATGCCCAGAGCTGACCATCCTGGTTTCAGCAGGCACTATCCAAGGACAAACAGGTACTTCTTGCTCTCCCCATATCCTAGCATGATGTCTGACAATGCCTGGATGGAACATCCAACTTATTCCTTGATATCCTCTCCCACACTATCAGGAGACTGCATTGGTGCCAGTTTCTAGGACTCTGCATTCACAAGAGACGCTCCAGGACAGCCCACCCCTTCCCCTGATGGACTGCACATCTCATATGGGGAAATGTGCAGATATCTGAGGAGAGAAGATACCCAGAAGTCTGGTACTATTGCAGAGCACTGGGCTTGATTTCCAGATCGAAGTATCTGGTTCTATCTTGGATATCCTGTCTGAGTGTGAGGAAAGGAGGAGCTTCATTTCCAGCAGAAAAATCTTCCACTTGCAGAAGTCACCCACAGCCTCACCATCCTCATCCGTGGTGGGATCAGGCAGCAAACACACCGCTCCTCACTGAATCTGGGCTGGGTCAGAGGAAAGCTGAGATCCATGGGATTGCAGGAGGGCCCTGGACATCAGCACTGCTGTCATCCCGCTCTGGTGCTGCGGGACTTCCAGGCACATGGAAATGTGGTGAGAGCTCCGGACCCAGAGGCTCAGATGAAACACCAGAAACTCCATGGCCCTGAGTGGGACTGGGCTGAAAATCTGTCAAGCTTTCTCACGAGATTTCCTCTCTCCCTCCAGGTTCTGTTTGGACTGGAAGCACCATGAGAATAACTTTCCTCCTTGCATTTCAGCAGTTTTGCTTCCGGGCCTGGGCTAAACAAGGAAGTGCAGAGGCGTGGGAACCGAGGGGAGACACAAACACATGGGAGCACAGGATGAATATATTCAACTCACTGCCTCCATCAGGGGTTCTCCTGCCAGCTGAACTCCTCTGCACAGGCTGACATTTTCAGGTGGAGGTGCTTATCTATGGGTCAGATCCTTCTCTCCCTTAGGTAGCAAAGCACCCCCAGGAATAACTCAACTTCTACTGCTGTGAGACAAGAACATTGGACGAGGATTTTGGTGCCTTTTAAAGACACATCACCCAGCCCACAGCAGAACACTTTGACACAGAGTACAGACCTCCAGACCTTTGTCCTTCTGTGGTAAAAGGACTTGACTTCTTGATACACTCATCATCTCAGCACCCTAAAAACAGAGTCCATTTCAGGTGTGGAGTACCACAAACCACTTCATGGGAGGCTGACCCATTCCTCCAGGATCCAGACTTCTTCACTACTCCATGCCTTCAGCATCCACTGACAAAACAAGTTGTGCCCACAGGAGCAGGTATGGCATGTAGGAATGAATAATGATCCTATCACCACATACATATTTCAGGATAAAATTCCAGCTTCACCACAGCCTAATGCACCACCCAACATATGTTTACACCAAACAATCAGTAACTCAAAGCTACAAAGAATGAGGAAATGGGAAGGAGTTTCTCCCATACCAAGCAGCTTGCAATTTAAGGTATTGCTCTTTCCCATAAGTCTCCACTAGATTGGCATGGAAATCTCTTTGGGATTATGTGCATCTTTTCAGCAATTCAAAGGTTAATTGGAACACCAGCATTACAAGCAAGGAGTAAGGGACAATTTCTAGCAACAAGGTCATGTATCTACCAAGCACTTCCCTCTGGAGCATTCATCATTATTTAATTATCACTGTACTAATAGCTAGGATGAATTAAAGTTTTCAGGGTCTCTTAGGCTTTGTAGAAGAAGAAAACATTCTGGCTTTTTTAAGAATCTCACAGCAGGATATAGTGGAACATTCTCCTGGCCTAGCTGGCCCTGTCTCTTGGGGCAAACAGAACTTCCTTGACTCTATGACTTCTAGGCAGGACTGGTCCAGACCACTGGCAAATAAATTCCAGGTGAGTCTCAAGGCCATGCAGACAGTACTAGCACAAGCCAGGAGAGGACTCTGTGATTAGCGAGGCCATTTAAGTGGCTTTGTTTTGAACCAGAAGAGGTTTAGATTAGACATTAGGAAAGAATTATTTACAGTAAGGAGAGTGAGGCCCTGACACAGGTTGCCCAGAGAAGCTGCAAATGCCCCATCCCTGGATGTTTTCCAAGGCTGGGTTGGATGGGGTTTGGAGCAACCAGGGACAGGGGAAAATGTCCCCTCCATCCAGCAAGAGGCTCTCACTGAGCAGGTTACATCTGAATTTGAGCCCATTAATACCTGTTACAAAACCACCTTCCCCTCCTGGATGGTGCTACCTGGTAGCAGCACCTAGACAGGTTCTGCTGTCCTCTTGTCTGCATCATGTTCCTGCTCTGAACATATCAAGCACAGCTTCTCCTTGTCCTTGGTTCAGACAGAGAAGCACAGCCCTGAGCCGTGTCCTCCTCTCCCTGTCAGAAGAAGCGAGAGAGGCAGAAATGCACCCAAGAGACATCCTGTGACTCTGGTCTCTGCCAGCTCTCTCCAATCTGCCCTGCCCAAGGCACTTTTCCCTGTCATAGTCTGGCACATCTATTTCAAATGCAGAGGATTGCCACATATCACAGGGAACAAGAAACAGATTCCCACCGGGGAAGCACGGCCCTGGAGCAGAGTGGCGTCAATGACATGCCCTTGAGGTTCAGAGAAGGAGGACACAACTGCTTGTTAATCCTGCTTCCCAGCTGGTGATTTCTAGGGATAACCTAGCCAGGGAATTCTAGGGAAAACGTTAAAAGAACTTCTAGTAATGCACTGTGAGAATAAAATCCGCATTGCTGCAGCTCACAGGGAGGCAACACTGCTAGTTGCACAATAAACCATGTGAACCACTGGACACAGATCCAAGGATCAGGAAACATGCAGCGAAGTTTCCAGCAAAATCACCTCTTTCATTACTTGGTTTTGGGAACCCAGATGTGACCCCCTGTGTTAGGGTAGATTACGTGGTGGTCCCAAGCTCACATTTTAACCCCACTTTTCATGAGTCCAATATTTTCTCCTGTTATGTTGTGCATTTAATTACTCATGTTCACATGTTCACCCCTACTTACCACATTCTCCTTGCCCTTATCCCAGGCTCTCTCCCCAGCTTCCCCAGCCACCATGAGCCCTCAGCCTGTTCTTGACCTCTCTCAACGTTGCCCTTTTGAGCTCTTCAGACTTTTCCTGTGACTTCATGCTTCAGCACTTTTATTAATTCAGAGATGCCTTGTCTTAGGGGACAGAAAATGTAGCAACTTGGAGGCACAAAGTAAGGCCCCATGGTTGCAACCCCAGAAGACAAGCACATGCTCCATAGATAGATGCTACCTGGCCACTGAGGGCCAAGAAATTAATCAACAAGATAGTGCTGCACCTTTACACAGGCAAGGAAAAGAGGCAGAGGTGAAGGTAAGTCATGAAATCAGAGCTGCATTACTCAACGTGGTCAGTTTGTCATTCCAGCACGATCCACCACCTGAGTCACAGGAGTAGAATTCATTCCACTTAAATTTAGACCTCTAAAATGTAGAATCTTATGTCTGGCCACGCAGATTCAGCTTCCTTTACAATCTGTGATTCATCTGACCTCTCTCAGACACTATTGTAGGTTGAATCACACTCCGGTTCTTCCTATTTTTCTGCATTGGCAACGAAAGGAGCCGACGGTGACTAGCTCATCCAAAGCCAGACATCTCAACTCTACATGCCAAAATAAGAGCAAAGGAATCCCACTCTGGGTATTGTCATTTCTCCCTAATTGAAGGGCTTAAAACTTTCAAAGCAGAAGGACAATGACAGCTGAATTTGTGGTGGGGCTTTTCATGCCAACATTCAGAGATTGTTTCTTCCCTGCCAACTCACTCAGTTTAATTCATGGGAATGTCCAGAAACAGGAACCCCTGGAGCACAGGAAAAAAAAAAAAAAAAAAGAAAAAGGGCCAGACATTTCTGTGAGCAACCAGTTCTTAATTATTTGACTAATACCAGCCTTGTGCAGCAACCATATGCATTGAGGGGTTTGTGGAGGTTTCTTTGTCACCCATGTGGTGTGGTGGCCTCCACGAGGATCTAGGGGTTTTGCAGAGGTTTGGGTAGAAGAGCACAATGCCAAACTGCAACTCTTCTCAGGATGTTTGAGGGATTTATAATGAAATTGACCTTAAATGAATTTTGGGTCAGGAAGGATCAGAGCTCCAGGAAAGGTGGGCTAATGCTGATCAAGTTGGAGATGTATAGTGGGCATGAGGCAAACCCTCCCAAGCTCTGGAAAAGGCAGGAGCATGCTGGAAGCCGGACAGATGGGAAAACCACAGGAATGGGGGTTTCTGCACAGAAGGGACACAATTACCCTGGGAGGAGGCTGCAAAGAGGCTCTCTGAGCCATGAAAATGGAGACAAAATTACTCACAAGCCCCCGGATTGTATGCTTGTGGAGATGTGGGCTCTCCCTTCACTAGGAAATAGGTCAAATATGGTTAGAAATTAGGGTTTTATCACTTCAGCTCCCCAGCCCCAGAATTACTGCTAGTTATTGCTAGTTGAGGGCACTGAGGCAGAGCAGAGCCAGGAGGGAAGGAAATGTCTTGGGCTGTGCCCAGGGGCTGCACTCAGACCCCACAGGGCTTCAGCAGGGCCAGGAGGAGAGCACTGGGGAAGGAAGTCTTACGGCAAGGTCGGACAGCAGCTGTCTCCAGGAATGAATCCAGGGGCAGCATCCTCCTGGGATGGGCCAGGAGGATCTTGAGTTGACTGACTGCGCTTCCTGAGTTCAGGAGGAAATTAATCTCCCACCATGGGCTCCAGTTTATTTTTACATTGCAAGTTAGCCCAAAGGGAAAAAAAAGAAAATCATAAAAAAAGTTCTATTCCCTAAAAGGAATCACAAATTTCACAGTGACCTAAGGAGATTAGTCAAATCCCTGTGACCGTCAGCAGTTTCACTTAGGTCAAAGCCTGGCATAACTCAATTTCTGTGAGAAGGGAGGAGTGGCGTGGACTGCCCAGCTCTGCAGGCTGGCCAGCCTCTCCAAGAGGGCCCTTCTGCAATAGCTGGAGGCAAATATCTCTTTTGCAGTCCCACAGCAAACAGTCAGACTGACCCGGAGTGCAGACTGCAAAAGGGAGCGTTATCTCTTGCAGATACCACAGTGAGACCTTCCAAGCTGGGAAGCAGAAGGCAGAACAATTTCCCAGGCTGGGAGACATCAAAGGCTGTGTGAAACCTTCCGAAAATGCTCACCCTGAATTTCTCATGCATGGGTGGGCATATGGGATAACTCTCCATTGGGTCAGGGAAATGTAGAAAGTGGAGCAGTTGGGTTCTGATTCGCCTCTTGCTCTGGGGGAGAAAATGAAGAGAATTTAGCTCAAAACCTAAAAATAAATATGCCACACATACGTTTGGCTTTGCACAAAAATTGGCCTGAGTTGGGTAACCCGAGGCACTTTTTTGATTAATTCATTTCCATCCCCTGGCAAACATGTCTGTGTTAATGGGCTCACAGAAGCATCAGCCTTTCAAGCTGTGCCTCAGTCTTCATCCAGAGGATCAGAATGCGATGCTGCTGCTGTGGTGGTGCTGCTGCAACACCCTCAGTGAGCAGAGAGGTGCTGGAGAAATAAATTGAGAAAAACCTTTTGGATTTAGAAATGTTCAAGACCATTTCCATTTGGAAATGTTCATCCCAGTTTTGGATGGGGCTTTGAGTAACCTGGTCTAGTGGAAGGTGTCCCTGCCCCTGGCAGAGGAGTTTGAAGAAGATGATCTTTAGGGACCCTTCCAGCTCAAATCATTCTATGCTCTATGATTACTCTAAGGAGAAATAGAGCTTTCAGCTCATACTTGACAGCTTTCAAAAAAATCTGCCTCTTTTTCAGTGAGAGGAAGGGGCCTCTTGATAGAAACTCAACAGAAAGTCTCCTGCTCTGTTGTGCAAGTACAGAATTTGCTTTACTTGGTATCATGAAGCCAAAAAGGATAGGAAGTTCCAGTGTCCTTCCTCCACTGCAGAGGTAGGAGGCTTTTGCTACTGTTTCTCTCTCTCTGCCAAAGTTGTTAGTGCCGTTCTTAAATGAAATAACAACTTCTACAATTCTCTTTTGCAAAGTTCTCCTCCTAGAGACGTTTGCTCTCTCTTTGGCTTTTCCATCATTTGAACTCTTCCAGTAATACCAGACCTGAAGTTTGCAGAATTACGAGTCAGGAACTAGAAAATCCTTACACTGATTTAGAAACTAAAAAATTAAAAACAAAACAGCAAGAGACACCCCAGCTGCAGGGACTTTTGAGTTGCTTCTGGTCTTTGAGCTTCTAAAGCCAAGAGTGGGACAGTCCCATTGCATTTTTCCGATTACCATCACACCTGCTCTTCTATCTGCTGTTTCTTTCCTGGTGTTGAATTCTCTTCAGACCAGAAAGTATCTCTCTGTCATATGAACGGGGAGCATTTAGCACAAGGTGGTCTTCAGGCAGGATGCATCCTCTGGGCACGGGAAGAATTGAAGGTGAACTGTTACAATCAGCTGTTTCACCTATGAAATACATAATCCCAGAGTAAGCATCTGTGAAGTGAAGGCAGCAGCTGGGATAAGGAAGAGATAGCATTGTCCATCACAGCTGGCAGCACTCTCACTCTTCAGTATTTGCTCCTGACCCAGTGAGAACTTTCCTGTGGGGGAAAAGGAACAATAAATAACAGAAAATCATAGATTTATGGAATGGTTTGGGTTGGAAGGGACCTTAAAGATAATCTCATTCCATCTCCCTTCCATGGACAGGAACACCTTCCACTAGTCCAGATTGCTCAGGGTCCCATCCAACTTAGCCTTGAACACTTCCAGGGATGGGGCAACTACATCATCTTCACCATCATCCCCATCATTATCATCATCAAAAATATTGCTCATCATCAACACATCAGAATATTCTCTGCTATTCCTACAACATCAGGGTGACCAAAAGCATGAGTTTGCACTAAGTGGGTTCAGATTAGTCAAAGCCCTTTGCTCCTGATGATTTCACCAACCTGACATTTGTTATCATGCCTTTCTCCAGCCTCCAGCTCCCTCAAAAAATCTGGAAATGCAGTTTCCCTAACTGGAAACACACATTTCATAGTAACACTTTCCAGACCACTTTGCAAGAGGTAAAGTCAGACGAATTTATAAAGCACAGCTTTTGTAGAAGCTCACAGCTCTTACCTGGCCCTTCCTGTCTGTATTCTGACATATTCCTTCAGTAATCCTCAAGTCCTCTTGGCTTCATCTTTTTGTGGTGTTTGTTTCTTTGCCCTTCTTAAACAAACTATTGGCAGTTCCTATGGTAACACGTCTCATTCTGTCTCTCTCCTCCCTAATAGTCTCTTCCCATTTAACAGGATTTTTAAAAGGCTCTATTTATACCTTCTTTTGTTATCCTGCCCCTGCTCCCTTGCAGTCAGACAAGGGCAGGCACAGAGCAGTGCATGCACTACCCTGTGTTACTAATAATGGCCATCCATAAACACGAGAGCGAGCTGTAGGGATCAAAGCTGTGACCTTCATCGGGAGATGCTCTGCTTCTTCGAGCAAAAAGAAAGGAAACCTGAGACACGGCTGGCTCAGGAGAGAAGCAGTGTTTGCAGGGTGCATCCCCACTCTCCCACTCTCCAGCAAAGAACTGAGGGGCTGCAAGCCCCCCAAACCAGCCAGCATGTGAAGAACAGCCCCGCTGTCTCTGCAGGTAGTTTCCACCTCCCCTCTTTCCTCAGTGTCAGACATTTATCTATATTACCAGTAACTGGATAAAGAGAAAAATATGAGCTGTGCTTCTTTTTGCTTCCTATTCCGTGAAAAGAAAAGCTCCCCTCCTCTCTGTGCTTTTTCGTCTTAAATCTTGGGGCTATTGCCAAGCATCAAGGTTTATTTCCTTAAGGTTCATCATATCATTTAAATGCAGATTACAACTTATCTTAACCCTTAGCTGAAGCAGTAGGTGGATTTTTACGATGGCAACTCATTGTTTCTCAGGCATTTCTCCTAATGAAAAACAAAAGGTCTGAAACAGTCCAAGTACAATTTGGTTCCTTTCTCCATTGAGAGGTTTCACTTGTACAGTCAAGCTGGTGCCAGAAACCACACGTTTTTTGGTCATCTTTAGGGTGTTCCAGGAAACATATTGTCAACAGATCTCAATTTTTCAGTAGGAAACGCAAGTAGAAGAATGATTCCCCAGCCTTCCCTTTTTTTTTTTTTTTTTTCTCCCTAAAGAACGCTTTCCGGGCT
>VWZN01007239.1:11764-27043 GCA_013396955.1 Regulus satrapa | reverse complement strand
GCGTGTTTCGCCCCCCCCCATCCCCATCCCCCGGCCGGGCTGCAGCAGCTTCAGATTGAAGCCAGAATTCAGGGAGGGGGGGAGCTGTAGCCGCAGTGTGCGGAGTCACGCACGCTGCTTCCTCCCCGCCACAGCCCCTCCGGGAGCCCAGGCGCGATGCCGCAGTGCCCACCCCGCGGTGCGGACACGGAGCATCCCGGAGAGCCCGTCCCGCCGAGCCCCGCGGCCGGCAGGCAGCGTGGGCGCTGTCAGGGGCTCCGCGGGGCCGCTCCACCCCCGCCCGGGGCCGGAGGGAGCGATCGGTGTCACAAGGGGCCCAAGGGGGGAAGCGCCGTGCTCCAGGCTGGCCGGTCTCGGCCATCCCTGAGGATGTTTCCCTCCTCGGCGAACGAGTGGGGCTGCCCTGCGTCGGGTGGCCTGTCCTGGGTCGTGTTTGGAGCAGGCTGCTGAGGGAAGTGGTGGAATCACCATCCCTGGAAGCGTCCCGAAAACGTGGCTGTGGCACCCGGTGACGCGGTTCAGTGGTGAACGTGATGGTGGTGTGCACTGGTGGTTGCACTTGGTGGTCTTGAAGGTCTTTTCCAACCGGGGTGATTCAGTGATTCCGTGTTTGAGCCCGTATCGTTAGGCTAAAAAGCCATTCCTGGCCTTGCCATGGCGTGGGGGCTCGGGAATGGCAGTAGTTCCCATTCCCTGGGCTGGCAGGTCGCATACCAGGAGGACACCCCATGCCTTTCTCTGCTGTAGGTTAAGTGGATTTTTGCATGCAACTGGAATTACTAATCCAAGCAATTAGCTGGAATCTGTCAGGTTTGTGCTGCTGCCAATTTCTCCAGTTCATTTGGTTACAGCTTCATCTTTCTGCTCAAAGGAACTGAAATGTAAACGGGGCAACCCGAGTGTCTGGAGCTGCTGGGTTGGGTTTACGTGCATCCTTCTGGCCTAAGGAGGGTCAAGCAAGAAAAACGAGCCTTAATGAAATCGTATATTTATTGGCAGCAGTGGAAAAAGAGTAATGTGGATAAATGGGGCTAGTGGCTTGTTTGTATACAGTATGTCATGAATCTCCCTGCTAGGCTGAAAGCTGGATTTAAATTCCACTGTTATAAGGATCACTGATTTTTTTTTTTTTTTAATCACGTCGTTGCTAATAGCGTATGTTAAAAATGCTGCAGGTGGATTTAAAGCTGAGGGCCTTGTGAGCTCACCAGTGTTCTGCACCAGTATTTATATACATTCAGGGACTTAACAGTGTGCTGTCGCTTGGCTTCAGAGTTAACCGCCTGGATGCTGGCTGGCAGGGCTGGTGCAGCACAGTCCCTGACACAGCCACTTTCTCGGGATCTCACATGCCACCAAATTTGGCAGTTGGGCAAGCGAAGAGGCTTTTAACCTTTGGTAAGTGCTCCAACCTGAAATTTGTTCCTTTTGGGAATGTTAAGTCTTTAACTTTGGTTAACTTATGTCAAAGGTATGTATCATGAGCCATCGTCCTGTTGGCTCTGCTTAGGGAGAGGGCTGCTTGCAGAAGCAAAAAGCTTTTGTGACAGGTATTTTATTTTTATGTGCGCCTTGACAGCTCAAAAATCACTCAGCTTCCAGTCAAGGCAAACCGGGGTGGAAAGCATCCGCTGGGATTGGCCTGTTAAGTGCATTTCTTTGATTTGACAGCAGAAGTGCCCAGAGAAACATCAAAACCCCCAACATTAGGGCATGTTTCCAGTTTCATCATCCCCTGCAAGCCATGGAAATCGGTGGCTTGAAACCCAAGAGCACTTGATGTTAAAATAGCAAACAGTAAACATCGTTTCCTATCAATAACTTTAATTATGGTTTGGGTTTTGTCTTAAATAGACACATATTGTCATAGGGGATCAAAGTTTAGCATCCAGACGTGCTCAGTGGGGTGGTAGCATCTTTGGACAGGGTGTAACACGCTTTTATAGCATAAATTAAAATTTAAAAAAGGGTTTAGCAGCGTAGCATGCTGTTGTGTAAGAAAACTGCCAACTTTTGGGCCGAGACTGCGTGGTTTCTGGGCATCGTGTGCTGCGGCGTGTTGGCGGGTGGTGTTCCCGGGCAGCTTTGGACGGGGAGAGCGAGTTTTACCGCTCTGCAGCTGAACCCTGACGGGGTTTTTCAACCATAAAATGAAGTGCAGAGGAGGCTTTGTGTGTGCCACGGATAGGCAAACTGAAAGCAAAAATAAACACCCGTGAAAGCTGGGTTTTTTTGGTCATTGACAGAAAAGGAAAGCGCCGGTCTAGGGGTGGGTGTGAAGTCCCGTGTTCGTTACGCTCCTAATCTGGAAAATACAGACTGTGGCACATGGCAGCAGCGTGCATGGCTAATTTTACATCTTGTCCTTTTCCCTTTCTGATTTAACCCAAAATTAAGGAAGGGAAGCAGCACCCATTGGCCTATTAAATGTTCATTTTTGCCAAGTTGCGGCACTTTGTGAACACGAGACACGACCGGATTCCTGTGGCAAGGAGCCCTTAAAATTTCAACAGCTCTACCTATAAATATAGTCACCGTGAAAGGCAATCCGGCTTTAAAAGAAAGAAAAAAAAAAAAGTAACCATGCTCTTTTTTTAGTCCCACTGTATCTGCCTGACTTTAGTGCCATGCGATGCATCTCCAGCCGGGCGGTGAAGCCGAGGCGGTGTGGAACATTCAGTCTCCTGATTCCTCTTGCTAATTTATGTGAAGAATGGGTGCAAGCAGAGGGAAAAAAAAAAAGGTTGTAGTTGTCCTGAAGATTTTTGGGGGTGGGATGATGTGGCTTGATTTCTGCAGCCCCATCATGACCTGTTGCCGAAGAACCTTTGGTGATTGCTTGGTCCTGGTGAGTTCCCAGGAGCTGCTGCACTGCGGGGCAGTGCAGGATGGAGCCTGAAGCATCCCTTGGCTCTAAAACAGTGTCCCAGATGAAAACTACAGGGAAGAAAAGGAAAGAAAGAAAGAAGCTGGCAACCACCTCACCCCAGAGGTGTCTGGACTCACCCACTGCTCTCTGATGCAACCACAGCAGCTCAGGGAGCTCGGGGGCTGGTTTTGGACATGCCCAGGGTTGCCCAGGGACAGGCTGGCCTCATGAGCGGGTACAGCATGTTCTGGGCACTGCTCCAGGCCAGTGGGACCCCCCACCAGCCCCAGATGATGTAGTGGGGCGATTGCCACCAGCATATCCTGGTGAAGAAGACAGCACTGCCTGCAGGGCTGGGATTTAGGTGGAGAAGCTCCAAGGGAGGGCGGTTTTGCAGCTTAGTGATGCTTTTCAGCGTGCCCTGCACTTGCGTGGCAGAAATCCACCTTTGTGGCCAGAACAGCTGGGTCACCTTGCAGTGCCAAAACCTGCTGGGTATGGTTGGGATGGGGCACGGGCTGGGAAGCGTGTGGGAGTGGGGCGGGAGAGCTCGGCGCGGGGAAATTGCTGTGTGTGCACTTGGGCAAAGTGCTGAGCCCGGGCTGCGCGGGAGCTGCAGACAGAGCCCACACGTGACCGTCTGAATTTCAGATGATTGCTGGACCACTTTGCCAAAAGCCTCTCGCAGCTCATCAGCTGCAGTATCGCTTCTTTCCCCCCCCCCCCCCCTGTTTGTTTTNNCTGTCCCCCCCCCCCTTTTTTTTTTTTAAATTTCCTTTCTCGTTCCCCACCCTGCCTGATTTCTAAGCCGAAGCAGGAGGGATGAACACGACGCCAAGGGTGGCTGCAGCTGCGTAGGGTTTGTATCCAAATGGTTTCCTGGAAGGCAAGTTTTTTTGTTGTTTTTCAATCTTAAAAATATTTTTACAGCAAGTGTCTCGTATCGGGGCTGTTTGGATGTCAGGTTTAGTTTCCCATGACATGGAGTGATTAGAGGAGGGAGGGGCTGGGTGCTGCTTTATGTGCAGATCTCTCTGCAGCAGTATCATTGCCTATTGATGGTGTGTTCCCTCTCATCTATCTCTGCGATAGTTCTCGGAGATTTCCTCTTTTACGTCACTGCAGTTAATAAGATGTTTAACTTGGGAGCTGGGGGCGATGTGCTGTGTTATCCTGTTGCAAGGAACGGGGTGGGGGCAATGATGAGTTCCCACGCAGACTTGTGCTGGGAAGATCATATCAATGCCGGGGAGAACAGCTGGGTTTGGAGTCAAACCATTGCATTTCACCCTTAATAAACCTGACCTGGCTGCATCTCATTTTTTTTTATCTTGACAATGATTATTTTCCTTTAATTTTAAGAGGCAACTGAGTCCTCTCTGTCTGCTGCATTGCTGGAGTCAAGGGTGCACCTTGATATTTTTAAGCAGATTGTGTTTGTCTGTCTGCACTTAAGCAGTTTTTTTCCTTTTTTTGGGGGGACCACTGAAACATTTCATGGAGCACCTGATGGCTTTCCATGGTGATGCTGCAGGTGCAGTAACTGCAGAGCCGAAGCCCTCTCCAGGAAAGTCCTTGACTGTGTGTTTTGTGTGTCACTGGTTGATTATAGAGTTAAGAAAGTGTTCCTGTTCTACATGCCTTGCTTGACCAGGAATAGCCTCCCTCCTGCTTCAGTTTGCAAGGCCAGCTCATCGAGGGCAGGCGAGTTGGTCAATAAATGCTCCAAGCGGCACCCTAGAGAGTTGTGAACCAAAATGGGAACACTTGTGTCCTTCAGCTCCTCTTTCCTTGCCAAGTTGTTTTCTTCCCCCAGCTCCTTCTCCAACTTGCCACTCAAACCCTCTTCGTTCTGCTGTGTTTTTCCTCAAATGTTTTTCAAGCGTGACAGCCAGGAGAAGAAAGACACGAGTGCTGCAGAGGGCCGATGCCTATCAGTCCAACCCTTTCCTGTAGCCTTGAGGGCCCCTTCACTTTGGTGATTTGGTGGCTGCAGGTGGGTTCACATCTGGCAGCTGTTGGGCTTGGAGTCGCCTCTGTCTGCCACCAGACCCAGCCCAGCCACCTGCACCTCTTGCAAGGCTCCCAAATCATCCCCAGTGCTTGAGTCAGGTGGGGTGGCTTCCCTGTGTGGGTGTGGAGGGGAGAAGGGCTCTGTACCCTCTCAGGGAAATGTGGACATGGAGGGTTTGCAGGAGGAACAACCACGGTCCTGGTGGTGGCATTTTCCAACTTCCATCAGGACCTGTTGCCCGCAGCACTGACGACATTTAGCTGCTGACTTGCTGTCACTGATTTTGATCAGTATCCCTTTTCTTTTTAAGACTAAAACGCTGCTTAGAAAACAACAGGTTGGAATGCTGATTTGGTTTTTGGGAGGCTCACAGCCTCCCAGTTCTGCTTTTGCTCTGGGGAGAGGAAGCAACATGGTTGGGTGCAATTTTCAGCCCTCGTGGGAACAGGGTCTTAAAAGATATCCCTACCACATCCCAGCTCATGCCCTCACTGCTGGATGTGGGAGTTATTTTTTTCTCGCTCCTGCCATGCACAATAGCCCCTCTCTGTGCTTTTCCTGTGAGCTGGGACAAGGGGAATTTTGGGTGCAACTCCAGGCAGTGCTGGCTCGGCACATGTCCCCAAGTGTCCCAGCTGGGTGGCTGCCCGGGGCCCCCTTCATACAAACAGGGTCAGCAGCTGGGAAATAGCAGAGCAAAGTGCCTCCCTGGTAATTCCCAGCTGCTGTTAAAGCGGCTTTAAAATAAATTCCCTCAAAGAGCAATTCCAAGTATTTGAGAGTTTGAACTTTTCTGGAGAAGGGTTTGGGAGCTGCCGGCTACCACACTGCACCCTGGCACGCCGGGACAAGGCGCCAGGGCAATTTCTCTGATTATCCCAACATCTAAAAACCACTTTTTTGATGTCTATATGATGTTTATTTATTAGCTGCATGCGCAGCACAACTGTTGGAAATGGGGCACTGCTGTAAGCAAAGTTGTGCTAAACTGGGAATATGGGTGGCTGGGCAATGTCCTGGGCTGGAGGCAATGCCCAAGGCTCAGTGACCCTCAGTGTGCCATCCTACCTGGCCACCAGTGCTTACGAGGGGTGCAGCACAGCTGGCTGCCCCTCGCAGTACATTCCATGGCCAGCTCTGCTTGGTAACGTGGGCACAACAGAAAACAAACTTTGCAGCAAGCTTTGCTCTCCCAGAGCCCCTGAAGCTTGCTTAAAAAAAAAAAAAAAAAAAAGCAAGAAACTTTGGAGCAATGTTGTCTTTCTTTTTCTCATGCTCATGAAAATTCTCATACCAAACCAGTAACCTCCACTGGCCCCGGTTCATTATTTTTTAAGGTGGTGTTAGGGGGCATTTAAGGGAAGGCTTGTCCCAGCCTCTGTGTCCCCTCCTCTCCTACATTGTGTCATAGCAAATTACAGCTTTGTCTGTGTTTGTGTGACAGGCACTAAAAGGGGGAGGTTTGGTCATCAAACTGGAAAGTTGGTCTCATCTCTGAAAGGCTCTGGATGTCCCTGTGCTGCTGCTCCCCAGGGTAATATGTTGCTGCATCCCGTCTGGTACAATTTTTTGGTCACGGGAATGTCCTCATGAGGCTGAGTACCCCGAGCTGGGGACAGCCAGGCTTTTCCCTGCAGAGACAGTGCTGGGCTCTTGCCCAAGTCCCCTCTCCAGGGCCCTGGCACCAGTGCAAGTGCAGCCAGGCTGAAGGCTGATGATTAAACCCATGATTCAGGTCACTCCTGCCCCCTCTCAGTGCCCCAAAAAAATAAGGATGCTGATAGCAAGACTACATCCAGCTGGGGATATTGCACCTCTCTGAGTAGTTCAGCAAGTTTGGGGATGAACTGAGCTAATTTGGGGTGAAGCCACCCAAAAAAAAATCATTGCAGTAGGGGGTTCTTCTCCACACCCCCTTCATTGCCATGGCTAAGCTGCTCCCAGTTCAAACTGGTTTTGTTCATGGGCTGACCTTTACTCTGATAGCTTCTTACTAAACTTTCTATCATGTATGTAATTTTTTTTTTTTCCTGTGTGGACATGACAGAGCTGTTTCCCGAGGTGGCAGGAAGCACGTCTTGCCTCTTAAGAATAGGTAGGGAAACCTGCACATGGCACAGGAAGCTTTGCTGTGGATGGGACAACACTGGGTACAGTCCCAGCCCAAAGTCGCATCCCCTGGACCACACACTTAGCTCCAATTTTTTTTTCCCCTCCCAAACTAATCCCTCCAGCCCCTTAGGCTTTTTGTTGTTGTTGTTGTTGTTGCTCCTCTCTGAATTCCTTCTAATTTGCAGGCTTACTGCCAGCATCCAACGTGCTATAAAAAGGGGACTTGTTCTTCAAGCTTCCCTCCGGTACAGAGCGTTTGCACAAATAGCAACACACTTGACAAGTAGGTCTGATTCCCCCTGCTATTACTGAAATGCTCGTAGGGTGCTCGGGGAGTAGAGCCGCTGTCTCAAGGCAAGCCAAGCTGAATTTCACACAGGGCCCTGAGCCCAATTCCCAGCCGGTGTTTTAAGCTCCTGTCAGCTGGAAAAACGGAGCTGTACGTTTTTATTTTCTCTCTGAGAGTGAGCGGATGCGGTTGCATCCCTCTGTATCCCATCCCTCTGTATCCCAGCAGCGCAGGTGGGATGTGGGCTGTGGCTGCAGACCCATGTTCTGCTGAAGGCAGCCCCAGAGCCGCCACCAATTTTTGGGTGGTGTCATTCCCCCCCACCCGCTGTTACAAGCAGCTGTGACACAACCCCCTGCCAGCTTCCTTCTTAAAACTAATGAGCTGTTTGACCCTGGCAAGTCCTCTGGGAAAGCTGTTGCCAGAGCCTCCCTGCTCGCACGGATACAAACTGCTCTCATTTCCAGCTTAAATTTATTTGTGGATGACTCGTACCCATTTGGCCTTGTTCTTCTTGTACCCGCACTGGCTTTTAGCTTGGATGGCTCCTTTCCCTGCTCTGGTATTTATCCTCTGGCAAGCTCTACCAAGTGCCGTGGGTCTGCCAACCTAAATAACCCCAGAGCTCCTGGTGGAGCATGGTTGGAGGGGGGTGTAAGGGCATCTTAGGCTTCCTAAGTCCTGCAGTGGAGACAGCCCCAGCGACTTGATTTGCAGCTCACCC
The DNA here is from genome assembly GCA_013396955.1 of Regulus satrapa. Taxonomy (NCBI): domain Eukaryota; kingdom Metazoa; phylum Chordata; class Aves; order Passeriformes; family Regulidae; genus Regulus; species Regulus satrapa. Next base: position 19,035 of record VWZN01007239.1, on the reverse strand, counting down.
ATTGAAAAGGAAAGTCCACCATGCTGCCTCTTGACATCCTCACTGGGGATGGTCCCTTCCTGCAGAAGGAAACCCCCGACCATCCTCACCACTGACAAAGGCTCTCCGATTTAAAACCATTATCTAATTTCATTAGCACACTTCTCATTTGCAACTCAAATGCTATTTTGCCAGAAGATGAGCTTTTTTTTTTTCCTGGTGCAGCCTTCAGTAACACCTTTCCCTCTCCTTTCTGCTTAGTGCCCGGGCTCCTGTTTCTGCCCATGCTAATTTCAGCCTGGGTGTTGTGGAGCAGACATTTCCCATGCACAGCTGTGTCAGGCACTTTGCTCAAAGGCTGAAGTGGATTTAAAATGTGAATGTTCGTCAGGTCAAAATACACATGTGGCTCCTTACCACTGGTCCTTTTGAGGGTGTTGGACCATCCAGGATGGTATGGGAAGAGCTACGATGTGTTTGCTTTCCCCCCAGGGTGATAATTTTTCACTATACTTTTCACTGCTGCACTTTTGCCATGGGTTTTCTTTGCCTTTTATAAGCTTTCTTTGGGAGCTCTGTGCTTATTCCTGGTGATGCTGGCTTATCCATCCTGATTTAGACCCCTGCCTTCTCCTTGGCAGGCAGAACTTGACTGGTACCTTTGATGGAAGGATGCTCTAGGTGCCATCACTTATCAGCTCCATATTTCCTCCAAGTTTCACTTTAGTTAAGAACCTTTTTTTTCTTTTTTCATTCTCCCTCATCTAAACTGCACCAGCATGTGTCCATTTGAGGCAGGATTTTATATTCCCCTGCAGTCTCCTTCCATCATTCTGTGCCCTCGTTAAACCACACATAAATTGGCATCATCAAGGAGGAGCTGGCCTCTGCAGTTATTAGCAGGATTATTCTCATCTCCCGTTTCCAGTGAAGCTGCTGGTCTGGTGTAACACAATTCCCACTAATGCTCATCTCTGCTGTCAGGGAGAGTGATGCTGATGGGGCACTGAGCATCAGCAGCAGATACCAGGAGGAAACCAGCAGACCCCATCGCATCTTTCCATGTTAAGTGATTTTTGACCCCCAGCTCCTCTCCTCCAGGACATGGTTGTTTAGCACATCACGCTGGGCATTAACTTCTCCTCCTGAATCTTTTCTGGGCAGCCCGTGGGCTCCTTCACAGCTGCAGCTCCAGCATGGGAGTGCATCACATCCTGCGCTCATCGCTGAGTTTGCTTTGTGCATCGCGTTTTCTCGCTGCCTAAATCAGCATCCACAGCCTCCAGCTCTCAGAGTGGGAACAGCTGGGCATTTTCTGCCTGCAGTTGATCCTCCTTGTTCCTCTCTTTTCATTTGATTTCTCACTGTATTTAAAGGAGAGGTCAGTGTGTGTTTTGCAACCTTCTCCTGTTATTAATTTCTTAGAAACGAAGGGGAAGGAGCCACAAGCAATAAAGAGCCTGAGGTTTTAGGACTGGCTGTTTATTTGTCAAAGCTAGAAATGCAGTGGCTGAAAAGGACAAGAGAAAATCCTCAGTGCAGTTGTACATTCATTCAAGTTTAGGCTTGTGTAGGTCAGATTTGGTGGGGGGTGTCTGTGGAATTGCTCCTGCTTGGTTTTAGACAGAGCTGTTATCGCTGCCTTTGCTGCAAATAGCATCTTGGTTTTGTCTTATGCACCTCATTTTTGCACCACCCGGCCTGATTTTCCTGCACAATGCCCACTTGATGCTGGGGTGCCCATCTCAGTGGCATCATGGCACCCCCTGCAATGGGACGGGATTGCCTGTGGCTGATGGCAAGTGGGTGCCAACAGACCAGTCCTAAGGGTGCAAATGCTGCCAAGGAGGCTGGGACTAGCCATCAGCTGCCGGGAAGAGGGGATGAGGAGCAGCAGGGTGGCTCACATGCCGAAGCCAAAGATGCTCAGAAGTCCAAAAGGGACAAAAATAGGTGTCTGGGTCACTCAAGAGGGTTTCAGGACCACTTAAAAACTTTTCCCTCGGAAGCAGCAATTACCAGATGAAAGGAAATGTCTTCAAGCAGGCGTTTTGGAGCATCTGGTTTGTATTTGGCACGTTCACTGGGGGAAGCAGGGAGGGCTGGAAGGCTGCTGGGTGGGTTGATGGCTGGGCGAGGCAGAGGATGTCCTTCAGGGGATGAGTCTGGTCGCTTACGAAATGTATTTTGACACCAGGAGCACTCCCACATCTCTCCTTTTTGGACTGCATTGCGAATAATTTTCCAAAGCATTAATGCTGGGCAGGAGCTGGATTTCTGCTAGTGGGAGGTTAGGGGGCGTCCCCACATGAAGTGGTGAATAGGGGGATGTACACATGGTTTTCTTTTTAGGTTTCGCCCTTCCTCGCTACAGAGGAGGCATTGGCATGTAATTACTGCCAGCTTTAATCCAGCCAGACCAACTGCCTTTCTGGCAAACCCAAATACAATAGGAGCAAAAGGTTATTGCATGCCCTAAATAAAACCATTACAGCCCTGGGGCCTCACCCAACAAGCCCAGACTGTAAAGCATCCAGGACCGGCTCCATTCAGTTTTTCTGAGTCTGGAAGGTTTGGTTTGATGGCAGTGACCCATAATTTTTTTTTTTTTTTTTTTTTTTTTTCCTTTTTTTTTTTTTTCTTTTCCTTACTTTCCTCCTGCAAAGCCACCTGCACACTTGCAACCACTGTGGCACCTGCCAGGAGCAGGAGCAGCACATCTGGCCAGCGTTTGCGAGCCTGCCAGGGATGCGCTTGGTTCAGTCTTTTCTTGCTAAAATCATTACTGGCTTTAATTGAAAGCAGAGGTGGATGAAGGCACGTCACACAAACACACATGTGCACGGCTCAGTCCAGCACATGACTGTGACCAGAGTCCTCACAAACTTCTGCCAGATAGAGCCCAGTGTTCTGCCTATGCATGGGATGGACTGAGATTTCAGGCACCACATAAGGGATCCATGTGGCCTGCAGTAGCCACCCAGGAGTTCAGTGCATCCCACTGTGCTCTTCTCCCAGTTAATGCTCCAAACTGGGATTCACTCTGAAAGCTGAAGGATTTTTCTCTCTGTCCCTGAGCAGATACAGCCCAAAGTGATGCAAATGCGTGACCTCACCCAGATCTCAAGAGGTAAATATTGCATCACGATGGGCACGCCCCGTATCCTTTGCCCCAGTCTGAGACACTCTGAGTCCATGCTGATGCAGGACAAGCCAGGCCAGGGAGGAAGTATATGGTGGGAAAGGCTTTCTCCTCACCTCCCAGTTTAATTATCAGTGTCTCCTGTTTGCAGCATGATGGACAATGGGTCCTGCCTCTATGCAAGGCTGCTCTGGCTCCTGGTATCCCCACAGAGCTGCCAGCAGTGAGAAATTGCATTTCACAACCCGTCTTTCCAGGCTCCCACAAGATTACTGGAGGGGGAGGAATGTGTCGAAGTAAATGTCCCAACTGCTGTTAAAAGTCACAGCTTTCCCTACCCCTTTCTGGGATGGCCGTTCCTTCACTGAACCAGACACCCTCCTCCAGCTGGCAGCACCCACTGGAGCCAGCACTGTGTCCCCTCCTGATATCGCCCTGGGGTGTCTTTGCCCTCCTGGCCTTCCCTTCCTGTGCAAGTAATTGAAACAGTGATAAGCAGGCTCTTCTATGAAGAAATTCTGCTTTTCCTTTTCAGTGCTCCTGGGACAGAGCTCAGTCACTTTACATCTGGGCAATAAATCTCCAGGCTCTCCAGGGCACACCCACCACACAAGGCAGTAATGGCCCTGCCATGTGCTGTTCTGTCTGGGTGAAGAGCTCGCCAGCCAGTGCAGCATCTGTTAATCATTTGCCAGGAGAGCCCAGGCAGTGAGAGAGTCTCAAGTTGAATCCCTTTTGGCCAATCCATTTGAATCACAGTGAAGGTTTCTGGGCTACCTGGAGCTGAAACAACCTATGAGCTGCAGCAGCTTGTGATCCTGGGCAGGTGTGTCCCACACATCTCAGGAGGAAGGTGAGAAATCTTTCTCCTTGGTCCTTCTAAGAGACACAAAATCATCACCAGGCCAAGGCTAAGGTAGCCCTTTTCCTTGATCCCACTCATCTGCTTTTACTTCAAAATCCTGTGAGCATCAGATGATGAGATGTGGTCCTGGGCAGTGAAAAGCACTGGGGAAACTTGAACTGGTTTGGTGTTGAGTCATGTACTCCTGGGTGGTGGCATATGGACAAGGCTGAAAGCAGGGATGGCTTTCTCTGATGTTTCTTCTCTGTTGAGTCTTTTTTCAATATTCCATAATCCCAGTCCGCACATTTTGCCTCCAGCAAGTAGAATTACCTCCAGGTTCTCCACAGAAGATGTTGTTGCATCTGAGGGCGATGCCTGGGCTGTTGCACTCATTCTGATTTCTCTCCGAGGCTAATTACAAGCCTCTTGGATTCTCTCAGGTGGCTTTGGCAAGTGCTCTGCTTTTCTAGTGCCAGTGCCAGAAAGCCCTGGCCACAGCAATCAAGTCTTTCCCCAACTATTAGAAAGCAGTTTGCTCCTTGTGTGTCTTTTCATTGCCGGAAGCTGGTAAGTGGATGGATCCTAGACAAATAAACTTCTCAAGGGCAGAGAGTCAAAATATCCCTGGGCTTGTTTGGTGGGAAAAGGTTAACCAGCGTGAAGTCTATGAATTGCTGCTGACCCAACTTTGTTGACAAAATACAGTGTTATTAATTGGACTGGCAGGCAAACTGCCTGGGGATGTTTAGAGGGAGCTTGTCCATCGCAGGGGCTGAGATCTCCCTGGGAGAATGTGTCTGGGCTCTTTGAAGATTTGCCTTGGCCATAGCTCTGGTTTGGGGTTTCTTTGGTTGAGGATAGGATATGTCAGGGTCTCAGTCTCTCATACCGGCCGTGGGGCCACTCAGATTCACCAGCAGCAGAGCTGTAACAGAAGGACAGGAGGAGCCTGTCAAGAAGCCTGGGACCAGGTGACTGAAATGGTTACTTGATCTACTGGAAGGTCTTTTTCCTTACTGCAGGACTAAATATTGCTGGGCCAGACATTTGAATTTCCTTTCCGACCCGAAGCATTCTGTGATTTTTATGATGACTCTGTGTGCCCTGGTTCCCTAAATTCACGTTTCTGCTCTCAAGCTGAATCCTACACAAGACATCATTACCTGGACAGGAGGAGGAACTTCATGATGAAGGTGAATTTCCAGGTGTGACCTGTGCTGTTCCCAATGTGGTCCAGCAGCTGTTCACTGCTGTGTTGGCACTGATGACACTCCCTGTCACCCTACCCTCAGCCCAGTGGCTTGTTTTTGACTGTGGCAGGGCAGTGGTCAGTGCATATTCCTGGGTGCCATCGCAGCCTTTCAGCCGCCGTCGCGGCAGCTCCAGAGCTGGCTGCTCCTCTCATGGCTGACAAGTTCCTTCACAGCATCTCACGGCCCTGCGTGACAAACAGCTTGCTTCCCTCGGCCTGGGAGCGAGCAGAACACCCGTGCTGGCACCAGCCCAAGACAGAAGCTTTGGGAATCCTCCTCGACAGCATGACAGCAAATGCTCCTCTCCAGCGGGGCTGGGGCTGGGAGGCTCCCAGCAGCAAAGCCCGTCCTGGTTCAGGAAGAGCTCGCCTTGGGCTGCAAGGTTTCCTGCACCTGCGTGACTGAACGTGCTAGAAAGCACCTTCCATGTGTGCCAGAGTGGTGGAAATCCTACTGCCAGCAATAAACATGCCAGTACCTGTCCTCCTGTGCTTTGAGGAGGGGTTGGCACCTAGTGGAGGTGGGCAAAGGGGCTGTGCCCTTTCTTCAGTTTCCCTAAAAAGCTGACAATTTCCTCCTAGGGTGAGGTCAGCCACATCTGTGTGAAGCCTCCTACAGGTTAACTGCTCCTCAGGGGTGGCCACATGCTTGTAACCCACAGGTGAAGCTGCCTCTCTGGGATGTTCAGCCTTATCTAATTCAAGTTGGGCCATACAAACGTGACCTGGAAGAGCCAACGGGAGCAAGATCCATCTGCCTGTTCCTCTTGTGCAGTTTCTGGACGTGGTCTTGCCCAGGCTGAAGTGGCCCCAGAGATGAAATGGTCGATCCAGGCTGGAGTTCAGAGCAGCTTGACCGTTCCCTGAGAGCAGCCGTGGCAAGCAGCCCACATTTCACAAGTGGGGCTTTCCCATCAGGCTCTCTAGCTGCTATAAATAACAGGAAACGTTTTGTCGTTTTCTGCTCCAGAGAAGGTCAGGAGCTGGATTCTGTGGTCTTTGGAGCTTTAATAAGGTTGGAGATTTATGCAGTGTACCCAGAACTCCCCCGAGACAGTTTGCCTGAGGCTATTTGGCTCCTTGGATGGAGAAGTCCTGAATGCCAGCCTTTGACAAAGTTACCTTAGCCACCCTTTATGAGCTGTCAGGTCCTGCTAAATCCTTAATGTGCTCTTCATCTCCAGGCCAGATGCTGACTCTTGGATTGCTGCCGAACCAGTTCACGAGAGGTTTGAACCATCCTCTCTCAGTGGGAGGAAAAGCTTCCAGCATGGATCCCAGGATGGAAAGATCTAGGGACACCAGCCACCGGTCTCATGAGCTTGCTGGGAGCTTATCTTCATAGAATCATAGAACATGCCCTTCTGAGACCCTGCCTGAAGAACTGTGCCCAGGTCTGGGGTCCTCAGCACAAGAAAGACGCGGACCTGTCAACAGGTCCAGAGCAGACCACAAAAATTGTCAGAGGGCTGGAGCATTCTCCTCATGTTTGTGTTTGCAGCAGGATGGAAACCCAGCAAATCGAGTGGGAAGATCCATCCTCAGGGGGTTGTTCAGACATCTAGACAGCTTTTCTGGGTCCTGGAGAGCCCCAAGCTCAGGTCTGTGCTGCTTGTCTCCCCAGCAGCCGTGCAGGGAGGAGGCAGAGCCTTGTCTGCCGCCTCTCCCATTTCCCCAGCAGATGCAGGAATGCTTTGATGTCCACTTCCCCAGCCCCAGTACCCAGCACTAGGATTAACCACCAGTCACACGCCTCCATCAACTCCAAATAAATCTAAACTCAGACAAGCACCACTCAGAGGGGTTCCAGCATTCCCCTCTTGCAGAATGAGGATTAAAAGTAGTTTTTCACCTTGCAACTGCCTCTCTGAAGCCGAGGCTCTGCTTTATTTTTAAAGCCCAGGTGTCTTGGTGGTTGGCTCCTCTCCTGGGGCATGCAGGCCAGGGACAGACAGAAAAATTGCCCATCTCAGTGGTACAAAGAAGGTGGGCAGTGTGGAATGTGTTCATGTGTGTTGGAAGATATTCTTACACCCCCCCCTTCCCCCCCC
>VWZN01007239.1:0-11752 GCA_013396955.1 Regulus satrapa | reverse complement strand
TATGTGTTGTTGAAAATATTTTTTCCCCCCCCCCTTCCCCCCCCCCCCCCAATCTCTTCTTCCTATAGCCAAGACAGAAATGCAGCTCTAGGGATGATCCTTCAGAAAAATAATGAGTTTTGCTCCCTTTTGCATGTTTATGAGAGTGTTTTATTTGTCTCTGAGGGGTTTTTGGGTCAAAGTTAGTATGCCCTGTGCAGATCTCTGAAGCCTTGCTCAGTCCCGCTTAAATGGTTTCAGTGAGGCTGAATTATTTTTTGTTAAAGCCCATGTGTTTACATTTCATAAGCTTATTTTAAAACACATGTGTATACAAGAGCAGGCTTATTTATATGGCAGATTGGCCTGCTGTGTCCTTACCTGACTTAAGTGTCAAGGAAGCAGCTTTTTTTAACTTTTTACAAGCACAGTTTAAAATAAAATGCTGGATTGCTGTGCGCCAGTGAATCTGCCCAAGAAAGGAGGTCAGGACAAGGTCTTGTTTTCCAACTATAAAATGTTATTTTGCTTATTTACAGAGCTTCCTCTCACCAGCATATTAACCATTAGGTTAATATGGTAATGACAGCTATAGGTAAAAAATAAATCATTTATGATCCCCAGAGTCTTGGTGAGCCAAAATCCCAAAGTAGCCATGTTTCCCAGTGAAACAGCTTTTGGGAACTTTCCATCAGTAAACCAGGATTTGTTGGGTGACCCATTCTACCCAGGTTCTTGGCAAGATTTCTGTTTTCAAGTACTCCAGGGAAATACTTGAGAAAAGCCTTTGTGGAAGGATCTTGGCATTTTCTGCTTGCCCTGGAGGAAGGATTTTATTCTTGATTTTAATCCTGTGAACTGGTAACACACCGGTTTGGCTGCAGGAAGGTGGGGAACACTTATGGTGGTACAGTTCAGTGTTAGAGTGTGAAGAAATGTGTGTGGACCTTAAAGCTGGGTGGGGAGGGTGAGGAGAGCCCCTGGGAGCTACAAATTTACATGAAAGCAAAGGGAAGCTTGACTGTAAGACATAAAATTCATCTTTCACGAAGGATGAGAAGCCCACATGTGTTTTTATGCCTGTGCTTTGAGAACTTTTCCTGCTTCTATCAAGCTTCCACGCAGGGCTGGTGGATATGGACATGAAGACCTAGGAGGTAATGAGACAAGTGTTGACATTGACACCCAGGAGAGAGCTGGAGCAGACACAGAGTTGAGGGATGGTTTTCCATCCAGAGAAGCTGTAAACCAAAGCCCTGACCACTGGTGGTTATTTAAAGACTCCAGCAGTCCTTCCTGCCGTGGGAAGGTGCTTGGCCCACGTTCAGCCTGGGCGACTGCTCTCTGCAAAGCCAAATAAACAGCAGCCACTTGAACTTTCCACCTTGTGGGCTCAGCCAGATGCCTCATCCTCGGCCATGACCAGGCACCATGCCTTTGATGAGCTTTGTGGATGAGCTTCTTTGGAGGATCCAGAGTGATCCCCACATTTTGGGGTACATTTCCTGTCTCTGAAGGATCCTAGTGAAAGAGTTTGGTGCTGTTTGGAGCTGAGAGAGGGCATTTGGGAAGGAAGTTCTGTCTGTATGCAGGTCCATGTCCTTCAGTGACCTTGGGCAGGGCAAAGGAAGAAAATTATATCCTTTACCTCTAGCTTTAGATCTCCTCAGAGAAGCACAGTTCAAGTGGCTGGGACAGGAATCTCATCCATCAGTCAAGGCATGATGGTAATGCATGGCTGCAGTGACTGATCTGCAGGATGCCCATGAGGGTGCCAAGGCATCAGCAGTGAGATGCCCACAGCAATGTTTCACCCCTTGGGGAGGTTGGAGGAGGTCCCTTCCAGCCTCAGCCCTCCTGTGACAGTCGATGTGAAATGTCAGACAGTCCTCTGTAGGCATTTTGTTGCTTTTACTGAGTTGTAGTCAAGACGATGCACCTCCTTCCCCACTTCTGACCCTTCCCCAGTGAGCTGAGATGTTTCAGCAATTCACATGAACCCTGCAGTGGATGCTCCTCACATCCAGCTCCTCAGCCTGGGAACTTTTGCAAGACTTGGCAGCTGGACTGTTGCAGGAGTATTCCTCACAGGACCCAAAACCATTGCTGTCGATGCAGCGTTGGCTGGCCTGGAGGCAGGGTCAGGTCCCTCCGAAATCAGACTGTTGACGAAGAAGCTTGAGTGCATTCAAATGCTTCGTCTGATTTTCTTGGACTGCACAGTTTCCAAGGGAGTCAAAAATCTGGCTGCTCCACTTGTTGACTCTGCAGACCAGAAATACAGCCGGGTTCAGTGAAATAAAGCTCACAATTCTTGTACTGGTGTAGCAGAGAGGGGAAAAGCTCAATTTGGAAAAGCTCAAATGTCTTTCTAGAGATAAAAATCAGTGATGCTCTCTGCCTGTGCTCAGCATCAGGGACAATTGCTCAGGCAGCCCCAAGACCAAAGTCCTTGCTTGACATCCTGAATTTCTGCCAAAGACGCAAATCTAGGGGCATTTCACTTATCAGTGAAATGACTTGAGAAGTGTGTCCACACAGGAGTGCAGAGAGAACCTGGGCCAGCACTGAGCTGGGATGAGAGCACAGGGGACATAAGGCAGGAGGAGAGCGTCACTTTAAACTGCAAATGAACCCTGAAATGACAAAAAAAATTGAAGCAAGCCCACATTTCGGGTCAGGCTAGCCGTGAGTCAGCTCTACAAAACAAAAGATTAAACTTTCTGACTCCAGTTTGAGTTATGAACTCATAAACTTTCATTTATCTGGTTTAATGGATGTGAGCCAGAGACATTTTTTGAGGTTAGTGAATGGGACAGCTTCCTGAAAATGAACTCATTGAAAAAGGCGTGATTTGGAGATAAACTTTGTCTCAAATTCTCAAATTGTATGAAGCTGGGTTAATGTGACATTGAAGATACCTTCTGTATTTCCCAAGCTGCTCTTGAGCATCTTCCATCCATTTAGTGCTCTCTGCTAAAATGTAGAGGCATGATAAATCACTTCCAAAAATGAAAGTTGAAAAAAAACTAATCAGATTTTAAACCCATTTGAATGACGACAAATGTGCAAAAAGCTTTTACACAGGACAGCCGTGTAACCTTACTCCATTCCCAAGATAACAAGCACAGAGTAGCAGTGAACTGTGGAAAAATGGGGCAGCCCATGGTCCAGCTTCATGATTTCAGGGCCCAGAGGTGGGGGTTAGAATAGCAGTGTCTCACATGTTGGTGGTTTTTTTTCAGCAAATCTTAATAGGTTTTTTCCCAGAACAAGGCTATTTTTTCCCACTCTGTTTCCCTTTAAAATGCCAATTTATTTTTGCCATTGCTTTAAAAATGGCTGTGTATCCCAACAACTGTCTTCAGGCATTACAAAAATCAGAATATCTGCCTGAAGCTAGGCATAAAAATGCAGCAGAGGCGTCATGCAGGCAACTGGGCTAAAATTGGTATCCACTGAAGTTAGGGGAGATTTCATGGAGCTGTTGTTTGTTTTATTGAAGTGGACAGGTCGAAGATCAGTGTTTTATCAAAGCCCTGGCATCAGAGGGATGCACTACTGGTCCTGGATGCTGTGAATCTTCCTCATCCTTGGTGCTGTGGCTGCAAGCTGGAAGGGTGACTGGGATGTGCTCCTGGTGGAGGAGTTGGTGATGCTGTCACCAGCTTTGGAGGCAGCAGTGCTGCAGTGATGCTCCTGCCTGCAGTTGTGCTGGAGAAGTGGGTGAGCTCAGAGTTGATCCTTAGTGTTAACTAAAAGTTCCTGTTCCTACACCGTGCCAGTCTCCTGGGAGCAGATTTGGGGCAGGTGTTCCTGTGTGCCTGAGGTAGATGATGGCTCCATGGGTGCATCCATCCAGATGCAGATCACCACAGTCCTGCCGGCTTGCGAGGCTCAGACAGGGAGGCTGTGTGTCCATGTGCATGGGAGAGGTTGGTTGGCATTTCCAAACCTTGCAGCGAAGTCTCATGCTGAGGTCCCCATAATCTTTCAGGTTCCACTATCTGGTGGAGCTTGAGGGAAGTCCCTCTGCTGTAAATGCCAGCCCAGGACGTGCTAATGACAGCAGAGAGGATGTGCTCCATCTGTGTGACAAATGACACTTACGGGAGATCTGGAGACAGGATGGGGATGTTTTATCGACCAGCTGATAAAAGAAAATGCCAGAGAAATTCCCATGTGGGAACACACGGCAGAGTTTCACCCCATGCCTTGACACTGAATTACAGGGCTCATTTAGCAACCTTTGACTGCCTGTCCCAGTGCTGCCCACAGTGCTCTGCCAGTACAGCTCCTGTTTGTCGAGAGATGAGCTGGGAACGGATCAAGCTGAAAATAAACTTCTTTATTTATTTTTTAACTCCCCCAAGGCAAGGTTGACTCCGTGGTGCCTTTGCCAAGATGGTGCTCGATGTCACGATGGCCTTGTGCTGGTAAGACTGAGCCAAACCAGTACCTGCTGACTTTGCACTGGAGCAGATGAACCCCATGTCTTGTGGCTGGAGGGAACATTTTCAGTGTCCCTTGTCTCTGCTCCCTCTGTCCCACTGTGGTCCAGCCCACGCCAGGCTGGTTTTGCTGTTGGTTGTCACGTGCAATGCCAAATTAAAAATATCTGTGAAGTAGCAAAACATCCTTTGTGCTGGCTGCTGGAGTACTCTGTACACATCTGTGCCTGTAGGGTTTTTCTTCTAGGATAGTTAAAATAGTGTGGGTTTCAGCATGGAGCCAGGTATATTAATAGGAATGCCCTCATTTTGCTTTTCCTCTGTACCAAAGTAGCTTACAATGGGGGAATTAATTGAGCCTTAAGTCAGCACTACGTGTTCTGCAGAGTCTCCGTAGATATTTCTCAATGCTTTGTTTTCTGTTTACAGCAGCCTGGCTCTTCAGGAGACGGCATGAAAAAGAGATAGAGAAAAGCCCTCCCAGGATACACCTGTGACCAACAGAATAGGGAATGTCTGTCTGCCCCCAGCTAAAACCCTCTTATGTGCACCCACCTCTGGGAGCAGAGGGACAGGGACCACTCTGGACAGATCTCAAAGCCAGTATTTAACCCAGACAGCTTGTTATTGGTGTTGCTTTTTCATTCACCTCCTTTCCCTTTTTCCCTGCTGCAAGGCAGAGCATCGCGTGCACATTCCCAGAAACATTTACTATCATCAGTTGGCTTCATCATAAATTATGAATTTGGGCTTGCAGCTTCCTTTACCCAGGGAAGCTCGTTTGCTTTCAGCTTGATTAGAGCCTGCTCCAGTGCAGCAAGGGTGGCTGGGAAATGCCACCCACGCCGGGGTGTCAGAATGCCTCAGAAACCATCCGGGAGCCAAGCGGAGCCAGGAAACCAAGCAGAGCCTGGAGCAGCTTGCGTGTCTCCAGGCCATTAAAGCTCACCCCTGGGGCTGGGGAGGATGTGCAGAGCACGGATGAAACGCTGCATCCTGCCTGTCCCATCCCTGCTGGATCCGGCCGTAGGAGCCGAGGAAGTTTTCCTGCTTAGCAGGGTGGGGAGGCTTCACATCTCAGCCTTTATTTAGTTTTCAGGTGATAAAAGCGTCGCTTCCTTGCCTGGCATGTCAGAGCAGCCAGCACCTTTAAACGCTCCCTTTTTCTCCAGGGAATTTGCATTTCCCTAAAGGCAGCACTAGATTTATGCAAAAATCTAGATGAGAGAAAGTCAGAGGCAAAGCACGCTCATAAGTAAGCTTTCCTGGGCACTTCCTGAACAGTCAGACGCTCTCCTTCCAACCTTCTGGCATTTTGGGGAGAAGTGATGCTGACTGCAGGTTCCTCCAGCCCCAAAAACACTTGGTAATGACTGCTTCAGCTCATGTTGTCCCAAGAATGTATCAGTCTGGAAAGGTGCTTTGAGGTTGCAACATCCCACTGTTGGATTTCCTTTTCCTGGGTGCGCCATTCCATGGGATGTGGTATCCCCTCTTGTTGTGGTGTTCAGGTGATGTTTCCACTCTAGACAGGATGGATTTCTTCCTCATCCTGCTATTCCCCTGAGGCTGTGATTATTCTCCTTCAGTGATCTCCAAAATCACCTGGGCACAGTCCATCAAAGCCAGCTGGCTGTGCTGCATGACCTTCTCCTTGCTTTCCCTGACAGGATGGGAAGAGCACCAAATATCATCATCCCACAGTGGCTCTGACACGAGCTTTTTGCTCATGCAAGTCATTGCAATTTCCCTTCCTGAGATACCAGGGCGTTTGCTGGCTTTTACAAAGCCACTGCTGGAAATTCTTCCTGTGAATGACAGGAACAGGATTGGATGACTGTTTATTTTCTGTATGGAAAGACGGTTCATTTAAGTTCAAGAAGCACCAGGATCTGTATAGTTTGCCATCTTTTTTTAGCTGGCTTTGCCTCCAACAGTGGCTGAGAGCAGCCTTGGCATGCCAGAGCATCTCTGTGTGACAAGTGACGATATGATTTAAAATGTCCTCATCTGGGGCTGCAGCAGCTGCTCTCTGCTTCTGGTGTGCAGCCCAGAAAGGGATAGGCTTGAAGGTAATTGGGGAGCCCATTTTTGCAATCCAAGACCACATCGCAAGCTACAGCATTGTAGGGCTCCAGCCCAGAGGATTTTTCATGCCATTTCCCTAATTCTCAGTGTCCTGTTCCAGCACGGTTTTTGTAATAGCTTGGTTAAACTTGAATCTGGTTTGAACCCCACTTGATGAACAGGAGCTGGGTGGCAAAACCCAGGGGAAGGGTCATGGTGACCCCTAACCACCATCAGGCACTCAGAGAATGATGCAGTGGTTTGGGATGGCAATGACCTTTAAAGATTATCCAGTTTCAGCCGTGCTGCATGGACAGGGACACCTTCCATTGCAACCAGGTTGCTCAGGGCCTCTTCCAGCCTGGCCTTGGAACACTTCCAGGGATGGGGCAGCCACAGCTTCTGGGGGCAATCTGTTACAGTGTGTCACCACTCCCATCATAACAGATTTTCTCCTTATGTTCAATATTAACCTGCCCTCTTTCAATTTAAAGCTGTTGCTTTTTGTACTACCACTGCAGGCCCTGTAAAAGTCTTCTTTCATCTTTTTTTTTTTTTTCAGTCTCTGTTAAATACATTGAAAGACCTACAATGAGGTCTCCTTGGCCACCAGTTCCTGAGCTGGAGACAGCCACAGCCACATCCTCACCTTTTTATGCCCATCTGAGCCCAGCTGCAAGGTGCATTTCCAAGGGGCTTCTGTAGTTGGGAAAAGGCCTCGAGTTGCACCAGGGAAGGTTCAGGCTGGATATCAAGAAGAGTTTCTTCACTGAAGGAGTGACTCATTGTTGGAATGGGTTACTCAGGGAAGTGGTAGAAACCATCCCTAAAGTGTTCAAAAATGGGTAGACCTGGTACTCAGGAATGTGGTTTGGTGGGTGGGATGGTACCTGGTTGAAGGATGAACTTGATCAGCTTGGAGATCCTTTCCAACCTGAATGACTCTGCACTGCAATTCTGTGATTCCAGTTTGCAGACACTGAGCAATCTTAGCTCTGCACTGCCTTAATCTTCCTCCAAGGTGATGCTTGATCCTCCCTCCTCCTCCTTTCCAATTTAGTTCCCCATCTCCCAAGTGGACAAGGTGCAAATCGGGCTGAGGAGATAAGGCAGTGCTTTACACACCAGGCAGGCTCTGCAGAGCAGGTGGAGACATCGATGTCCCTCCAGCTAGAACAGCTGTGACTTTCAGCATTTCATGCCCTTTGATCTTTTATTTGAAAGAAAACCACCTTCATTTGCTCTGCGAGCTCCCACGGGTGGGGGACAACCTTTGGCACAGCTCCAGGGTTTTGTGCAAGGGCGGCAGGACCAAAGGATTTTGTCCCTCTTGCTGAGGGTGGCTGGGTCCAGGAGGGTAGAAGAGGGTGCAGGAAAGGAAGAGAGGTTGCAGGATCAGGCCATGCTATAGCCATGCATCCAAAACTCGCAGCTTAGAAGTACCCACCTCTGTCCCTAGAGCTTTGTCAACATGTTGCTTTTGCAGAGCACTTGTCCTGTGGCAACCAGGGAGCTCTGCTGTGGCTTTTTGTGGAAGCTTAGGAGTTTTCTAGAAGAGGTCTCTGCAGGACCTGGGCTTAATGGGAGGAGCCATGATGTGCTGGAGGTCTTAATAGCCAGACCGTGCCACATCCTACCTAGGAGGAGCCTATTTTCCCATCTCCCTTCATTTCCTCCGTGGTTTTTAATTATCCTGGTTGACACTCAATCACGTTTCCTCCAGAATCTATATTATTGGTTGTCCTGAGGGGACAATTCTTACCTACATGCAACATTTCTGTCTCGTCCTGCTGGAAAAGGGACATCCCTGGAGGGGCTGTTTCAAGGGGCAGTTTCTGCTGTTAAAGTGACAGTGGCCGTGGCTGGGGAGGGTGAGGGATAAACCGAGGGGTTTCCGTGCAGCACTGTCCCCATGGGCTTGGTGGCTGCCTTCAGAAGTGCTCTGGTGTCCAGCACAAAGGAGAGAGGGCTGGTGGTGCTGCCACCTCTCAGCTGCCTGTCATTGTATGTGTGACCCTGTCTGCATGGGGTGAAATGTGTAAACCAAATAGTGCAGAGGAAGAGCAAGATGGTTTGGGAGGACAACCCCAGGCAGTACAGAGTCTGGATGGTGCAGGAAACTCAGAGACCCATAAACATCTTAGAGACCTATCTAGACCTGGTGCCATTGACCTGGAAGAGCTGCCTTTCTCCAGAACTTGGCTTCTCTGGACAATCCTGACCATAGCTTGATGCCACCAGAGATCTTTCCATGGGACACATCACAGGCAGAGCATGTTCTGTCCTGTGTTGCGTCCCTAGCATGTCACAGAGCACTATTTCAACACTGTCTGCAGGTCAAAATCCACCCTTTGGGTAGATTTGAGTCCCCTGGAGCCCCCTTCATCATCAGCAAACTTCCATCAAAGGCACCGCAGCCCGTCTGGGTTGGGGGTTGTGCAAGAGGCGCCAGTGACGCAGACAGGGCTCTGGTGACCTTGGGTCAGGGCTGCTGGTGGCCTGACGAGGTGAGACCAGGTAATGTAGGGACAGCTTCCCATCAGAATCCCACCAGCAAGGAGGGACATGGCAAATAGCAAAGTTCAGGTCTGGTGGGACACAGGCTCGGGCTCAAACTGTACCTCAAAGGGGAGGTCATGGCAGCTCCTCCCTGCCCTTCCCAGGACTGTGCTGCTGTTTCTCATGTTTCCCCCAAAAAACGCATAGTTCTGTACCTCCCCCCAAACTTTGCCACCTGCCACAAGTATTAAATTCACTCAAAATACGGAGAGAAACCACAAGAAGAAGTCTGGGCAGATGTTCAACTGCACTAAAGTTTCAGGATGGGAGAGACACATGGCAGTGGCACAACTTGTTGGGGGACTGCTGGGTTCAGTTTGCCCCCAGTGTGTGTTTTCAGGCAAATACGCTGCTTTGGGATTCTTTTCTTTCCACAGATACTTGTGGAAAAGACTTGAAGCCTGGAAATGCCCAAGCACACGCAGAATTGGTTTTTTTTCCTGATTCTTCTGGCCAAAATAAATCCCTGAAGGATGAGGGGAGTTGACCCCCAGTATTTGGGGTGCCTGACTTCCCTGTGCATTGGGCACTGGAGCGTGGGGACCATCCGTCCCCAAACGACCGAGGCTTTCACCCATCCCCAAAAAAACCCTCTAGGGCACACCCTCTGCAGATCTGGGAGGAAGCCAGCCCCAAGCCTGTTATTACTTTTCCCCGTGGAGTTGGCCTCTCTTCCTCCCCCCCTCTTTTTCTTTTTTTTCCTCCTTTCCCTTCAAATCCAAGCCAGGAAAAGCCTCTGACGTCGGCACCACGGCTGCAAACTCGTGGCTGCTGGGGAAAGGCAGTAGAGGGGATATCCCGGGTCATAAAACCAGGATCTCGCTGGGAGCAGGGCCACCGGTGGCTGCCTGTGAGTTGTCCGTTTCTGGGGACAGGGTGGGAGGGATGGATGGGGGACTGTGTTCAGCTGGGTGGGTTCCTTTTCCCCGCAGTGCAGGTTTATTGCCTTTTTTTTTGCTTTTTATGATCCTCTGATGACTGAATCTCTTCTGGTACAAGAAGGAATTTGGTTAAAAAGCTGTCCATGGAGACTTCAAATTTGAGTGGGTTGGGGGCTGCATGTGAAGGGAAAAGCTGAAATTCCAACTAAAGGGCTGTTGAAGGGGTGCTTGAATCATCATGTTTCATCCAGGGCATTTCCCCGTGAGCTCTGGATCAGAGAGGCAATCCTGACACTGGTGGCATCACAGGAACCTCAGTGTGGGCACCAGGTCTGTGTCCAGGGGTTGTGAATCTGGGTGAGAAGGAAAAACAACTCCCAAAGGACCTTTGTAGACACTTTCCTCACTGTGCCTCAGCCTCTCTTCAAAGACAAAAGGTGCAAATACAAGATAAGAAAGGGTTGATCATGTTACCAGTGCCCCCTATGCATTCTCAGCTTGCACAGTGCTGGGACGCCTGTGCTCTTCTTTTTATCTGGCTGGCTGGCTCGCTGCCTCAGCTTCCCCCATTCCTCCCTCTTTCCTGGTGTCCTGAGTGCCTCCTGCTTGCAAATGTCCACGCCAGCATCATACTGGCATCTTTCCCTGCTCTTTAAATGCTACCAAACTTCTTAAGTACAACTGGAGTTGTAAAATCAAGGGCTGTACAGCTCTCTTAGGCGAAATTTCATGTTACCCAGTATTTACTGCACACCAAAAAGGATCTGGGGAAGATGCATCTCATTTATCTTGCAGGTGTGTTTTCATGGACTGCCAAGAGCCCCCCATTGCTCTCCCTCTGCACCTGCACATTTTTAATCTTCCTTGTCACGTTTTGGTCAGAAAACATCACATGCAGCAAGAGAAGCAACATAAAAAATAATAACCCCCTTGGAGGAAAAACCCCTCGATGCTTCCCTGGCAGACGGTGCTGGGCACTGCTTCACTCCTGGCAGCAAGTATCCCACAGCCACTATGGTACCCAGCATGGCTTTTCCAGGATATCCCATCTGCTCTGTCCAGCTCTGCACCTGGAGCAGGATGTGCCGGTGGCTGCTTACACCTCTCCCCACAGATGCCGGCTCCTCCCGGTGTTTTGTTTCCACTGCTCTGCTCCCGGACCTTTCCTGTTTCCTTCCGTGCGGATGCAACTGGAGGAAATCTCAGCACGTTGGCTGTGTCCCAGTTGCAGTCACAGGCTGGGGACAGCACTGTGGCTCTCTGTGTCCTGGGACCTGTCCTCCCTGGCAGTGGTGGTGATGGTGGCAGCGGTGATGCTGCTCGTGCTGGTGGTTGTGGCAGTGGTGGCAGTGATGGTGCTGCTCACGCTGGTGGAACCCAGTGGTGGCAGTAGTAGTGTTGCTCATAGTGGTGGCAGTGGTGACACTGGTGGTAATGGTTGGAATGGTGGCAGTGCTGCTGGTACTGCTGATGCTGGTGGTAATGGGGGTGTTGGTGGCAGTGGTGACATGGTGGTGCTGCTGCTCATGCTGGTGGCAGTAATGGCAGTGGTGCTTCTCCTACTGACAGCAGTGGTGACACTGGTGGCAGTGGTGGTGTTCATGGCAGTGGTCATTTGGTGGCAATGGTGAACAGTGGTGGTGCTGCAGATTCTGGTTGCAGTGATGGTGGTGCCAGTGGTGACACTGGTGGCAGTAGGTGTCAGTGGTGATGCTGGTGGTGCTGCTCATGCTGGTAGCAGTGGTGACAGTGGTGCTACTGCTGGTACAGATGTCATGTGTGCAGTTGAGCCTCACAGACCTGTTCCCTGTGGTC
>VWZN01007236.1:45809-57601 GCA_013396955.1 Regulus satrapa | reverse complement strand
CCTCCTCAAGGGGTTTTCTTTCATTTCAAACTAACTGTTAAATGTTAGCAGCATCATGAACAGCAGATATTTCTGAGCATGAAATACGGCATAGGAAGGAGCTGAGTTGCTAATTATGACCCATAGTAATTCCAACTCTGTATGGTTTTGTTTAGGTGCAGAAAATCTGAGGCCTTTAACTTTTACAGATGCTATTGAGAACATCTATCTCAAATGTACAGTGCATGAAGCCTGAGCTTTGACAGTATTCAGGAAAAACAGCTATACTAGTGTGCTTCAACACTAGCTGTTCTCATAGCTCAGGCCTCAAATCCAGGCATTTTTGTCATGAATCATTTTTATTTCCTTCTCATCCCTCCTGTTTCAGGTATGCATACTTTACTATCTGCCAAAGCAAAAGAGATGTTCTGCTCTGTTCCAATCTGTGCTCCAAAGGCTGCTGTTGGAGATTATATTTCTGTTTCTGGAAAATGATATTTTCTGTTGAAAGTACTCAGAGTATAAAACACCCTTTCTTTCTGAAATGCAAAATCTTCAGAAAAAAATTAAAGCAGAGATTAAAATGTTCATGGTTATAGTATTGTAAATACATTGATGCTGAGAATAATGGAAAAAAGAATGGTCCAGAAAGTGGGCAGGGTTGCAGGGTCTGTTTAAACAGCATCTGTTACTGGTTCCATTGCAGTCAATCAGTTGACCAGACAGAAGGTTAACGAGATGGTAAAATAAATATTAAATTTTATTGCAAGAGGAAAAAGGCAATTCCACAACTTCATGATTTTGGGAAAAACACACAGTCTGGGTTTAAACAAGAGACGTACAGAGCTTTTTGAGTGGTGACTGCCAGGACTTTTCCTAAGAAAGAGCTACAATTTATATAAAGTATTCACGTAAAAAATAAAATACGAAATTGTTCTAAAAATATATAACCAAAATAAAATACCGTATAAATGGACATTCAGCAAAATTAAAATGCTGTTTAGGATTCTGAGAGATTTCAACTAAAAAAAAGTCAAGAGAACTGTAAATCTTGGATAATTTAAACACAGGTCATTATGTAGATCCATTGTCCCTAATACCTTGCAATTACATAGGTCTGTCTCACTGTGAAATCAATGACATTTTCATTTAGATAAGACAAGAAAGCAAACCATAGTACATAACATATATGTAATTCTTCCTATGATGTTTTTCAAGTATACAAAGATGTGGCAAATTTTAGGTATATCACTCATTTTAAAAACCTTAATATTGCACTGGAAAGAACCATATGGTTAAATATTTTCTGAAGTATCCTAAGATTACTTTAAAATGTCACAAAGAGCAAAGTCTAATAGAAATTGTGGTAAGTGTGATTATTTAATACCAACTGAGGCACTGGCAAAATATATTAAATCTATACAGTAACACATTTAGAAGTGCAGTTATATTTTACTAATAAAACATGGATATTTGAAATTCAAGTAAGAACTGTAATTTAATTTCTTGCTGAAAACAGCTGAATATGAAGGGTCTGAACTTTTAATGAAAACTTGCCAAGACCCTTGATAATACAAAGATATCCTCCAAAATTTTATTTTTATACTTACAGGTTTATAGCTGCTTATTAAATGCCTGCAAAATTTGTGTACTTGCAGTTTCAAAACAAGGTTGCTGCCCTAATTTTGGAATATTTTGATCATTATTGAGCTTTGTGAAATGTGTTATGTTAAACGTAAAGGTTTCCTATTTATCCACAGCTGCCTACAACTATTCTGTGCATTTTCTTAGTTACTATTCAGAAAACTACTTCGTTTTCCTATTTTACTAGTTTGTTTTCTTTTTACATCAGAATAAAGTCTCTGTATGTCAGCTGAGTTCTTTATACTGTCTGGATGTCTAAGATGTTGCTTTTTCAGCTGTTCACGGTTGTTAAACAGAGAGTGGGTGTATTTCTGGTTGCAAGAAGCTAATTCATGCCATTTGAAGACGTGTAACATGCCTTACACAAAACTCTTATGTATTCTCAGTGGGAGAGAGCATCCATATCTTTTCTGGGTTACCTGTTCCAGTACTTTATTACACCCTCTCAGTAAAGAACTTCTACTATCTAATCCAAACCTACTCTCTTTCAGTTTAAAGCCATTACCCCTCGTTCTATTACCCTATACCATTGTGAAAAGTTTCTCTCCAGCTCTCCTGTAGACCACCCCTAGCTTCTGGAAAGCTGATGTCAGATATTCTTGGATCGCCTTCTCTTCTCCAAGCTGAACATCCTAACTCTCTCAGTCTCTCCACATCTGAGAGGCAATTCAGACCCTCTTGATCCTCTTCTTGACACTCTTATGGGCTTGTTCAAGCAGATCCATGTCTTTCTTTTATTGGGGGTTCCAGAGCTTGGCACAATGCTCCAGATGGGGCCTGACCAGTGCAGAGTAGAAGGGTAAACTTGCCTCCCTCAACCTCTTGCCACATTGCTTTTGGTGCAGTCCCAAAGGATACTGTTCACTTTCTGGGCTCTGAGTTCACATTGCAGCTCATACTCAGGTTAATATCCACCAGTACCTCAAAGGCCTTCTCCATAAGTCTGCTCTCAGTGTATTCCTCACCCGGTATCCATCCATGCTGGAGATTTCCCTGAGGCAGGTGCAGAAGGCAGTTGTTCTTGTTAAATATCATGCAGTGAGTGATCCACCTAGCCAGATTGTCAAGATCCCTCTCAGCAAATTTGCTGCACTCCATCCCCTGTCTGTGTCCTTGATAATGATGTTTAAAACATCTGGTCTCATTTCCCAGCTGTTGAGAAATGCCACTTGAAGCTGATATTCACTTGGATATTGAGCTGACAGCCGCTCTTTGAGTGTGACCATGTAGATAATTCCTTATTCACTGAGAGGTCCACTCATCAAATCCATATCTCGCCA
This sequence comes from Regulus satrapa, assembly GCA_013396955.1. Taxonomy (NCBI): domain Eukaryota; kingdom Metazoa; phylum Chordata; class Aves; order Passeriformes; family Regulidae; genus Regulus; species Regulus satrapa. The sequence continues at coordinate 54,698 of VWZN01007236.1, read as the reverse complement.
ATTTAGAGACAAGGATGTTGTGTGTGACATGCTGCTTGGGGCTGTGTTTGGTTTTGTGCTGAAATCAATGTTGATAACACAGGGATGTTTTTGTTACTGCCGAGCATGGCTGGCAACAGCATCAAGGATTTTTAGCTTCTCACCCCAGCAATAAGAAGGCTGGGAGCAAGGAGGAGACAGCTGACAGCTGACCCCAATTGACCACGGGGATTCGATACCTTACGGCATCACGCTTTGCACATAAAGCTGAGAGGAGCAGAAGGAAGAAATGGGACAGGTGGAAGGATGGTGGTTTGGTGACCCAAGTCATTTCTATGCTTGATGGAGTTATGTTTTCCTGGGGGTGGCTGAAGACTGTGTGCGCATGGGAAGAGTTGAAAGATTTGTTTGTATGCCCAGCATTTGCTTAATCTATTAATTTGTCTCTATCTCGACCCATGCTGCTGATAGTAAAACAACTTCTTTTCTTCTCTGCTGTACTTGTTTGGGGTTTTTTCCAAATTATGTGACACTTCACTATGGCTTTATTTCTAACTTTAAAAAACAGTGTCATGCTGCACTGTTCTTAAGGATACATTCAGTGATGCTTTGGATTGTCTTACAGTCTTCCTTAAAAAGAAGTTATATTTCAGAAACTTAATGGAGATTAAATATTAACCAGACCAAAACCCCCAGAAGTTCAGTGACCTAATTAATAAATATTCATCTAGTGATTTCCATAATGACATCATACATATTACCTGGATCCCCATGAAAGATGAGAGTTATATTTTGCCTCTTATTGAATGCTCTGTCATTAACAAATCTCTAAAAGTTAACTGTTGCTTCTCATTCCTACATTGTTCTTCAGTGATCTATAAAGATGGCAAAGTGTATAAAAATTAATAGAGTTGTTGATTCCATGCCATCCAGGAATTAAGGGGACCCTACTATGAATGAGATTCCACATCTTGCAGGTAATTATCTACACTGTAATCCCTAAAGAAAGGGAGTTCATTGAGGGGAAACCAGCATGACGACAAAAAAACTGGACTCTACTAAGAGGAGAAAGGAAGAGATAAAAAATTAACACCTCTTGTTTTGTTTTTCTCCTGTTTTTCTTCCCCTTTTTCTTTTTCTCCTTTTTATTCTTCTCCTTCTCTTCCCATTCTTTTCCTTCTCTTCTTGCTTTTCCTTCTCCTCCTCACCATTTTTCGGCTCCTCCTGGCAAGCAATACTGTCAGGGTATTCTAAGGCCTCTTAGATCACAGTAGGAACCTAAATGCATTAGATGACTTTTCAGTAAGGTGAGACAAGAATGTAAATATTATTATTTATTTTCAAAGTCAAAACCAGAGAACAATTAAATATTTCTTGGTGGTTAAATTGAGTAGGAAAATGAAAATATGTTACACCACTGTTAAGGTTTGTCACTGGCTGAACATCTGGCACCCACAAAAATCACTCACCCTCCCCTGCCACAGCTGGGCAGGAGAATGAAAAATTTAATGAAGGGCTCATGAGTCAAGATAAGAACCAGGAGGAAACACTCCAAGGGCAAAAAAGGCTCAGCTTAGAGGTACAAAGTGAAACTATTTCCAACAAAATCAGAGGAGGACGTGAGAAGTAAAAGAAACTCTTTTAAACCCTTTTTTTTTTTCCCAGCCCCTCCCTCCTTCCCCCTGACAGTGCAGGGGACAAAGCATCGGGGTTTTGGTCAGTTTGTCACCCGAGGGGTTCTTTCAGTGCTCTGGGAGAGGAGTCCTTCCCCTATTAAACCATGGGATCCCTTCCCCTTTCAGCGTGGTTCCAATATCACAACCCAATATCAAAGGGAGCAGTATGACTTCTTCCTACAGGCAAATGGTTCTCCCCAAACTGCTGCGGCCTGGCTCTGTGTGACCGTGGGCTGAGCCCTGCAAGGACAGGCTGCTCCAGCCGGGAAGCAGGGCCCCGCTCGGCCCCGGCTCCGGGCCACAGCTCCTGCGGGCACCTCCGCTCNGCCCGCGGGCTGAGCCCTGCAAGGACAGGCTGCTCCAGCCGGGAAGCAGGGCCCCGCTCGGGCCCGGCTCCGGGCCACAGCTCCTGCGGGCACCTCCGCTCCGCCACGGGCACCTCCGCACGGCCTGAGGGGGATCTCTGCGTGCCCGGGGATCCCCTGGGGCTGCGGGGGGATCTCTGCGTGCCCGGGGATCCCCTGGGGCTGCGGGGCGATCTCGGCTCCGGTGCCTGCAGCACCTCCTCGCCTCCTTCTCCACTGACCTTGGTGTCTCCAGGTTTTTCCCCCTCACGTGTTCTCACTGTGCCCCACTTTCTGTTGATTTTGTTCTTAAATCTGAGATCACGGAGGCGTTGCCAGCCTCTGTCACAGCCCAGCTCTGGCCAGCAGCATGTCCATCCTCAGAGCCATCAGCCACCGGCTCTGCCAGACATGGGGGAAGCTTCTGGCAGCTTCTCACAGGAGCCACCTCTGTGGAGCCCCGCTAGGAAAAACCAGGCTGAGCAAAATCAAAACAACCACTAATGATTTTTTTTTTTTTTAATAGGGTTTGTTTGTTTGTTTGTTTCCATTTATCCAGACAATCTTAATACCAGCTAGTGTCATGGATTTCAATATTTTTCAAGGTTTTTTTTTAATGTATTACTAATGTCTGTGAGACTATAACTCAACCAGCTCACCCCTTACCAAAGGATTCTTCGTAACCTTTAGCAGAACTTTCTCAGATCAGTACATTTTCTGCTTAACTTTCATACCTAGTCTCTCCCTTGTCGCAAAATCATCCTGTTCCCTAATTTCTAAATGTGGGGCATTTTTCTTCAGTTTAGTTATTTGTTTTGAGGTTGTGTTTGCTTGCATGTGTTTTGATTTGTTTTTTGTTTAGGTTTTGTTGGCTTAATATAGTGAGATGTCTTCTCTGGAACCTGACTCTCATTTATGGCCTTTACAATCAAAATGGAACAAAATTCTCTTCTTTCCTGTAATTTTATTTTTGATCTCACGCTGTTTGAGTGGAGCCAAAACCCACACCCTTCCCTGAAACATGACATAAATAGCATAAGTTATTTAAGTAATTCACTATATCCTTATCATTTAGCTGAGATACAGCGGCCACTAATTACTACCTATGAGGAAATGGACATGAGATAGTTGATATAAAAGCAAAATATTATAGACAAATTGTCATCACCTTTAAATGCTTACTAACAGTGCTAGCAAAAGACTGTTTTGCAAGGACTTCAGTTATAAGTAGAATTTGACCAGCTTCTGTAGAAAACTAGCTCATCTGCTGCCTTAATATTTCTCATTATTGTATGATGAAATTAATTGTTTCCTTCTCTAAATGTGGTGTGGAGGCAGTAGAAGACTTTATACCTGCCAAGGAAGTGTGGATGACAAAAACTAGATGACTAGGAGAGGGAAGATGAATGAAATTTCTTGGTAGAATTTGTGCAGCCGATTTATCCTTCAATTAAGACTATTGATCAGGAAAGTGATCCTTTTATCTATGGGCATCTTTGTCTGTTATAAAGCAAAAGTCATTATTCCATATTACTGTTATTACATCTATCCATCCTGGTTTAGTGCAAAAGTTACACAGGTAAGATTCTCAAATGCTTTTCTGATTTTTTTTCATATTGGTTTTGATAGTCTTTAAAAGACAGTTCTAATTTTGGAGCTCAAAGCTAACAGTGACCTTTCATTGCAAGGATTTTTGAATGCAATGAGCACATTTATTATTATTAATCTCAAGTTAGCTCTTATGTGAATTCCTCCTACTGACATTTGCAGCAACCCGAAAACTATGACCTTATTATAAGGTTTAAATAAAAGCCCTCAGCTGCCTAATTAATGATAGGAATTAAAACAAAACAAAAATAAGAACTTTTTAATGTATTTTTGTTTTTTACTTCTTAAGATTTGGTGAGGTACACACGAAGAGAGTTGTACTTTTTAAAACACAAATGTTATGGTGCTCTTTTATATATGTCATCCTCAGCTACAGGGTCAAATAATGCAAAAAAAATTGATTCATGAGTATTTTCTTGAGTAACATTGACAAGATCATCTGACTTATTTCTTGAGGTCACATTATTTACAGTTTATAAGTGACTTGGTTGGCCACTTCAAATTGATTACATGCTCACAATTCTGAAGTCTTTCACTTTTGATCAGTAATGTAGTAGAAATTTCACTTCATATCTTGCAGCTGGATAAAACATATGGCAAATTTAATAACTAGCTGTTTGAGTGTTCTGTGAAGAACTTGGCTAAAGAAGGCAAATCTGAGCATAATAGTAAGCCTAGAATGACTTATGGTTATGTTTCTTGGCATATTCTCTTTTAAAAGCAAGTCAAAATGAGCTGTACTTCATGCTTGATCTTGACTTGCTATCAAGTAATTTTTATAGGGCTTCTGTAATCAGTGCATCAATGAGATGAAATTTAACTTAGATTCATCTCCATGTATCTCAGGAGTGAACATTGCTGTTATTTTGATTCTGTAAGGCTGCATGATAATAGTGATAAATTATAATAATAGTGATAAATTATAATATTGAATTAATAAGATTAAAAAATAATCAAAGATCATGAGGACATTCTTGTTACTATAGACTTCAGTGTGTAAGAATCAAAGTAGTAAGATTAGTGGCTATGCCAGGTCAAAATTTTGACAAATCTAGGAGTAGGTACAAAATGTACCGTGGTTTCATTATTGCTATCTGCTCTTCCTGATAAGGAATTTCTAAGTTCATTTAATAGCAATTAAAATTTGTTATAGGTTATAATATTATATTATATTTTGTAGATTAAGAAAGAAAAAGGCATCATGCCTCATGAGGGGTTAAGCCCTTGTTAAAGACTAAGGGAGTGTGAAGAGAGTCAGTAACTGACTCCTATGGTGGATGAAGACCACTGGTGGCTGGCTGTGGGGACAGAAAGTGGTAAGCTATTCTTTCTGTCTTGACTTCCCTTACGAAAATGGTGAAGAAATGCTAACACATAAGGAGCAGAGGAAAGGCTTAAATTTGAGCACGCCCCTGAGTTAGGTCTGTACTTTATTGTCACACAATAAAGTCTTCAGTGAGAACTAGAGATTGGGGCTTTGAATTGTCTCATTGAAGGGTTGCTTACAGAATTTTATGGAGGAAGAGAAATCTTGTGTCTGTCGTTTAATGATAACAAATTAATTGTTAGAATATTTTCCTTTCTTTTTCATTTTTGGCCACTCCTGAAAAGTCTTTGGATGTGTTGTCTGTTTTTTATTTTGTACATAAACACGTAACAATTTGTTATTAGACTAATTTGGATTTTAAAGTGCGGAAATCTGAGATAATTTAATGTCAGCATGTCCACTCCACCAACAAAAGCTTCTGGATGTCTTTGACATGATGACCAGTCCATCACATATACCTCCAGGTATCTATGCAGTGAAAAGAATTGCATCTCACTGCCTGGGTTGTTTTGCACGGGATTTTCTGAGACTTGGAAACAGGAGCATCTCTGAGGAAAATGTATTTTCTAGTCTTCACTAAGGAGAAAACCTCTCCATTATATGGCAAAATAGTGGAAACATGACTGAATCTTGAGGGGTTCTCAAGAGATATGTAACAACTCAAGATAATAACTTCATTGACTAAACTAGGGGAGTACTATGTGATTTAGGTAATCAGTCTCTTATTATCAAATAATGCAGAAAATTACAAAAGAAGCACAGTTTAATTATTTCAAATATATCCATATAAAGATAGAGTTCATATTGAATGCATCATTACAAATCAGTCTGCAGAAAGTTTACCAAGAGAAAAAAATAGAAACATTGTTTCTTATAAATAGTTTGCCTTTGTGTTTATGAAACAATCAACATAATTTATACAAAGATTTTCCTTAGGGGACCAATTTTTTTCTTTCATTTCTCTCCAAATACACAGTGTTTGTAATTTGGTATACATTATTCATGTGTATATACATCTCATCTACATGGTGGTGACAAACAGAGATGTGATAAATTGAACTAATTCTGTGGGAGTTTTGATTTAAATTCTCCACCCCAGTGGGCATTATCACTTTAATATGATGAATAAATCAAGAAAATAAATATTTCTTTTATTTATTTATAAATCACAAATATAGAAAGAATTATTTCCTTTTCTCACACAAATATGGACTTCTAAATTACAGTGGAGCAGACCAATATTTTATTTGCAGCCTAGTGCTAACAGGAAGAAAAAGGTTATATAGGTTTTTGATGAAGTCAGTATGAAAATAAACTGCCATCCTTGTCAGAAAATAATTTTTTTCACCTCTAATTTTTGAAGATTCTGTTCTAAGTGAGGTTGCAATATAGAGGGTTTATTTTTAGGTAATTTAAAAACTAGAAGTGAAAGCAATAAGACATTTTGCTTTCTCATACCCCTTATGTGGATATATTGTACTATTGATTAGACATAAAAACAATACTTGGTATTAAGGTGGAAACAAATGTTTTACAAATGTTTCATGTTACTTTAAAATAATTTTTAAAAAATCTCTTTTAAGCTAACATAATTTTTCTGCATGATACATAACAACAACAAAGAAGATTGCTAGTGTCCAACACTGTAATTTTTATGTTAATATTTCTCCTTGGACTCCTAGACAATGAAGAATATGAAAAGATGAAATGGAGGGTAATAAGAAGCTCAAATTAATAGATGCTTTTTCACATACTGTGGAAAGGAAGAAATGAGTTATGTGACATCCCCAAGTAATGTTGATACTTCATAGTAACATATTCCATTACCAAGTGCATATATAATTTAGAAGACATTGCTGTTTCAACCTGTCTTGCAAGTATGTATTTCACCTTTTAATTAATGACCAATTTTAATAAATTCAACAGGACAACATGCATATTTGAAAGAATGTCTCTTTGAGCTCCTGCTATGCAGTAGACACTGCCTGACCATTGCAGGATCAAACACACACAGCAAGTTTAATGCAGGGTTTTCACAGAAAATGCCTACAAGTTTTCATATTAAAGCTTCATTATCTGCTTCATTGACAAAATAAAGTGAGTGTTAAGTACATTTTGGATTTCTAGTGATCATTTTAGTAGTATTTAGCTTTTGCCAAGTGAGACATGATTGTTTGAATATTCTGCTCTTTGCATCTTTTGTATGCTCTTACTCAGCTTTTAGAGCTTTACAGGTCTGAAGGGGAAATAGAGGTAAAAAGGCCAATTCCTTATTTGTGATTTTTTTTTTCTTAGATTCTACATTTCTAAGACTAAATTCCTATGGTTATAATTAACTCCTTACTGTATGATTCCAAATTCCAAATTTCCAAATAATTTAAAATTTATTTTAAACCAGTAAGAATTAATTTTCAGTAGCCTGTGAAAATTGTCAGTGGGCTTATCCCTTTTTAGCTGCTGCCAGAATTTCAGTGAGTAAAGTATCTCTCAGAAGAGTTAAAACAACTCTGGCCCATGCAGAAAATATCACAGCCTATGGTTACTGTGATTCAAATTATTAACTTAAAAATAGTAACTTCTTTGCTTGCTTATTGCTTCCAGAATCTGTGAATCATTTTGTATTCCATTCAAATTCACTCACTTTCACTAAGAGAAGTAGCTGTTTTAAAAACCTAAAAAATATAGCAAGAACAGAATAAAAATGGGGCATGCAGCCAAGAGCATGAGGAAGGATTTTTTTGGCCAATTATAATTTCTAAGACTGGCTGACAATTCAAGGAATATACATGTTCTGTAAAAAAAAGGTCAGTGAATCTGAAACAAATTATTCCAACCTACATTTTGCCTGCAGTCTGCATCCTCTTTTAATGTCCTTTTGGACAGCAGCTCCTGTGCGAGGAGAAAATTTTCCTGCTCTCCTCTCCACTTTGGCTTCCCCTCAAATCCTGTGGCAGCTTTGTGCACCACAATTTTAAAAAATGTTAAGCTATTAGAGAGTGTCCAAAGGAGGGCCATAAGGATGGTGAACGGCTTTAAGAGGAAGCCAAATGAGGAGTGGCTGAAGGCACTTGGTCTGTTCAGTCTGGAGGAGACGGAGGGGAGGCCTCATCACAGTCTGCAATTTCCTCCTGAGGAGAAGAGGAGGGGCAGGCACTGATCTCTGCTCTGTGGTGCCCAGTGACAGGACCTGAGGGAACCATCTGAGGTTGTGTCAGAGGATGTTTAGGTTGAACACCAGAACAAGGTCCTTTACCCAGAGGGTGTTTGGGCCCTGGAACGGGCTCCCCAGGGCAGTGGTCACAGCACCAAGGCTGACAGATTCAAGAAGTGTTTGGACAATGCTCTCAGGCACCGTCACTCTTGGGGTGTCCTGTGCAGAGCCATGGGTTGGACTTAATGATTGTGATGGGTTCCTCCCAACTCAGCATATGTTGTACTCTGTCATATTCTATGATTATGGAATGCATTGCAGCAAATTATTTCAGAAAGAAAAATAGAAACAGAAAAAGAAGAAGAAGGAAAAAATAAAGACACTGCTAACTAATTGTACAAATGGGTTTGCTTATGTTGGTAAATATTTTGAACTATATTTTTTTAACAGTATGTTTATATTCCTCTAGACTGGATAAGTATTACCAACAAAAAAAAACTTAAGGTATGCTTCAGATAGTTAAGATAAAGTATCTGTTTTTCTATATGTTAAAACTTCATTAAATTGAAATATATTCTTATAAGGAGAAGTTGTCATGTGCAAAAAAATTAACAGTAGAGACAATTTAAAAAAAAAAAAAAATCATCTTGGACCCCTGAAAATCTTTAAATAGATCCCCAAAGCTTTCCAGTTCACTGTTTTGAATTCTCTAAGGAAACATTTAATGAGTAGCAATAATCTGGTAATTAACTTCTGACTTCCATTTCATTCCATGACACATCACATCAGGGTATTTTCAAAAAA
>VWZN01007233.1:35280-52868 GCA_013396955.1 Regulus satrapa | reverse complement strand
TTTGTTTTGTTTTGTTTTATTGGAGAATATTTATGTTGTGAATGTTGACTTAAAAATCCCCAGTAAGATAGAAGTAAGGTAGAAAATGTGAGCTTCAAGGTTAAGATGTTCTGTAGTACTTTTTCCATGCAGCTGTGCCAGCATCCCTGAAACCTAGTTTTACTGCACAGCTCTGAAACCCTTTCAGTGTTGAGTGTTAGTGGGCAGACTGCTCATGATATTGGATGAGGTAGTGGTTGGGAGAGATTCAGAAGAGTTTGCTTGAAGTAAATTGAGACCCTCTGTGTTGTATTTCTGCTTTGGCTCAAATCAGTATTTGAGAATTATCTCGATAAGCTGACTGAAACTCTTCCTCCAGAGGGTTTAATAATAATAATATATGATAAATAATAGGAAATACTATTTGAAACTATTATGAAGTGTTATCTGGGTCAGGTTAATTATAATTAACGAAGCATTTTCATTACTTGTAAGTATGTTGGTTCTCAGGGTATGAGATTAAAGTGTACACTGATACAACTGTTTTTCCTAGGTTTCAAACAGTTATTTTTATCGTGTCTACATAAAATGATTGTGTGATTTACATCAGAGGCTCATGCAGTTCTTTCCTTCAGCTGTTTGTTGATTCTTATCTCTTGGTGCCCCTTGAATTCAGATAAACATTTCTGGGAATTGGAAGAATAGAAATATGAAATATTTTTTGGTGGTTGGTTAGGAGAAAATAGCAGAGAATACAGTGCCTAGGAACCACTCGGAGTACAGAAGGATGTAAATTGATTGATGTTTGGGGTTGGACGAAGAGGAAGAAAAGGCACACAGAAAAAAATCTCTACCCAGAGAAAACTTACAGGATAGGAAGGAAAAGCAAGTTTTTTTCTTAGCTTTTTTTAAAATTTTCTTTTTTAATTTTTATTTAAAAATATTGGGGAAATCCATGAAAATATTTCTTCAATTTTTTAAAAATTATTTTTTATTACACTAATCCCCGTATATTATACTGGGATATTGCTGGGGTTTTTTCACAAAATGAGCAAAAGTGGATGCTTTGTTAACATACTGTCACACTTCACATAAATATAAGGAATAATCACTAGTAACATGAAGAATGAGCAGCAGCAATCTTTTGAAAAACCAAAATTAGTTTTTCTCTGTATCTTCCATTCAAACTGTGAAAAAATTCCATTCAGAAGACTGGAGTTCACTTCTTTAGCAAGTTAATTGTATTTTAAAAGCTTTTTAATGAGCCTTTCCAAGCCATATTAGCACACACGTACCTCAGAATATTATGAGAAAAATAATTATTGTTCTTAAGAACCTGGCATTACTTAATTTGTATTTTTCTTTAAATGAGCTTTGTTCATAATTTGGAGGTCAGCTTTTACAGGTTCTTGATGTGGTAAGTAAATGCCTTTCAAAGGAACACATAAAATGGAAGAAGTAAAAGCTGATTTTATTTCTTGTTAGATTAATATAAAATTTCAATTCAGTCTTCTAAATCAACATGGACTCTGTTCATTTCTGTGGAATTGATTTTCTTCTTCTGCTAAATCACTTAAATGCATAGAGGTCTTTTGCCTTTTAGGCTTACAGTCCAAGCTGAATGTCCAATGCACTTGGAGGACTTCCCTATGGATGCTCACTCATGCCCACTGAAATTTGGCAGCTGTAAGTATATAATATGAAATACAGCATTTGACTAGTGAATATCTAACACTTCTCAGCATAATTTTGTTTCAGTAAAATGTTACATGAGAAATGGAAACCACAAGATGGGATTTTAAAACAAAAATTTGTAACCTGACAAATCAAAATCTCTTTTTGCTATTCAAATGTTGTGCCTTGTTGTGTATTTTAAAGATTTCATTACTCCAGTTAACAATAAACACCCTGCACCTGATCAACACTGCACCAGTCTACTTTGAACACAGAACTGAATGCATGTAGCCTGTGCAGTATTAACAAAGATAAGATCAAAGACTTCAACGAGTAGGTTATTTAAATTTTTTCACAACAACTTAGTTTCTCTTTATTGTCAATGATATTGTTAATGTTCTTGTTCAATGAAGACAATAACAGATTTTTATGATTTTTTTATCACATTTATATTTCATTTTTTTTAATTGTTAGAAAAAATTTTATGTGATAAAAATTTCAGTCTTTACTGCATCTGCATGTTACAGACAGATGGAATTTTACCACACTGATATTATTTTTAACAGCTGCATTATTTTCACTGTCTTAGATACCAGCCATTATTCTTCGTCTTCATTTTGTATATATATTTCTTGGATTTTGCACACTAAAAGCTTGCTTTCTTTTTTTCTTTTTTTTTCTTTTCCTTTGGCTGCAGCCTACATTTTCTGCTGGGCCCAGGAAAGGAAATAGGGTTTTAGGAAAGGAAATAGGGTTTTTTTGAGGAAACACGTTAAAACCTATCAATTCTGGCTGACATTACAATAACTGTAGCAACCACAGAATACAAAACAGGGATATGCTGCCACTAAAGACATCATTATCCACATGATGCTTGTCGTAGCACTGTGTCACTGTGCACACTCTCTCCAATATCCCTTTTTCCTTGGACTTTGCAGCAAATTAAACAAAGCCTGCACTTCTGATGATGTTTCCACACTTGAAGGAAATCTTAGCTATGGAGATGAAGGATCATTAGAATTAATACTATTTGCATCATAGAGCCTTTTCCTACCCCCTCAATATTATATTTGTGATAAATAATGCAGCCTAAATAACACCAGAGATGTTAGTCAAAATTGGCTATGGACTGGCAATATTTACATAGATGTGCCCAGCAAGGTGTATTTGATTTAGAAGGCATTGCAGGAGAAAAAAGACTCATGTAGCCTCAAAAGAACTTGAAAACTCCTGTAATAATGAAAACACAGGCCGAAAGGCTACTTTCTTCATGAGCAGTTTTAGGTTGGAAACCCTTAGGACTAGGTGTATTAGACTTCGTGTGAACTGCTTTCTTTTTTTGACTTTTTTTTTTTTTGTCTTGATTGTTTGTTTTTGTTACCAGCTTGCTCTTTTTCCTCTGCCTATGATTTTCTAATAATCAGAGGAATTCTAAGTGTGACCAATGTGATTTCAAAAAGGTGTCTTTAGTTTCCCCCTAAGTCACCTGTGCTCCAGCCTGTTGGCACATTCAGGGGGCTCTTATTTCTGTTCATTTTAAATGACTTCACACACATTTTATTTCTTTACCTAGGACTCATTTCTAGACAACTGTGCATTTTTCAGCTTTTATTCTGGGATAGAATCTGAATGATGAATAGTGGTGAAAATAAGCAGGAATCCTGAGGATTTTGGTTTAACTAAGGCAAGTTTGCCGGTGGTATATATTTGTCACAACTCTTCATATGCTGTTAATCTTACGTTGCTAGGAGGATCATCAGCATGTATGAATTCTCTTTTATACATAAGAGAAAAGCCAAACTGAATGTATGGGAGAAGCTGTAGCTTAATAGTTTGCTTTTCTTTATTCCTTTCAAAAAGTCTAGCTGACAGTGCAGAGAATGGAGACAAATCAAAAATTTGCTATACTGCTGGTTTGCATTAAAGCAGAGATATTTTTGTAGTAAGCTGGAAGGATAGATGGGAAGTGTTAAAAATCTCTACATGCTACCCACCTGCTAAATTTTGTTAGTCATGCAATTTATGGCTAGTTGCATGAAGAAGCTACTTTCTGAGCCTCTAGAGATTTCTCAAGTGAAAATGTTTGCAGACCAACAGTAGTGATGCTTTACTTTTTAATTGCACTGCAATTATGGTGTAGGATTTAAAATATACTTGTCTAAGTCAGCCAAAATGAACACACAACTTCTTCCATCAGTGGTTTACCCTTTTCCTTTTAAATTCAGGTTGTTAATGGGATATTAGACTGGAAAAACTTTCAGGACACACTTTTTTTTTTTTTTAAATCTTAGTGAAGAGGCATTAGTGCTGTTTGAAATACAGTTTTGTTTTGCTTTCACACTAATTTATTTTGAGAGATCAGGCTAAATGTATGTTTGATCATGAATGTACTGGAAGAGCATCCTGTTTAATGTCGGTCTGTTCCCCAAAATAATGGCAAATAGTAAGATTTAAGAGTGTAGGCAGGACAAGGTACCAGGGTGTTTTCATTCCTGGCCTTCCATATTTAAATCTAGATCTCAATGAAGAATAAAATTTTTGTGATAAATCCTCAAAGTTGAGATTGGAGACAATGGAAAGTCAGAACTATATAGGAATTAATTATTTAAACTGTTGTGTGTCCTAAATCTTACAAATTATCCTTCTTTACATCTTCTTTATCACAAATTATAGGATATATATAATACCTAATTTCTGGCAAGTCTTTTAACGGTGTAGAAGAGATGTTGCTTGCAGTTTAATAAAAATAAATTGTGGTTAATAAGATCACAAGTGAGTGCCCTGTTCCCATGCTGCAATAGGCACTTACTTTACCAGTAAAGCTATTTTAAACAGCTGAAGATATTTTTTACCACATAATTTCAAATTCTTTGGGGTGAGTTTTTATTTGAGAAGTAAGTAACTCTTGGAATTCTGTGAGTTTTGATTGATGCTGTTTAATTTAAATTGCTGATGAAATATTTTTACCTTGATTCTTACAGACGCATACACAACTTCAGAAGTGACATACATTTGGACTTACAATGCTTCAGATTCAGTGCAAGTGGCACCAGATGGCTCAAGACTGAATCAGTATGATCTTTTAGGCCAAACTATTGGAAAAGAGACAGTTAAGTCAAGTACAGGTTAGTAAAGATATTTTGGAAAAAAAGGCAGTCTGGTTGTGAAAACTATATTCCAGGGGGTGTTAAAGGCTTCTCAAAAAGAATGTTGCAAAATATAATCTATTAGGCATGTACTGTATGAGTAACACAAAACAGCACTTCATTGATTCTTTCAGATTACAATTAACTGTTGATAGAACAGGTGAGTTTGTCCACAATAAATGTATTTTAAAGTGCTGTCTGGAGCTCCATGTTAAATCCTAACATTTGTAACCCAGGGTTGGGATATTTGTTAAATTACGTATTGTAAATGACATAGATTTTGTCTATGAAATGGTAAAGCAGACAGGTTTCAACCCTGTTTCCCTTCCATCATGGTTTGGACATTAGACACTGGACTATTCTGCTGGACTCCAGACTGTTTTCCTGCATGCACTGGACTATGATGGACTCCTGTGACTGCCTTCTAACTGTGACTGAGTTCTGAGAGCTGTGGTGTGAACGCAGTGAGTTGCTTATAAGCAGAAGCCATCAAGGCTGAAGTACTTCTCAGTGTGTACCAGAGTTCCTGGAAGCTCCTTAACACTCATCTTTCATAGAACACAGTGGGAATATGAAATAGTTGTACTCAAAGTCACTTTTATATTCTATAGGATGCTTTCTATTACAAAATACCTTCGGTAAAATATAACCGAAGAACGTTTGTTTCACATAGCTACTTATCAAAGTAATGGTCTTTCTTAAGATGATAACCTTTTGTTTAATTGTATTTTGTTTGTTTGTGGTACCTAGGTGAATATACAGTAATGACGGCTCACTTTCACTTGAAGAGAAAAATTGGTTATTTTGTCATTCAGACTTACCTCCCCTGTATCATGACTGTCATTCTGTCTCAAGTGTCATTCTGGCTGAACAGAGAATCTGTACCTGCCAGGACAGTCTTTGGTGAGTATATTTAATGGTGAGCATTAGCTCTGTTAGCAGCAGCTGAAGATGCTAGAAAGTACTTCTGAAATAAAGGGCTTTTTTGTTCAAGTTAAAGTGTTTGCAGAATGTGATATGATTTCTAGTCCAAACAGTTTTCAACAGCAGCATACACATCTCTTGAGAATCCCAAAGATTTTGGAAATTAGTAAATACAAGCAAACTGTCCTTATACATCCTTGACTCTTTTAAGAGGAAAAAAAGTCACAGTATAGAAGATGCTAATGTTTCTATTTAAAAAAATAAATTTAGTAAACTTAGATGATTTTCTAAAATACCTTAATTACTTGGTATTGTCCAAATATTCTGGTACTTGGTAGATAAGCAAATTCCTAAATCTATTTTTAAATTAGGCAAATTGAATTTGAATTTTTTAATTATTAATGATAAAATTTCAAGCTGAAGTTCTTCTAAAGAAACCCTATTCTGGGGTTTTGGGCAACACTTTTTTGCTAATTCAAATTGGAGATTACTGTGAAGCATCAGACAAGTTCAACAGAGCAATAAAATGGTGTTTCTCAAAATAATAACAAATGTCTTATTTGCAAAGCAAAGCAAAGTTCATTTAGTTTGTTTGCTTTTAAAGGGAAAGAGATTAGCACAATAAAATTTATGTCTGAGTGGAATCAGCCATCAAAAATGCTACATAAAATTGTATGATTAGTCATCAGTAAACACCATGTACTCTTCAAAAAATAGGCCAGTCTCAAATGCATATTAAGTATGATGCACAACAAGCAGTTACTCTCGCTCCTGGTAGGGAACATGCCACACAAAGCATTGTGAAAATTGCAGGTTTGAATATGAGCTTTATTGAAGTCAGATGAAGTAGGTCAGTGGTTTCAGTGGAACCATTCTACCATGGCTTTCCAGGCAGCTACCAGTCAGAATTTTTTGGTCTTTCTTCAAAATCTTCTGTAAATGTTTCCATTTTTGATTATGAAAATGTACACTCCTGTTTTCCAACTTGCAAGCACACTGTCAAATCCTTTTATTACTCTGTCTTCTCCCTTTTCTGTATGCAGTCCAGTACATTTAGGATAGTGTGACTGGTTTCTCCAAAAAAAAGTCTCACATCTGCTCTTCCTAAAATGCACTTTCAGTAACTGTGTCACTGTTAACAAGGCACTTCATCCAGAACAAGGTTCTGGGATAATTTTCCTGAAATGTGTCCCTTCCTGCACACCTTTTTCTTGATTTATCTTCTGTTTATTTACAAGTATGTAGTATCTGGATGGCACCATACTCTCCTTTGCTCTCCTGGGGTTTAGTGTAATGTGGATAAATGAAGTGTCCTGCTTCAGGATGTCTTGAGGGAAGTGCACAGGAGGGCGCAAGAGCAGAATCACACCACTCAGTGACACAAAACCTGAAATCTGTTTATAAGAACGATGGGGGGTTTATTGCAGACATGGCAGTTTTATTTTAGTATTTTATTCCTGTCACACAGACATGCACCCTTGTGTGCCACTCAGGGTTCTGTCCCCTCCAGGCCAGTGTAGACTGGGACCCCAAACACAGGGAAACAAGACACATTCAGGCTCTGCCTGTTGGAGAAACTTTAGCTCTAGCATGCAGCATTTGCTCCTCAGGCTTAGTCTTTTTCATTGGGTTGGGTTGTATTGTCCCTGAAGAGCTATTTCTTGACATTCTTTACACTCTAGATGAGGCTGTCAGTGTAAGCTGCCAGTGGGCTCTCTAAATGCACAGCCTCAAGTGGATCTCCCAGTCTTTCTCCATTCCTACTGGCAGCAGTTGTCACTGGGATATCTGATATTCTCTGGTCTCTTGCCTGAATGTGTTACAAAAATGTGCTGGGAGTCAGAGCTTCATAACAAAGTTAGTCTATTGCCCTTAAAGGTCTTTGACTGTACTGAAATATTCTTGTCCAATAATTACAGCTGGGCTGGTACACACGAGGTTTCATTTGGGTGACACTTGAAGTAGACTCTATCCAGTGACAAAAGAAGCCCATGCTACAGTTACGTTAATGAAACAAGCTGCATTCAGCAGGGAATATACAAGCTGTAGGGGGTATTCCTTTACACTTTTATTGATCATACTTATTTTTTAGTTTTTATATGGAGTAGTCACTTGCTAGATGCCCATCTTTGCATTGTATATTAAATATATCCGTATTAAAATATAATTAAACAGAAGTTACTGGTTTTGACAAAGTATTTTTGAAAATCAATGAAAATCAATGAGAAATGTCTTTCAATGACATAATTGAGAGCTAAGGACCAACTACTGGAATGCTTTTCCTTTCAAAGAAATATAACTTCTAGATATTCAAAGCACTACTTAGCATGTATTATTTTATGGGTGAAAGAAGTTACTTTTCCCTTTCTGTTCTCTTGCAATGTAGTTTCAAGTTCTAGGATAACATTAGGGGTCGGTATAATGAGGCTTATTTTATAGTTGAGCTGTTTCATCCCTTCTCTTTATGGCATCTATTTAATATTGTTGACCTACCATGTCCCAAAAGAATGATTGCTTGCTTAGTGCTATATTGCTTAAACTTTGCTTTAAATTATTGGAAGAAGAAAGTTTTGTCATTGTTGATTAAATAAGTCTTGAATGTATTTTCTCTAGCAGATAAATCTGATTGCATTCTTAATGAAAGAGAATAAGACTGGTTCATAATGCCTTCATTTAGTGCAAGATTACAATCTGTTTCATTTAGTAATGTGTTTATTGTTATGCATTTAGTGTCAACAATATTAGCAAAACTAATCTTGTGCAGCTTATTGGATTCTTGCTTCAGTTTTAATAGGTCATAGCATTTAGAAGCATCACATGTATTTGAATAGCAGCATTAGATGCAGGTGACAGAAAATCAGAAATTAGTTTTCTTAGTGCTACAGTTATCTATGATTTAACTCACGTGGAGTATCAATGAGAATGATAAAATAAATGTAGTTAGGTATATATATTCATTGTTAACTGAAGCAGTAAGGAACAAAATTATTTATTATTGTTTATTATATTGTTGAAGATTAAGAAATTTAAATTAACATAGCTTTCTCAGCTAGCTCATGTTCTTTTCTCAGTTCACTGTGTTAATTTTATTGCTTCTCTTCTGCATTCCGGTGTCTGTTTTTACTTGTTTTTTGCTGTGGGTTCTTTCTATGAGTGCAGTCAGTCCTTCAGGAGCAGACTGTTCCAGCATGTGTCCCCTGTGGAGCTGCAGGTCCTGGGGAAGCCTGCTCCAGCACAGGTTTTCCATGGTGTCAAAGCCTCCCCCAGGCATTCACCTGTTCTTTTGTGGGTCCTCCATGGGCTGGAGGTTGATCTCTGCTGCACTGTGGACCTCTCTGTGTTTTGCAGGGGCACAGCTGCTGGGCACACTGTGTTTTTTTACCACAGGCCGCACTCTCTTCTCTGGTGCCTGGAGCACCTCCTCCCTCTCCCTCTCCACCGACCTGGGTGCTGGCAGAGCTGTTTCTGTCACATATTCTCACTTGTCTTCTCTTTATGCAGTTTTTCTGCTCAGTATATTTTTTTTCTATTTTAAATATATAATCCCAGGGGCACTGCTAGTGTTGCCCTTGGGCTTGGCCTTGGCCAGCAGTTGTGGGTCCCTTTTGGAGCTTGCTGGCTTTGGATCTCTTCAGGCATGGGAGAAACTCCTGACAGCTTCTCAGAGAAACTCCACTACCAAAACCTTGCTATGCAGACCCCAAGGAACTTTTTAATTGTGGCACTACAGAAAGTAGAGCCCAAGAAAAATTCAGATTTGTTCTCTAGTTATTTTTACTTGGGAATTGAATACTAGAGACCAGTCCTTTCAAACAATTCTATAGATACAAAGTACCTTCTCCCATTTCATTGAAAAACAGTCTCAATTGTCTTTATTCTTTTCTCCTTTCACATGCTGCAGATGATCTTTTTGCTTTTACCAATATCCCAGTACTCAGGCATTTCTGTTTTTAATTACTATTTGGGAATTTCTGCTAAATGTAGATATAATAGTATAGTGATGAACAGTGGGTAATGGAAAACTAGCCCCGAGTAGGAGATTGAGCTGGCTGCAAACAAATGAATGTGTCTCCTCAACTAAGTGATGTGTGAAGACACTAGTTCATATTCCAGTGGTGGCATAGTTGCATACAACTTTTCCTGGAGCTGGGGTAAATAGCACTTGCCATTTGGCTTTGGGAATAAGCTTGTCTGTTGCTCAATGGGAAATTGTGTTCTATTGCTCAGTACTGATACAGTGAAGCAGCATGGTACTGACTTCACCATATGGATACGTAGCTTACCCAACTGATTGAATTCAGCATTTCTGGAAATAGATTTTATTGTGGTTTCTTGCCTCCCAAGCTATTTTAAAAAGCTGGTTTGTGTTGTTCTTTTAGTAAAAAGGATAGACAGACTGCTTGAGCTATTTAGTGTAATCTTTCTCTCACTGGTTGTTCAGACTTACCTGCTGATGTTCGAGCAAAATCACAGTACACTCTTTTTGTATTGCATTCTCTAGTAACACACACACATTGAGTAAATAAAAGCAAACAACATAGTGTGTAGCCAAATGTTATGGTGCAATACTTCAATATTATGCTACATACAGAATTTTTAAACTTTTGTTTACACTTTTATTTGGTCTTGGGGTGATAAAATGAAGTAGTAGTCTGTACCTCTGAAATGGTCAACAATATTTTCTTTTTGCTGTTATTTGTATTTATGAATCTCTTTGGGTTTTGGACCAGGTCAGGATATTTAATTATCAAAACATATTTGCAATTGCTGTTTAAAAAATAGGACAGTGAAAATAATTTCCTAAATTAAAAAAAAAGTGATTTATCATTTCTTTTATGATATGTTCTTCAATCATTATGTGTAACCTTGCAAACTTCTGTGATGAAAGGATAAGATAGTGGGAGGAGTAGCCTGAAATTACAGGAAATAGACGATATGTAAAAAATTTTGAACAAAATATTTGCGAAGCTACAGGAACTCTTTATTACAGAACTGTCCTTTGGTAATTTATTAATTAGGCCTTTCCCTTTGAAAGGAAGTGTCCACATTCTAGCACAAAAGGCTAGGATATATTTAGTTGACTGAAGTATTTTCAAATTAGAAAAAACAGCTAATGCACAAGACATGAAATTAGGGTCCAGAAATTTTTCCCCGTCAAGGAGTACTGTGACTTTTGCACATAAATGTGGGCATAAAGGTATCATCATGACAGATTTTAACTTTTGTATATATGTGTTAGCTCCTCCAATTTCCACTCCATATTTCTAGTTAGACATTTCTAGTTTTTCAGGTTACCTCTTCCACTGTTATAAGCATAACAGAGCTGGTATTTTCCAGAGATATAAGTTTAATGCTGGTGAAAAGTGTTGAATTTGCAGCTCTGGAGATGGATTTTTTTCTCTCCAGTAAGCAAATGCCATTTCAAAAGCAGCACCATTAAAATACAAAAAAACAAAACAAACAAACAAAAAAAGCCAACCAACCAAAAAAAAAAAAAAAAAAAAAATCAACGACCAAACCACAATCCCAAGCAATCAAATAGTTCCAATGTGGGCTGGAATGAATAAACCTGTAGTGATAGAAGATATTTAGCTTTATAGGCATGCGCTGCTGGTAACAAACCTTGTAAAGATGTTTATTGTTAAGTAAAAAAAATTGCTTGGTCTTCTTTGGAGAAAGAAAATATTGATAGTTTATTTTTTGGATCTTTTTCAAAGACAAACTGATGACTGCTTATGGTCCTTACAAAATCATATGTGACCGTTTCTTCTGGCATGAATTCAGTTGCCACATCTGCTGAGTACTAGGCTATAGAAGAAGATAGTTCTTGACCTGTATGTAAACTGTGTTTTTTCTACATCATAGTGAGATGTCATGCAGTCTTCACATAGCCTTTAAAATATTTTTTGGCTACTTCATTGTAGGAGCTACAATCCACTTGCTGTTTTTATACCAATTTTTGTTCACTAGTGTTATTAATTAGATCACCAATGAGGTACAGTTTTTTTTGGATCAATGTATGGGTTTTGTGCAGTTTTAAGTTAAAATCTTTGTGAAATAAATGAGTTTTGATTTACGAGTCAACCATGTATTACTACTTAAATAATTTTCAGGCCTCTCAGGAGGCATGTTATTTCCATTCATTTTTTTTCATAAAGAAGACTTGATAAAACTGATTTTTCAAATTAACTATAATGTGCAAAATCATCTGTCTTTTCTCTGAAGAATAATAGCAATTTAAAAGGACTAGAGAATCCTAAACTGGCAGATATTACAGATTAAATTTTTTGTCCAATTTTTTCCCATTCAATTCAGGTTAAATGTCTGTGGTAGCTTGAACATCACTGAATTTATAAAGGAATAAATGAAAGTGTGTTGGCAATGGTCTGACATTGTTCTGCTTGATTAGCATTTGGGTCACAAAGTGGTATAACTTGCTGAACTTTTTAGAGAAATTGTCAAGTGGTAGCAACTGGTAACAATATATAAATTCACAATGTTTTAACTGAGACTGGGAAAGGTCAGCAGTAAATCTTAAATCAGATTTCTGAAGAAGCTAGTGCTGTTTCCAGAAGATTAATTTATTCTATAAAGTAGAATTTAAACTGAGCAGTACCTTAGCAACTGTATATATTTACATGTGGATAAGGTCACCTTATATCTAAGAAACATTCACTTTTCTGATACTTCTGTATAATTATAATGATTTATCCATAGCTCAGGACCAGCGTAAAAATTTACATGTGATAATTTTAAATGTAAGATAGGCTGTCTTTTCCCTGAGGTGCTGAAAATAATAAAGCTTTATGTTCAATAAGTGTTAGGAGAGACTGAGTTCTTTACAAAATATGTTTTATCTAGAGATTTTCATACTGTACCATACAATAGCTGCTTTCTTTTCATTGTATAGGGTAATAGATGCCAACATCTACTTGTCTTGGCTGATTCCAGGCCAAATCCACTTCTTTAATTTATGTAGGCTGAAAAGCAGCAATTAGAGATGTATGTTTGCTAAGGCATCTTGATGCTGTGTGACTCAACAGGATGCTTCTGAGCGTTGTTTTCTCTGCGGCACAGACCTTTGAAAGCACTGAAGCTGAGTCCACTTGGCTTTGCTCTGTCACCCTTCGTAGCACCTTCAGAGATGGAGATTCTTTATTGGAGGGAAGAGGTCTCAGTAGATGTAATTGCTGCCTCTCTTCCCTTTCACACAGTGGTTAGAATTGCTTCTTCTCTTGTAGCAGAAGGAAAATCTGTGTTGGTCCTCCAGAACCCAGGTGACAGATTGCTGACAGCAGAAGAGCTGGCTTAAGGAGAGTGACTTTATTTTCTCTAGGGAAGCCTCCTACAACAGTTTTATGAGTGTGTATTTGTTGAAGCTGTGATGTGCTGTTACTAATATTTCTGCAATGGCATCTCCTTTGCCTGTCATAGTGAAGTGTAGGTTTGCTGATCTGTGCTAAGTATATCACTTTGTGTTGCTTTTAATTCTGGAGACGTACTTAATGGCGTGCCACAAAGGGAATAGTTTAGTTTGTCTAAGTGTGATTCAGCCTGAGGTGGGAGAACTGATTTACTTAAGGAATAAGGATTGTATTTATGGCTGTGGATTTCTGCTTGCTATATCTGATTCAGAAAAAAAGTTCTCTTACTTTCCTCCCATGTATCTTCTTCCTGATTTTTTTGGGAGGAATGCTTTATAAACTGGGTCCTCATTATGTAAAAAGTACTGAAAAGTTCTTTTAGTAACTGCCACAGTGAATGAACAGCCTTCCTGTATCACGAACTCTTGTTTTGTGACACATAATACAGTTACAATAATCTGTCATTTCAAATCAATGCTGTTCTAAAAAACAATCCATGATACCTGAATGAGAACTTACCCTATGTCTTTGAGTATGTCACTAAATGGTTAGTAAGATAGCTACTGTGAAAAAAAAAACCCAAAACTCATTTAAAAAGTGTATTTGGGTGGTAATTTCAGTAAATATGGGTACCAGACCTGCAGTCATTGCAGAGCAGCCAGCTACCAAACATTAGCCTATTAATCATTATTACTCTGACGTTGCTAAATATTATGAATCAGTAAAGAAATTACTAATTTTGTTCCTTACAATAGCCTATCCTGCCCTGATAGGTTAAAAAAACCCCATTTTCTGTAAGTAAAATCATCATCTCATTAAAAAGGGAAGTTTAGACAAGAAATTGAACTGAAATTACTTCAAAGGAAAATCCAGATACAACATTTAATATAATTCTAGCAATGTTTGTCACTAACTTAGAAAAAAAATTTCATTGTGTTTCAAAAACGTACCATAATATTTTTTGATTTATTTTTGCTACCATTCAAAGTCCAAGTGAAATTGTTGATGTTCTGTTTTTGTGTCCTCTTGCAGGAGTAACAACTGTGCTGACAATGACAACACTAAGCATCAGTGCTCGAAATTCACTCCCCAAAGTAGCATATGCAACAGCTATGGATTGGTTTATTGCAGTTTGTTATGCATTTGTATTCTCTGCATTAATTGAATTTGCAACTGTAAATTATTTCACAAAACGAGGATGGGCCTGGGATGGAAAAAGTGTAGTGAATGATAAGGTAAGTCCTAAGGAAATAGTTCTATTTCTAGTCAACTGCCTAAACCAGTTCTAAAATATTGTTTTGATATTTTGTTATATATAAAAAAAAAAAGGGTGCTTTAAATCAAAAGAATGTAGATGTATTTTCTGTCCCTAAGGGAAATACATCTACCCTTATATAGGGCATTATGACCTTATTTTGTCTCACTAATCCAAATTTAGCTATCCAGAAATAATATTAAGGGGGTTTTTTTGGAACTGTCTTTCTTGTTTTTTGACTCCTCAGATACAACTGTTTATCTGGGTATTCATAAAATTTAATCTAGATTATATTGGTTAATTTTTTTTTTTAATTCAACCAAGTTAGAAATAAAAAAAAATAAAGAAGTATATAATGTATATTAATTTTCATGGTATATAAGGTTTAGAAAAACAAATTAATATCCATATATGTAAGTACTATGCATAACAAAATCTAGAACTTCTAAGCATTTCCAGTATTCTGAAACTTATCCCTAATGATAGTTAGACACAAATTTTTAAACTACTTTAGATGGCAGATATACAAAATTCTTCACCTATTATGTATTGATGCTTTGAGTATGCAGAAATACAGTCATGCCTTTATTTTCTGGTCTTTATAATGGTGCAGCCATAATGGAATGAAGAAGTTTTAACCTGATAGAATTTCTTATTTCACAAACAGAATGAGCTAGTGACACACCTAAATTTGTGTATTTGCAGTTTAGAATTATAATAACACAGAACAATTATTAAAGCTCACTCTGTGAGCTAAGGATTTCTGTGATTCTTCTTAAAATAGGATAGAATTTTATTTGCTTTCTAAATTATAATAGTAAATGTGAAGCAGGTTTCATTAACTGATTTCCCATCATTTTGAATGCATGAAGAAGCAAAATGTTCATTTAACAGAAAATGCTAACTGAACATTCCAGATGTAATGTAACTGAGTAGTGAATGTTAACTGAAGAAATGTTCATTCTTCACAATTCCCTGTGACTTCTGGAAGGGCATGAACTATCCATAAAATCAGGATCTGTTACCTCCTGATAGAGGTAAATCAGGGCAAGTTTATCAGTGTGTCATGAGTGAAGCTTTTCAGACTGGTGCATTGTCCTGGCATTGTAATCATGCAGGGAGCCCTTATGAACTCTCTGATCATCCTTTTGTTTTTCCTTTCAAATACAGCCGTGTACTTGTCTCATGGTCGTAGAAGTGGCACCTGTTTAACAGCTAGTCAGTATTCCCTAGGAGTTACAGTAGTATCCTTTACGTTCTAAAATTAATATACCATCCATGTGTCCAGCTCTCTACTTTCTTCAAACTGACTTAACAAAAAGATAAGCTTTTAACATAGTTTCTCATACAGAAATATGGGTCAGGTTTATTATGCAAGTCTCATTAATAGTATTACAGATACCTTTTAGAAACACGCTAATTGTGTCTGGAAAGAAGGACTTCTAGATGAATTAAAGTGTTCCTCCCATAACTTGATTTGGTAACTTGCCTTTTTTTTTTTTCTGTCTGAATGCATTTTTACACCTAAAGCCAGGCTTGCTCTTCACCAATTAAAATGAAATATGTTTCCTCAGTGACAGTTGTCTGTGTTCACATTCTATGGAAATTCTTGTCTAAGTGCTGTTGAAATGGAATTTGCCTCACAGGAAAGCAGGTGTAGGAAAAAGCTAGCTATTTGATCAACTATTTTTCACACTCCAGTCAATAAGGAACAATCCTGAATTCCCAACTGATTCCCAGATTCTCTCTTGATATGACACCATCTCCTAAGACAAGGTATTTTGGGCACAACAGCTAAACGTGAAGATCTTAGCAAGATTTTTAGATGGCCCAGATAAATATCAAGTTGGATGTAATTTAAAACCAAAATTGCAAATGGAATAGATGCTTCCCAGTGGAAGTAAAAAATTGAAATGCACCTATATGAGAAATGTCAAAAGAATTCCCTTACTTCTGTCACTTCTATCAGATTAAAAGTCAAAACAAACCAATACAACAACTGCTGATTTCTTATATGATCCAGAAGTTAACTCTTTCTTCGTCTGTTTAACTCTGTGTTTTATGTAAGAGATGGAATAAATCTAATATTTATTTTCTTGTCTCTAAATTACACACATATATTTTAAATTACATTATATTATTTTATTATATTTTATATGTAAATAATAAATTTTTCATTTATATATATGTAAATAATACATATTTCCTCCTGAGAAACTGCCTTCCATTCTTTCCTGTAGGTTATTCAAAATTCCTTAGTCTGACATTTCTGCAAAGCACTGGCTCAATTTACAGCATTACAGCCTTATTGCAGAACTAGGCTGTGCACCTATATATTGGTCTAAAACCTCAACCCATTTTCATTCCCTGTACATCCCTGTGTCCATGGGTACACATGGACTGTCCACTGAACTGCCCTGGTTGGACTTTAGCCCATTGAAAGCATACACAATCCCATGACAACACAGCATTGGTGACGTTGGAATTGACCTCTGGAGATCATTCAATTTATCTCCCCTAGTGCAAGCAGGGTCAGCAGGGGATGGTTGCTCAGGGTTATTATCCAGATATTTTCTTAATATCTTCAAAGATGAAGATTCCACAACTTTTCTAGGTAACCTATGCCAGTTCTAGGTCATGCTTATAGTAAAAATTGGAGGTTTTTTTAATACTTAAGTGGAATATTCTGTATTTAATTTTGTGCTCATTGCCTCCTGTCCTTCCACTGGATTTCACTGGGAAAAGTCTAATCTTCTTTATTCTCAGATATTTATATACATTGATAAAACCCCCTGAGCCTTCTCTTTTTGAGACTGAGCAGCTCTAGCTCTCTTGGCCTTTTATATTTCAGACGCTTCAGGCTTTAAATATTCTCTGTGGTCCCTCACTAGTTTCACTGTGTCCATGTTTCTCTTGAACTGGGAAGTGCAGAACGGGATGCAGCACTCCCGATGTGCCTCACCAGAGCTGTGTCGAGGGGGACGGTCCCTTCCCTTGCCTGCCTGGCAGCACTCTAGGGCAGCCTGGGAGGCTGTTGGCCTTTCTTTCTGTGAGGGCTGGCTTGTGTTCAACTTGGTGGCCACCCAGACCCCCCGGGCTTTTTCCACCAAGCTGCTTTCTAACTCATTAGCCTCAACCTGCACTGGTGCAGAGTTTATTCCTTCCCAGGTGCAGGACTTAAATTACCCTTTTTTGAGCTTCATTAAATTAATTCCATGCCACTCTCCTTTTCTTCTGCTGTTTTTT
>VWZN01007233.1:0-28912 GCA_013396955.1 Regulus satrapa | reverse complement strand
GGTAACTTTTGAAGGTTTGACATCTCTGATGGATATCAGGGCAAAATGTATGCTGAATTTAAAATAAAACTAATTTGCATCCTCATCATATTCATCTCTATCAATGAAGTAAGGACTTTTACAGAAGAGGAATACACTTAACCACACTGGGCACTCCACTGGATATGGGTTGTCAGTTCTTTAATCCATTAAATTTTGCCCTTAAAAGAAGTGTCAACCATACTGAAATACAGGACTTTGTCTGGTTTTTTTCTTGATATTTATTAATGCCCTTTAAGAATATTGTGAAAGTGCTATAAGTTAGGATGAGGTGATAACACTAAGAAAAAGGAATTTGGAGGATATTTTAAAATATGCAAGATAATGTATACTCTTCCTCTAGTGTTGGAGTCTACATAAATATATATGATTATATTTTTATTGTTGGATAATTTAAAAGTTCTATTTTGCTTTCAAATTCTTTACATAATGTTGTGAATACTTCACTTGATAAGGTGTTCTGCAGTGCGTTCTGATGCATTCAAGGTTTTTAATGATTGCAATGAGTGCTTTCATTCACCTGATATTAAAAGGGGTGAGCTTCAACAGGTTGAAGTGTTATACTTGTTTTCTAATACTTTATCCATCAAACTATGCTGTTGAGGATGGATGGAAATAGCGAATGGAACAAGATATTACTTTGATCAACTGCTTTTGATATTCTTTATTAGATGTTTATTTTGGCTGAATTTATCAGTTTATAGGCTACTGTAGCTTAGCAATAGCGCGGAATGCAATGTAGTACTTTACATCTATTAGAATACATATGCACCGTATCTATAAACTGTTAAAAAAATCAGTTCCTAAACTGCACCCCTTCCCCCTCTCCCCTCCAAATAGTCACTTTATTAGGAAACATTTGAAGGCACTTTAATTTTAATGGAAGTGATTACACTAAATATTGTTATACTTGATTAAAAAAAATTAGTAACAATAAAGTGGTCTCTGATTCATACATGGTTTGCAATTTTTCAGCTGGGCTGGAGTCAGAAAGCATTTATGCATTGTATGACAAACCTACTTTAGTGAGTCACTTAGGTGTGAAAATGTATAGGACTTGGAAAATAGGCACTCCCAGTATATTAAAAAATAAGGGAACGGGAAGAATGAAACCAATAATTTTGAAATTAAACACCAATCAAATATGCACAGTAAGAAACTGCATGATAAATGTAAGTATACTTAACCTTGAACATCAATGTCATATAAAATCTTCTGGGTGACAGTTTACTTATTTAGTAAGTTTCATAGTTATAAATAATTAAAGAAGATGATAATATTCTGTAATTTGTGACCTTGTTTTAACTGGGAAAATTGTTACTTTTCTAAAATGTAAAAGAAATAACTGGATTTATGTTTGAATGTGTCACTGCTTGCTGTTGAAGAATATTTATTAACCACATGCAAAATATTGCTTAACATTATCTTTTTGTACTTCTTATTAAAGTTAATTTAAATATAGCACATTTTGTATTTTTGTTTTTCATGCTTTGACAGCACAAATATTTAGTTCCCCTTCATGTCTTTTCTCTTAGGACTTGTGTGTGGGTTTTTAATTTTCTTGTTTTTAAACAACCTATTATAGCACTTCTATGAAGGTGCTTTTTTATTAGACAGTATTTCCCAAAGGAAACAAACAATATATTGGAAAGAAGGTATTCCTCAGCTTGGTGAGACTTTAGCAGATTTCTTATTTGTATAATGAGAATACCCTCATGTATTCTATATTAAAATGGCAATGCTTCATATTTTCTGAAGGTTATAAAACATGTTGCTGCTGGGTATGCACTAAGAACTGAATGATGTGGAGCATAAGCAACTTCCTACCAGATAGCCTAATTAGTCAGTGGGAGCATAAGGGGTAAAAAAGCTTACTTAGAAACAAACAAAAGACTGTACTGTTAGTAAGGTGTGGGTTTTTGTTTGTTTGTTTTTGTTTTTTTGTTTTTTTTTTTTAAATGAGCGTTCTAGTTCCACATCTTTCAGTGGAAAAGCTGTAGATTTTTCTGGGATTTGCCTTCCTTTTCCTTTGAAGCCACATGTTCTCACAAGAAACACATAAATATTCTTCCTGGATGATGAAGATCCTGACATCATTTTGTCCAAATTGGAGAGGCGTGGATTTGAGACATGGAGTATATGATGGGTAAGGAATTGGATGGATGGACACAGAAAATTGTGGTAAATGGCTCAATGTCCAGGTGGAGGCCGGTGACAAGAAGTGTCCCTCAGGGCTCTGTATTGGGACTGGTGCTCTTCAGTATCTTTATCAAGGACACAGACAATGAGATCCATACACCTTCAGCAAGTTTGCCAGTGCCAAAAAAGCTGAGCAGTGCAGGTGGCACAATAGAAGTAAGGGATGCCATTCAGGGAGACTGGGACACCCTTGTTACGTGGGCCCATGGGAGCCTCATGCGGTTCAGCAGGTCCAGGTGCAATGTGCTGCACCTGGGTTGGGGCAGTCCCAGACATAGGCCCAGAGTGAGGGAAGATGTCATTGAGAGCAGTCCTGATGATAAGGGCTTGGGGGTCCTTGTGGATGAAAATACAGCCATGACCCATCCATGTGTGCTCCCAGCCCAGAAGGCCAAAGACATCCCGGGCTGCATCAAAAGCAGCTCCAGGGAGGGGATTATCCCGCTCTGCCCTGGTGAGACCCCACCTGAAGTACTGTGCCCAGGTCTGGGGTCCTCAGCACAGGAAAGTCACAGATGTATTAGCAGGTCCAGAGGAGGCCATAAAGGACATGGATACCTCCCATGAAGACAGGCTGAGAGAGCTGGGTTGTTCAGCCTGGAGGGCTATGACAGCATCTCATTACGGCCCTTCAGTACTTAAAGGGGGCTTATTAGAAAGAAGAAGAGGGACTTTCTAGATGGGCAGATAGTGATAGAAGAAGGGGTTATGGTTTTAAGCTGAAAGACAAGAGATTTAAATTAGGTATTAGGAAGAACTTTTTTACTCTGTGGGTCGTGAGGAACTGGCACAGTTGCCCAGAGAAGCTGTGGATGCCCCATTCCTGGAAGTGTTCAAAGCCAGGTTCGATGGGAGTTTGAGTAACCTGGGCTAGTGGAAGGTGTCCTTGCCTATGGCAATTTATGGAGTGCTGAGGGATTAACAACAATGCAGAAAATGGTCTAAAATATAGTATATTTTTCAGAAAACCCTTAATCAAAAAAACCAGACTGTAATGAATAAGAATTTGGTTTCAACAATGTGCTTTATATATGGATAAGAAGCAAACAGGGGTCTGAGTAATATTTTCAGAGTTGACAAATCATATGGGAGAAAAGAGCCATTTAAGTAGATCCAGCATGGAAAACATTTTGAACATTGCATCCTGTGCGTTTGTGGTGGATAGGACTCAGAGTAAAAGTGAAAGATGAATATTCATAACATTTTAAATATTGAAAAACAACTCTGCTTTCAAGTTCTTTGTGGATCTTTTGAGACCCTGGTATAACTTATTAAAGAGGAAGGAATTTAATGTCTCTTCAACTTTCCAAAGATAGCATCATTTTTTGCTAATGCTGGACAAATACAAAGAATGGACAGTTTTATGAACATTACTGGGGTTTTTTTTGTAGAGCAGCACATTTAACTTCTGCGCTCCTCTCCCTACCCGTCTGCCCCAATCAATTGTTAATTTTGGAGGTAGCAAGAACCAGCAGTAAAAATTGCCCTCAAGTTATGGCTTGAGATAGTGCTCTTAAACCTTTATGATGGAACACATTTTCCTTCAAAACACCTTTCTGTTATTCCTTTCTGCCACAGCCACCTAACACTAAGCAGGTTAGTGTTCTCAGAAATGATGGTGTTGGGAGTTTAGAGTCAACCATGCTTCAAGGTTCATTACAGGTAGAGTTCAGTTGGTTTTACTGCAGGTTGCATACAATGGTCAGTGTTTATATTAAAAAAAATTCTGACAGCAATAATGCACTAGACCAAGTGTCCAGTAATGAGTCAGTGATTGGGTCATACTGGGAATACCAAAGACTAGATCCATCTGGCAACTCTGCCATTTAGTAGTGATAGTAACTTCACACTTCACACTCAGACAGAGTATTAAAAAACAAACAAAAAAAGAGTTGAAAAAGCCCAGGGAAATACAGAAGGCTTCTGAAGCACATTGATGACAACTTCCTGGCTGAGGTGGTGGAGGAGTCAAGGAGCTCATGCAGCTCTGTTGCAGCTCATACTTACAAAAGGAATTGACAGGATAGTGATGCACAAGGTGACAACGAGATGGGGGTGTTCAGGATCCATAGAGGAGGGAACAAGGCAAAATCTGCATACCAGCCCTGGACTGCTAAAGAGCAGACTGGCCCTTATCTCTGCACAGTGCTTATTCCATTCACATCCCCAAGCAGCTGAGGGGAAGACATGGAAGAATCCCTTGGTGCTGGAGAGGAAAGAGATCCAGAACATCTGGTTGATTCTCAAACATATTCTTTTCCAACCTCAAGCAAAGTCCACCTTGGCAAGCAATAAGTCAAGCCAAAGTGGCAGGAGGCCTGTATAGATAAGCTGGCCCTGACTGAACTCAAATATAAAAAGGTGGAAGCAGAGCCAGATGACCTGGAAGGAATATAGAGACACTCTTTGAATTTTTAGAGAGAGTCATGGGAAAACAAAAGTCTGAGGATGGGAAGAAAGGAAATATTACTCCTACCTTCAAAGAGGGGTAGAGGGAAAGTCTGATGACCTTCAGGTCATCTTTACCTTGATTCTCGCTTGGTTGCTTTGTCATGAAACAAACACTCCTGGAAAACATTTTCAAACATCTGAACTCCATGTGTGTGACATTACATGTGAAACTCTGGCATCAAGGGCTGTATCTTTTCCAGCAGCACTGGTAGTATAACATTACTATTAGGGTCCTAGGATTTTTTTCTGATTCTGCAGATACTTTTTTCCTAAATTAAGGAGTTCAGGAAAAATTAGCTGTATGTCTTGGATTTCAAAAACAGTCAACACAGTAGGCAGCCCTTCACCACTGCCCCTTTTACCTTGTATGCTGATGTCTCATTTTGCCTTAGAGCAACAGTTTCTGTTCCTTGCAGCTACACAGAAAGCTCTGAAGTGTATGCTCAACATCAAAAGATACAACACTCCCTGAAATCTGCAGACAATCTGACTCAATAGATCACTTCTGAGAAGTGTCATTTTAGTGTGTTGTGGAAAAATCAGTTAATCATTTAATTGGTACTCCAATTAAGACAATATAAGTAATTTGAGCATGGAAGAGTTTCCTCTGCTAGACTACAAATACATATTTTTAACTTAAGTGCTTAGGAGATGGGAAAGTGGAAATCATGAAATAAAAGCCAACAGAGACTTATGCAGTGCTACACTATAATGAATCCAAAATAACTGAGTCTTGAAGGTTGTAAGGCAAGGAACTTATTAAAAACTTATTTAAAACTAATTTTAAAGTACCTTCTAAAGTTATAAAGCTGTAACTCATATTAACAGTACAAACACCTGTCCTTTAATAAGGACTTTTTCTTGTGGTAGAACACATGCTAGAATTGCAGGCCCATTTTGGAGCTGGTAAGGGAAAATCTTTTGCTCATCACAGAACACCAGTGTGTGAGAAGGCTTTTTATGTGTTTCATGACTTCAGTAATTTCTTCTGCATTGAATGACTAGTTCTCTTATTAAAATCTTTTATCTTATGTTTATGACTCTAAAAATGCATGAAATAGTCTTTTTAATATTTCACAATGAAAATTTTGAAATTTTTTGAAATTCACTTCTGTAGAAAATTCATGGCAACAATATGATTTCTACTTATTCTGAGCTGATGACAATGTCATAAAGAGATGACTACTTGAAATTATTGCCCTTCTCACTACTCACACATCACACTTGTTTCTAAAGCCTAAATATTTATGTGTGAAGTGTAAATTCTTTGTTGACAAATTATAATAATGACAAAACTTTCAAGATCTTTGAGCATGATGCACATATCAATATTATTGTAATTCTTTCACTGTTTATGAAAAAATGATCATCAATGATAAGTGAATAATCACAATGAAATTAGAATCTGCTATGAGTAATATTTTTTAAATTTTGTAAACCAGTGTATTTGGTTTATGAGAAGAAATCTGTCTCAGCTTGACTTCCCTCACTAACTCCCATTTCAGATCTTATTCTTTTCCACTCAGAGTTTCTACCTGGCTTTATTGACTGGATTTTTTTAAAATAAAGGTGATTAAATTAGTCCCTTTTCACACACAGAAGTATTACTTCTGACATTTTATTCTTATGTATGTCAGCATTTCATTTCTTGCTGCATTAAATATTTCTGAATCCCTTACACCTACTCAAGCATCAATTACTATATCCTTGCATCCAGTTCCATTTTTCAGTAACAGTTAATTTTTTTTCATTGTGCTAAATGTTTCAATCACAGATTAATACTGCTTTTCAAAACATTTGTAAGTGTCCTTCATCAAAATTTATTTTGATCCATGGTGAAGGCATCTTAAAAGTTTCAAATCTCTGATTAATAGACAATGCATATAGCATTAACAATGATTATTGGTTTAATTTTCAAGTTCATTTATTGATTAAAATTTCTAAAATGTAGACCACATGCAAAATCTGATACAAAAGCCTGTCTGCCTAAGATTTCTTCAGTGAAGTATTGGGTCATTGCATACCATAATTATGTATCTCTATTAGAAGGAGTTACCACTGAGATGATAAAGTCTGCTTCCTGTCTCTTCCTTGAGGAAAACTATGGTATTTGATGAGTATGCAATTAAGTGTGGCATTCTACTGCAAACAAAGAAGAAGGCTGGAGAGGCACAGGGAAGTAAGCATTTTTGACCTGGTGAACATCTGGCCTTATGATATATGCGATCTTCCCATTTTTAATAGTCTACACATTAAATTTCATTTAGAGGAAAGATCAAATCAAATATTATTAGGTTCTAGTCCTTCACCTTGTGTCTCTTCAGCTCAGACCTCTGCTTGAATTGCAGAGCAAGCCCTCCCAAGTAGAAGGGGTCTGGTGAAGGGGTGGGCAGTATTCCCACCTTTCTGGTCTTCAGAGGCTCCCTGTCATGGAGCAGCAGTAACTGCAATGCTGTCCCAGGTGATCAATATTTGTTAATGGCAAATGCAGAACGGGATTCTGTGGAAGCAAAACCCTTTGGCACTCACGTCACATCTGATTTGCCCTCTTGCCCATATGGTGGTGATTTTACCCAGGTAACCCTGTTTAGATTAACAGACCTCTTCACAAAGCACTTTCCTGCCCTGGGGGCCTGCCCTGCTGAGGGCAGGTCTACTCTACATGGCTTTGGTTTTCCCCTCCAGGTTCTCTGGTTTGCTCCAAAACCAGCAGGCACCTCGTGGGACCACTGCAGAGAGCAAAGCTTAACACCTCTCTGTCCTACATCCTGTGGTGTTCTGGTCACCTGTGACAGTTTATTTGGTTCCATACATACTGAGTGAGCCGCCAAAACCTGACTGAGGAAGGCAAGGCCCTGATGACCATCCCCTCATGGTGCAGGTGCTCCAATGGAAGGTCCACAGCTGTGTGCTATCTGACCAGCTCATTCATGAACTTAATGGCAGTCCCAAAAGGAAGCATGATGGAATGCAGTGAGCATGAGGCCAGTGCTCTGTCCTCCCACTGTAGTGGTCCATAGTGGGGTCTTGTTGCAGCTTAAAAAAAAAAAAAAAAAAGGTGTTGTACCAAGGATTGTTTTCAAACTTCCTAATCCAGGATCGATGCCAGCAGTTAAGCCTGAAGGCTTTATCTAACCTTCAAGGACCATTATTTTTTATAGTTTGCCATTTTGCATACAAGCTTTTAAAATAGAAAGAAATGTTGAGGCCAAAAATGGGTATCTGTTTAGCCACCCTTTGATGTGGTATCTCAGTGAATTCCCCTACTCCATACACCAATTCCCCCCCCCAAAAAATGGTTTAATTTAAAGAGCAAAAATCTATAACACATCTGTTGTGTGGTACAGTACCATAGGGAATAGAAGAAAATGAAATATGCAAAGCATCTAAGAAAATAATTACTTTAATTGAGAAATAATTGGAAGGAGAGAAATTGTTCAAGTGGAATACTTCAGGATAATGACTCACACTATTTTCACAGCAGATTACAGAAAAAGTCTCGGCAATTTGGGTTATTATTTGTGTGCTTGAATATTTTGAATGGATTTTAAAATTAAAATCTTAGAAAATGTTCATGTTTCTAATACAAACTGCCTCCCAGTCTGGCTTACCTTTAAGGAATTGATTATTATAAATTTTTTTTTGCACTTCAGAAAATCTGACTACATAAAGAAACATGATTCATTGATACATCTGTTTTAAAAAGCAGTTCAGCAAAAAGCGCAACAGACATATTTCTTGTCAAGCCAGAAATATGGTCATTTCAGGTCTTTATGGTCAGAAATGGTCCATTACTTGTCTTAGATTAGGGTTAAAAATGTAGATTGCACAAAGTACGTTGTATACAAAAGCATGAAAATGAAGTTTCTCATTCTTAGGGAGCACCTGTATTAAAAATATGTGATATAAGTCTTCCATGAGAGAGATAGAGAGATCACTGGCTCTTTAAGGACTACTTTTGAAGTAATTATTCTTGATATTTAGAAAAATAATAAGAAATAAGTTTTCCATCTCACCCGCTCATGCAACTGTGTAATACTCTTTAAAGCATAAAAATATATAACAGGCACCTGGATTTCAATAAACGTTTTGTGGGTTAGCAGTATGTATTTTCATTTCATGGACTATTTCCCTCATTGTGAGTCAGAAACACAGTTTAGGTAATTGTCATTAGTTAGATAATTGGGGAGTAACTCAAAGTTATCTGATACAGAAAGCATCAGAATGTGAATATTAGTACCTGTGTTATTTTTGAATAATTTAAAATTAGTATATAAGTGTTTAGGAAAAGTTATCACTATTTTCAATAGGCAATATTTTAAGGCAACTCACATCCTAATGCAATCACTGAATAAACAGACCCTTGACTTAATATCTTTCCCCAGGCAGATGATGGTGCAGATGTACAGCTCCAACCTGGGCACATTTCCCTATGATAGAGGCATGCATAGGAAAAAAGAACTGCAGATCCTTTAAAATTAATGAAAAAAAAATTTTGTGAGTTTCTCTTCTTCTATGCTGTTTTCTTCCCCAAAACATTAGTACTTAGATGTTCTTTTTGTTTGGAAGTTATCCCACAGAGATTTTGGAAGAGGGGGCTGTAGCTGATTTGACCTCATACTTAACAGGGAGCCCGTGTTGCAGTTGAGTTTCAGAAAATCTTCCTCTACTTAAAGTGTATCCCTTTTGTTCTTGCAGTCTTCTATCAGATTACAAGAGGCTATATAACAAAGGAGAGATTATATAATAATATACCACTTCAACTAAAATGCATTTCATATTCATTCTTCAGTACTATATATCCCTTTTATATAGTCATATTTCAATAGTCATATTTCATAGTCACCATAAATAAATTCAGGGTTAGAGTGTACCTCTCAAGGTGACTATTCAGGATAAAGGCAGGTTTTTTGTGTTTCAGCTCTTTGTAATGCATGTACAAAGCAAGGAGGGTTTTATCAAAAGAAATAGACTTTTGTTTTGCACTTTTTTTCTCATAACAGAAAGTCAGACAAGCAGAGAGCTATTGAACTTGTACTTTCTCAAAGAAAACTTGCTGAAAAATTGAGGAAGAATACCTTTTTACAAAACCAGTTTGTTTAGATTCCATTTGGTTAAGGGGTTTTGGTTTGCTATTGTTTTTTCCTAACACACTTCATCCCACTAAATTTTTTGTTAGTTAAGTTGAAAAGAATTTTTCTTTAGGGTCAGGCTTTTACGGTACTTCTCCAATTTTTTTTACACCTTCAAACTTTTCTGAAAATAATTTGCTAAAATTCCATTCCTTTTGAGTTTTGGCGGTTGTTTTCTATTAGATTTTGGTGTCAGTTGTTTCCCTGACATGTTTCACTCTAGTGAATTCCTTCTTAGCTTAGTGAAATGAATTTTTCCTTGGATTCAATATATAACATCATATTTCTTTCCATAAAATTATGAGAGCTTACAAAAGCATTTTTGAGTCCCCTATCTCCCCTCATGCCCAAGGAAGATTAGATTCAATGCACCTTCTATTTCTGAGGCACAGAACTCTGGTGAAGAAACATTTTTGTATACAGAAACTTTTGCATGCGTCAGAGAGAAGTCAGGCAAAATAACAGGCAAACCTCAACTACATAATACTCTTTGCAGATGGTTTGAAGGTATGAAGGCGTAAGCATTTATAATATATGTAAAGCCATAATCCTTTCCTTAGCTTTTCTGAATCATCTGAGAAATTCTGCCTGGTTGTTCCTGTAGGTTGGCTCAGGGAGGGGATGCTCAGAGGTTTTTTGAGCTGCAGATGGGTGCAAGCAGCACCATGAGCCTCCTGCTCCTGCAGGGCAGCAAGGGCAGGGAGGGAACTGCCAGCTGTCAGGGTGTTTGCTGTCTCATCTCTTTCCCTTGCCAACTAACTGAAGTCTGCTTGGGGCAGGATGCAGGTTAGTGTGACCCACCCTTTTGCACCAGAGGAGAGGGCTTGAGTAAGATGAAAAAGGAACAATCTGAAATGAAAGTTATCTCAAAAAATCCATGGTGGAGAATTACAGTGAGTTTGCTGGAGACAGTGGGAGAACTTATCAACACATCAAAGGAAGCATGCAGATAAGTCAAGCAGTGGATTCATATAGATATTTTTCATTAGATATTTTTTTCTACAGAAACCAAAATTTGCTCAGAAAGAGCCTAGAGAAAATTCTAACCCTTATTAATTTCCAGAAAATCCCATGTTAGTACTCTATAATAAAATGATGGAGTACATTTTTTTGTACTAATAAGATAGCCAGGTGCCTTAGAAGCACTTTTGGGAATAAAATTCCCTGTAGATGCATCAGATGTAAGATATCACTTTTTACCCAGTGTGTTTTGGCAAAATAGTTAGTATTTTTTACAGCTAGTAGCTGTATTTTTTTCCATTGAGATGCAATTGAGATTGTTTGAGTATTGGACTAATGTAGGAGAATATTAGAATTGTAATACTACAAATACTAATGTTAAATAGCCAAGGAGCTTCTTGGCTCAATAAACTCACAATATTTTTATAGGAGATATTGAAGTTAAATTTATTTAAGATATTTTCTACCTCTTCCAACTTGCATGGTGTCTCAAATTATTATTGAAATGTTATGTGGGAGTGTATATTAATTCTTGCATATTGGACTGATCTCCAGGGAATTCTCTTAAAGCAGATCACACTGTAGCTCTTGATAAAATACAGCTCAGAGTTTTACAATTTCCTTTCTTTCAGTATTTCCATTCCCAGTTCAGTTAGTATGAATTGCATGAAAAATAATTTTATCTTGTTTGCCCTTTACCTTGCCTCATAAGAATTCTTCCCACTTATTTTGCATGCATGAAGAACACATCTGTACTTTCTTGTCTGAGCAGGAAGAGTGAAATGGTCCCATCACTTCCTTCTCTAGAAATAATAGCAAAGAAAGGTCAACCTCAAAGTCTCATTTCTTCAGATACCTTTTCTTAAGTTTGATTTTGAGATTTATGAAGCTTTTTCTAACCCAAGAGTCTCTTCCCTCCTACATTATAAACCTCCTAGGAGCCTGCAGTGTCCTGCTGCTTGTACTGCAGCCATGGAAGAGTAATTGCAGGGGTATTGGGTCACAAATATTATTCCTCAGTTTTTTTACACGTTTGGATTACTAGTAAATTTACCTATAGTACTTGCTTGAATTTTAGTTGTGTTTTCATTGGCAAGAGCATTTTATGTTTATTGGCAAAAGAACATTTCTAGCTCATTATAAGCAGTTAATTGTTTTGTTGGAACATTAGGGCTGCTGCACAATTTCCAGTCACCACAGCATCTTCAAGATGCTGTGTTTAAAGCCCAGCTGGTTACTTTGCAATTAATTTTAAGTGAGAATGGTTTGTTTTCCATTATCGAGGCCTTTGCACAGCAACAGGTAGAGTTGGGAGATGACTAAGCATTAGCTAAGCTCAGTGCTGTGTACTGTAAATGATAAGAGAGGACAAGCAGCTTTTTTAATCCCAGACATTTTCATTTAGTGTATGAGAAAAGGCTTGGGACATATTTAGTACCCAGGCAGAGACTTCACTCTGCAAGAGCTGTCTTTTAAAAGACTTGTTTGTCTACTATAGTATCCAATAGTGTTTTTTTTCTTAAAAGGACTTTTCGCACTTAGATGACATTTCAGTTTTGAAGAACTACTACTTTAATCTGCTGAATGTTGGATCATCCCTAAGGGATTTCAGGACACCACTTAAAGTCAGCTTTTATAGATCTTTGATGCTTTATGACTAAGACAGTATCTTGAAGTGGAAAGAATGTCTACAAAGTAGATACAGGGGAAAGAAAAAAAGCTTAGGCAATTCAGAATAGGGAAAGTAACAAGCAAACATATGAATAATTTGAAATATTTGATCAAAAGCTACTGTGTTATTCCTTTAAAAAAAACATTTTCTGAGGATATTATCCTTAAAAAGTATTGATTTATGTTAGGATGCAAACTATTTAAGAACTCTGTAAAGGAATCAGACACATCAGGAAGGTAAAAAGACATGGATTCTCTGGAAAGGACTTCTGCAAGGGTTATGTATTCAAGGGGGACTGCTATATATTATATAAAAAAGAAGTGTTGTAGTATACAAAGTAGTTTGTTGTGTTTTGGTCACTATGTCTTGGTCTGACTGGCCATGATTTTTATAAGGAATTCCAGTCCATTTCATGAGCATTTATCACTAATTTATAAAGACTTGCTTTATGTAGTATGCCTTTACTAGTGAAAAATTATAATTATACTCAAACAAATAGCAAAGATATAAGGAACATTTTTTTCAGTGTGACTTCATCACAGAAAAGTCTCAGAAATGTTGCCATTTTAGACAGAAATCTTCTGCAGGCAGGAGGAAGTAGGACTTTCTGTGCAAAGCAAAGAGTTTGATCTCAGGTGCTTTGCAGGAGCATTGGAAAGAAGAATTGTGAGCGGAAAAGACAAACCCTCCAGCCAGACTTGCACCAAGACGGGATAACATATTCTGCATTTGCAGCAACTAGAGCATGCAGGCATTCCAGAGATGGACA
Source organism: Regulus satrapa (assembly GCA_013396955.1). Classification (NCBI taxonomy): domain Eukaryota; kingdom Metazoa; phylum Chordata; class Aves; order Passeriformes; family Regulidae; genus Regulus; species Regulus satrapa. The sequence continues at coordinate 15,690 of VWZN01007233.1, read as the reverse complement.
GAAAGTCAAACAGTGTCGGTTAGAGTGAACTGAGGGCCCAGGAAACTTTTTAGTTTGTGACACAGGGCTTCTGACTCGTGTGATTTAGGAAGAACCACTCAGTGCTGGCTGCTAGCTAGTGCTGTGAAGGCTTGTGCTCCTCCCTTGCTGCAGCTTGTGCCCTTACCCTGTGCTATCCTTGCTTGTTTCCAGAGCATCAGGGCTTTTAGCACAGCCTGGCAGAATTCCCACTACTCTCATTTTGATTGTTGTGGCATCAAAAGTGATGAAACATACCTGCTCAGTAGGGCTGCATATATGCACAGCCCTTCGTTAAAAGAAAAGCTGTGCTATTAATTTGTCTATCATTACATTGGATTAATAGATAAAGAAGAATAAATAATATATGAGATATGCTACATAAATTTAAAGACCAGTGCATCCAAATTACAATTAAGGGTAAGGTAGAAGACCAAGTACTTAGTGTAGTGCGTCTGGGCTAATGAAACACACACCTCATGCAAACTCAGTAATTTATTGTTAGTCCAATTAAAGCATTAGAAATCTAATCAAAATTCTATTACTAATCTACCTACAATGATGCTAGCATATACAATTGAAATTAGCCAATTACAACAATTTCTCATGTAAAATACAATTGTTGAACACAGATTCCCTAGTCTCTTTTACACACACCTCTAATTACTCTGGGTCAGTAGACAGACAGAGTTACTGTTAAGCAGAATATGATGGGGTAGCATAGCTGTACCATGGATCCAGCATCTGAGGTGCTTTACTGACAGGAAAATGGTGGTTATAGTAGGACTTCTTCCTCATAATTTCTGGTTTCACTTGGTGTTATATTCATGTGTTTGCTAACAAACTTATTTGCTCTTTCTTCAATTGTCTGCAGATTCCGTGTTACCCATTATGCTATTGGTTTTAGCATATATAGTGTGTTTTCCATGTCTTAGATACTTGACTTTTGCTGCCTTTGTTACCTCTACCTCCAGTACTACCCTGGTCTGCAGCCCTAAGAGTTCTGATGCCTCCTGCTCTTTCACTTTTAAGGTCCATTCTGCACCTTGTGCTTGAATTTTTGGAGACCACTGTTTTTCTTCGTCTTTTTTTTGAGCTTTCTTTCACAGTAATGTAGCATTATGTTATCACAATCCAGTCAAGCACACAGCCTCATTCAATGGTAACTCAAGGGGTCATGCCACAAAGAGGAATGCTATGGGCACATCTATTTGTATACTGATATGTTTTAGTAACAACTTGCTATTAATACCTATTAGATGTGGCAGAATCACTGTTATGGAAATCGCTTTTCCAGAGGAGGTATTTCAGTCACTAGAAATGGAGCAGCAATTTAAAAAAGTTTACAATGTGTTACTTGTGTTTATAACTTGTCAGTATGAGTTAGTAACTTCTAGAGCTAAGGGCAGATTTGAACAGTTGAACTCAAATCCTAGTGCACTTCACACATTGTCAAAACTTTGTAGGATTAAATGTGGAGTAATTCTGTTTGAGTGCATTGCATGTGAAAAATTAATTGGTAGGTAGGACTGGGATGTTATTTCTACCTCATTGATTCCAGCTTGCTATTATAACCATGATTTAATTCTGGTCAGAAGCTTAACAGTTGTTTCAATCCATTTGTGTTTTGCATAATTTACACCACCTTAAGCAGGTTGGCAGCAGAATGAGGGCAGACCAATATACTGATTACCAAGCCCTCTCTCACTCAAGATCAGACATTTTGACAGTTACATATTTTACATATTTTAAATATTGTTTGGAATTCCTTAGTGAAATCTGTGGACTGGCTACATTAGAAGAAAGAGCTATAAAAAAAAAAATTCTGGAAAGGAGTAAAACTGTAAAAGGAGAACTGTAAAAAAAAAGACTTCCAAAAGCTGCACTAGAGGAAGATCTTCAAGGTAGTGGACTTTGAGCTGATTTTTCAAAAGGGTATATGATTAAATCTGGCAAGGAGTTCAGAAAGGTTTAATGAAAGATTTTAAGGCATTAAAAAGTACTAAAACTTACAGCAGTTGATGGAAAAATGGTGAAAATAGTGTTACCTAGACCTGGTCACAGAACACTCCCCTGTTATTCTGAGAAATCAGCTCCAAAAAGGCAACCCTTCTTCATACCTCCAGGCACAAATCATCAGTTCTCTTAGTCCAGCAACCAAATATTCAGTGAGCTAATCAAACCTAAAATTCTGATTGAGAACCATGCTGCAAATTGATCATTAAGCCAACGTACCTCATCTCTTACCTCTGGTAGTTCTTTGTTGAACAAGTTCAAAGTGCTCTTCACTTTCAACTTGTCTGTTTGACAAATGCAACCATAGTAAATCCAAAGCAACCAACTGCACTTAATCTCTGTTTTGCTTGGATTTTTTCACAATTTTTTCAGACTTGATGGAGGCCTGCTGTACTTACAAGCTTGTATGCTTTCTTCAGCTATTTCAGCTGCTCTAATAAACTATCTAACATTTGTTTTTCTCTAAAAATACATAAATTGATACAACAGATGTGTTTCTGCTATGCTGCTTGGTAGAGATAGGGATAGATCTTATCTATGGGGATAAGAATGAAGAATTGCATGTGACATAGGGTTTCGGGCCTGCAAGCCTGAGCAATAGTTTGGGAACCCGCATGAAAACAGAAACGTGAAATTTAGAACAAGACTAGGCATTATTGAAATCATCATTATTTAGAGATAAGAGGGCCATAAATGCTCCTGTAGCCAAGGATAAAGGGCTAAAATGGAAAACTTGCAGGACTGGAGTGCTGCAATGGATGGCTACCTGCTTGTCAGAAGGGACAGTCAAGGAAAGAGAGCTGGTGGGGTACCTTCTATGTTAGGAAGTGTTTCAATTGTGTACTATTGCAGTATAGTGGTGATAGAATTGACTGTCTTTAGGGAAGAATCAGGGGAAGGCTAACAAGGCAGATGTCCTGGGGGGAGTCTGTTACAAACTGCCAGGGTGAAGAGGAAGGTGAAGTATTCTGTGAGTGGCTGGCTGATGTTTCATGATTGCTAGCCCTTCTTCTTGTGTGAGACTTTAATGTGCTGAATGTCTTCTGGAAATTTAACACAGAGGAGTGGAGGTTCCTGAAGAGAGGAGGTGTAGGAGGTTCCTGGAGTGTGTGAAAGGGAATTTCCTGACACAGCTGGTGAATGAGCGTACCAGGGCGAGAGCCCGAGTCCTGCTGTTTACAAACAGAGAAGGGCTGGTGGGAGATGTGGAGGTTGGAGGTTGTATTTGACACAGTCACCATGAAATGGGAGAGTTCTCCACTCTTGGTGAAGTAAGAAAAGTGGTCAGAAAAACCTCTACACTGGACTTCCACAGGGTGGTCATTGGCCTGTTTAGGACTCTGGTTCAGAGAGTCCCTTGGGAAACAGACCTTAAAAACAAAGAGATCCAGGAAGGTGGGGCTTACTTTCAAAAGAAAATCTTAAAGGTGCAGGAGCAGACTGTTCCTATGTGTCGAAACACAAACCATCATGGAAGAAGACTGGCCTGGTTGAACAGAGGGCTTTTGCTGGAAGTTAAAGGAAAAAAAGAGAATTTATGACCTTTGGAAGAGGGGGCTGGCAACCCAGGAAAAGGACAACGATGTTGCTAGGTCATGTAGAGAGAAAATTAGACAGGCAAAAGCTCAGCATGAACTCAATTTGGCTACTGCTGTGAGAGAAAATAAAAAATGGCTTTATAAATATATTAACAAAAAAAATAAGGGAAAATAAATATCTACATCTTTTATTGGATGTGGAGGGCAACACTGTCACCAAGGATGAGGAAAAGGCATGAGGTACTTAGGTACTCCATACTTGCTACCAAGAATGAGGAACTTAATGCCTTCTTTACCTCAGTGTTTAACAGAAAGGCCAGTTATCCTCAGGACAACCAGCCCTCTCAGTCGGGAGACCAGGACAAGGATCCCCTGCAACCTAGGAGGAAGTAGTTAATTGTTCTACTCAGACACACATCTATGCGGCTGCATGGAATTCACCTGTGGGTGCTGAGGGCACTGGCAATATGAATTTTTCTTACTCTAGGAAAATTACTGTTAAAAGCCACCACCACAATTTACAGTGTGAGAGTAGTGCTTGTGTGTATAGTAGTTACTTTACTTTTTCTGATCCGTTCATTCCAGAAGCACTCCAGCACTGCGGTCATGACTCTGTACTTACTCAGAGTGAACAGGACCACTGCAACAGCGTACTAAGGCATATGTGTTAATAAAGAAATGTGGTAGTTTGAATATTTTAAGGTAATACCTTTATTTAGTTTTAGATTAGCATCTTTCAATTTGAAAACATTGATATTACTGAGGGCAAGTTGCGCTGGCCTGAAGATAATCTGTAGCTTGGACTTAAGCATTTTGCTTTCCAAACGCACATACTAGTAAACCATACAGATGACTTTTAAAAAACTTTAATTTCTTTTTCGTTTTTTTTTTCCTTAGGTATAGGTTTAAAAAGAAGGATTGTTTCAATATAGTGGTTTGGTTTTTTTTACCAAACTGCTTCTCCAAGGAAAATTTGACATTATTTCAGGGAGCATCCTTACAAAATAAAAGCTTATTTTGCTATCTAGAAACACCTCTAAACAACAAAAAAACCCCAAAATTATTAACAGATGTAAGGTAAGATGACTTTAGGTTCATCTAATAACACATCCTACCATTTTAAGTTATCCAAACTCTATTTAGATGCAATTTAATCTTCGGATTTATTTTCAATGCATTCCTTATGATCAATGGCTTGAACCAGATTATTCATTCAACTGTTCTCAACAGATGCAGTGTATTAGGTCACAAGTTGTCACAAGTCTTGAAGAGTTATATGCTTGTGAATAGGCAGCTTATTCTGAGTCCAGACAAGAAATAGGTGCTACTGGCTAACACATTCACATAAGGTTCTTCCAGGCAGGATACTTGCTGCTAAAAATAGTCTCCATCATCCCAAAAATGCAAGTTTCTTTCCTTCTTAAAGACAATTGGTCTTTAATTACCATGACAAAATGGTTCTGTGATACCAAATTTTACTGCGAACTACAATGCTATCCAGGAGTATTTTGCATTTGCAGTAGGCTCTGGCAATTCCTGATATTTTTTTTGTACAGCTATGATTCACTTCTTCTGGGCTTACACATATTTACTACTTGGCACAATGTGACAGTGACCCAAAGACAAGAGGTAGCAGGAATGCATCTTTTCCATTGGTGCAACATTCATGCCTTGGTTCTGACCAGGATGGGGTTAATTTTTTGCAGTAGTTTGGAGAGGGTATTTCCAGGGGGATGTTTTTTGATACCACATCACCTTTTTGCTCCAGGGGAAGGGGACTCTCTCTCTTCCCAGGAGAAGCGGATTCTCCAGTTTCAGTAAACAGTGGGGCAGATAGAATGGTCTTGTTTATTGTTGGGAGCTTTCTATGCAAATAGTTTATTTTTCTTATACCTTTTGTTATTGTTATTGTTGCTGTTACTGTTTGCTTTCTCATCTCATTTCTGTTTCCAGTAAATTGTTCTTATCTCAACCCATGATGGGGGTGGAAAGGGAAGCAGTATGTGGATTTAGTGACAATGCTGAATTGGAGAATACCATTCCTAACCAACAATCATTTATTACAAGGGGCAGATCTCATTTTGTTATAAACCCAGCACGTGGAGCTACAACAAAGATGAGCAAAAGAAAAGTCTCCCATTTTTGTCATGATTTCCCAAGAGAGAACAGCTGGACTTCAGATGAGGCTCACAATCAGGCTCTAATGTCAAAACCCAGAGGCAGGACTTTATCAGATGGCAACATAAAAATCTACTGGAAGCAATTTGTGGAATGGACAAAGCAAAGCAAGGTTCATGATGGACACGGGCTCTGCAGAATGTCAACACTGGAAAGAGTGACTGCCTTTATATCTTCCATTCTTTTTTAGTCTTTTCATAAGACTTTCCATTCAAACCCTACACTTTTGGCTAAGTGGACTTTGTGCAACTCGGTCAGAAATTTAATGAGGTAGTTTAAGAAATTATACAAAGTCTGATACTACAGTGGCTATTTTGAAAAATGTCTGGGGTGAAAAAGATTCAAGTTGGAAGTAGGGGTATAGTCCTCTGAAATGAATCTTTTCATAGCAGAAAGAGTGTGATGCAGGAAGAGCTGCAAATTCTTCTGTAAATAGGCATCCACATTCTGATATTGATCTGGAAAGGAAGTAGGAATGTCATAGAATATTATGAGTTGGAAGGGATCCACAAGGATAATCAAGACCAACTGGCCCTGCAGAGGGCATCCCCAAAAGTCACACCATGTGCCTGAGAGCATTGCCCTCTCTAGAACTTCTTGAATTCTATCAGGCTTTGTGCGGTGGCTGCTTCCCTGGGGAGCCTGTTCCACTGCCCAGCCACCCTTAGATATCAGGAAAAGGTGAAGAACCTTTTCCTGATATCTAAGCTAATTCTCCCCTGACTCAGCTTCAGGCTGTGAGAACCCAGGGAGAGTATCCCTCTGACTGCTCTGGAGGATGCTGGTCCCCAGGAAAACACTAACTTTGACCGTCACCCATGGAAAAGAGCTTCCAAAAATCTTTAGATAAACCAAAATCCATAAAAGAGTAAGATAGATAATAGAAATTAGTGTAGTGTGTCACTAGGGTGAGATTAGGTTTCAGGGAACGGGGCGTTGTCTCATAGTGCTACTTCTTCTTCTTTAGGCACTCCATTTTCTCTGCAGTGTTATTAGCATGCTGATTGGGTGTAATTTGCCACAGTTTTTAGTTATGTAGATGCAAAATAAATTATAATTGCTAAAGAAAGAAAAATAAGATACATTTCTAAGGTAAATTGGTCAGAGTGATTATAAAAACTGTGCATTTGGTAGCCATTTTTGGTGGTGGGTTTCCCTGAGCATTAAGTTTCATTAGGACAGTGCCAGGTTTTCTGATAATGTATTAATAAAGAAGAAGACTGAGAGCATCTGGAGTCTTCTTCCTGACACAGAACTGAGATAAAAGGGTCTCCCCCAGCTGGGGAGTACCTGAGGGCACTCAGAGTTCAGGGGCCGAATCCCACATCAGGCCATTCCCTTGGGTCCTGTCACTGGTCACCAGAGAGAAGGGATCAGTGCCTGCCCCTCCTCTTCCCCTTTTGAGGAAACTGTAGACCACAATGAGGTCTCCCCTCAGTCTCCTCCAGGCTGAACAGACCAAGTGACCTCAGCCACTCCTTGTACAGCTTCTCCTGCAGATACTTCATCAACCTCATGGCTGTGTTCTGATGCTCTCTAATAGCTTTCTGTCTTTTTTACATTGTGGTGTCCAAGACTGCATGCTATGATAAAGATATATGGAAGATAGATCATGGAAATTCCTCAGCTCTGCAACGTTTTCAAACTCTGCAAAAATGGCAGCTTCTGCTCGGCACTGTCCACCTGTGCCTGTGGCACACTGAGACTGGCAGCAATTAAGATACTGCAGCCTTTGCAATACTTCCTAAAAAAGTAAAGGGGAATCTCTGGGTGGACAACGTTTTTCCAGGAGCTAATGAGAATTTAATGGAAAAAAAGAAATAAATTAGTAGCTTAGAAGAAATATTTTAGAGTAAAAGAGATATGAAAGAAAATAGATGAGAAAATTAAATTACATTTTATTTTATTAAATCAGACTAAATTATAATGATTTTTATCAGAGTAAATAAAACTGTTCTACATGGCTAATACAGTGTGATCACTGAGGTGAAGCTTCACAAAAACATGCAATTCTTTTAACAGCTATTAGGGAAATCAAAGACTCTGACATACAGAATATAATTTGCAACACAGCTGAAGCAGAAGATAATATAAGTATCACCAATCTTGTCAGTGGTATTACTTTAGGAGATACTTTCAAGAGAATGGTTGATTTATTCCAGAGAAGGATCATTCTTAAGAATAGTCATCAATGATGCAAACTAAAGCAGCTGTTTCATCAGTCTCCAATCAGAAGGGTGAATTGGTATTGATAATCATAACGGATAATGGCCTTCCTGAAAGCATATGATAAACCATAGGATAATTTGTCCACTTTCAAAAATAGTTGATTTCACTGTTATTCACTAGAATTTTCTCTGCACAGCAACATTTTTTGCCATGCTAGAATGATGAATTTTCATCATATGCAAATGTTAGAATATGCAAGACGACCACAGAAAAAAGAGTTTGTCTAGGAGCAACAAACCTAACACAAAGGGTCTTCTAGTACTATTTTCTAGAATTGTTTGAGAGGGAAAAGTATTCTTCTCGGGGACATGTTTCAAAAATATAAAATCAAAGCACTTTCATACTGGTGATGCAATAAAGTAGTTTTGAAAACATACCATGAAACATGTTATAAAATATTGGCAGACTTCTGCATTATGATACAGTGGAATATGCATATATTCTTTAGCCTCTATGCTATCCCAATGCTGTTAAATGTTTATATGTTTTATAATATCCACAAATGATTTTGATAATCAACAGTATTTATCTTACACAATCTAGTGAGGACCTGTCATAATAAACTACTTTTCTCCCAATAATTAAACTCGGGATCAATGCTGGTTGTACATGATGTATTCTGACCCACTCCTATGAACATAAATAAATCTATTGACCTGAGAGCTGAGTTTACACCAAGATATATTGTAGGACAGTTCTATCTGATTATGTAGTTAATATTCAATAACAATTAAAATAATTTGAAGCTCAGCCCAGATCTCTGCTTATTTCTCTAGTGAGAAGCACAGAGATACTTATGACTGTGATTTATTCAATTGGGTTATTAAACATTTGTTTCATATATTGTAGTATAGTAACCAATAATTGGAAAATGGAAAAGAAATCTTAAGAAAAATGGAGAGTCAAAAGGATAAATTTAGTGCAACTTTAGAGAATATAAAAGGAAGTAAAATAAAATCTAATATACCAAAAAGCAATCTCTAAATATCTGAGACTTTTGTTACAATTGAGAGACCTAGAGGTCAATTAATAGCAATTGTAGAAGTTCAGCAAGTGACATAATATATTGCAGACAGAGTGTTAATGTTCTGGACAGAATTATTTCACCCTTCCTTTAGATTTGCTGGGGGATACTGTTGCCAAGAGTTTAAATTGTCATTCTGGAGAAAATGTTTTCCAATTATCAGACAGACCAGTCTTCTGAAGAGACCTTTTTTATCTCCTGTGCTTTGCAGATTAAAAAACTTCTTATACTCTAAGGAGGATTGCTCAGGATAGAGTATACTGAAAAGCTACTTTCAACTTTCAACAAAGGCTGAGCCAAGTATCAACTGAATCTTTTTGAAACTGGAAAAAGTACAGACCATAGTCTTTGCCTGCCCCATTATTTTTCATTTTCACATGTCTTTGTCCTCCTGATCTGGCTGGAACACTAAGTGCTCACAGTAGTCAGGTAGAACAGCTGCCCTGTTAGCCTTTAACAAAATAAGACCAGACAGATAATCAAATAGTATTCTCCTGAGAGCAACCTATAAGCTATGGAAATATTCTTATTCTTAACCATTTGAAGGGACTTTTTGTCCTAGCTGGAGACAAGAGGAATCAGCAAAAAGAAAAAATTTCTTTGCTATGGGATTTCAAAGGAGGGGTTAACATATATCAAACATACATTGCCATGCTGTTTTGCTGTGATTCATGCCAGGATTCTACCCCTCTAAAAATTCACTTGGTTTTGGCTACACTGGCAAATACTGGAGTGGAATAGAAACAGACGTTCAGAGACAATTCATTGGTACTGAGCACCCAGCAACCACAGTACGTGTGGTTTGGAGGGGATTTATGTTCAACTAGCACCAATCTAGTTGCATAGACAGAACACCTATCAGTGCTGGATCACAGTATATTCCAGCAATCCTGGTAAGCACATCCAGAAAGGGGCTTCAATCATCTTCATGTAGCTCATGGCCCACTTTTGAAATGAACGCTCTCATTTGCACAGCAGTGCCAATGTAAACCTTGTACATTTGTGCCACTGGGGTCCACTGGGTTGAACTGTGTCAATTCCTTGACAGGGAAAATAGAGCACAGACTGGAGAAGAATTTGAATAGTACTCACCTCCTGCACATGATTTTGGGGTTATCCAAGCTGGATTTAGCTTCCTAAATGAACTAGAGTGCACCTTGCTGTGCAAGCGCCCTGTAAGACTCCTTGCCTTGTCTGCAGCATACGTGTGCCTCACACTCATCAGAAGTACCTCTCTTCTCACTGGTCACCATATTCCTTATCAAAGTCATCTGCCTTCGAGGATGTGTCTTGGCAGATGTTAAATCCAGGTTCCTGAGAAATCCAGGGTCCTAGTCTCTGTTTACTGGGAAATTGGTGGGTGAGGAAGAATCAAAGTCAAAATTGTGCTCTTTGTTTGAAGAAGAGTTAGGGATTGTGGATTTATGTCTTGTAAAACAGGAAAGATCAAAATGTATCTACTTGCTGTTTGTTGGCTCATGTTGAAAATACTAGAAGGTCTAGTGAAAGGCAACAACAATAGTAATAGAGAAAGGGAATATTTGTGGTTTGAAGTTATATTTTTGTACCTAAGCACTCTAGCCTAGTTGCCATAGATCTGTCTACTCTTCAATTTTGTTTTCATCTCATCCTAACTTAAATGGAGAGGAAGTGTAACACGCTCAATGGAAAGGGATATAATTTTATATGCTGTGACACTTCCCCTTGCCCTTCCCCTGGGCACAAAGATAGGCGCAGTCCTCTTCATCAGTTTTTCTCTACTTGAGATTACTTTCCTTGCTTAATTTTTAAGTGCAGCTGAAGATGTGTGTGTGTTAGTAATCATTTTAATGCGTAATGTGAGTGAGCAGTTAAATCAATGTATCAGAGATGAAATCCTAATTAAAATAGTATTTAGTTATGAAAAGTGAGAATTTTAAATTTTATTTTCTATTAAGATATTGACTGTTTCACTGAAAGCAATTATTTTGTGGTTAAATTAACAATATAAAAGCTGCACTGAAGTTTTATTTCTGCGTCTTTCTGTTTCCTCCTGTGGATATCCACCACCCTCAAGTTTAAAAATCCCTTTTAAAAAAGTCAATACCAAAATTTTTGCATTAGGTATCTTTATTTTTGAGATTTTTTAATATTTATTGTAGTACTAGGCTACTATGCTGTTTAAGACAGCTTTTAAAATTTATATTAGAGTAAACAAGCAGATAGGATTAACCATGATGATGCATATTTAAACCACATTTTCTGAACTTTCCTAAGAGGAATGGAACTGTTTTTATTTGGCTTGCAGGTTTTGAATACCGTGTTCTTATGTTTGTGCTTACTCAAACGCAAGGACACAAATGACTGAACTTTCTGAAATTGTCCCTGCCCATGACAGGGAGATTGGACCAGATTACCTTCAAAGGCCTCTTCAAACCTAAAGTACTCTCCGGTTCTATAAATCTAAGGTATGAGGTGCACACAGGAAATTGCTTTGTGAATACACTGTTAAGGTCTACATATGCAATTCAATCAAAATATTGTTATATAAACCTAGCCTTTTGAAGACATGACTGCAGTGATCCTTGAGCTCTTGCTGTTCTATATGCTTTTATTTTGGTGGAGGACAGAACACCATAATAATTTGTTCTTCCATCTCCACATGCTGGATTACCTTGCTCTCAGCAGGGTAAGCGCTCCTTACAGAACCAGATGAGAGCCATTAACTTCCCTCAAGCACAGCAAATGAAGATGGCCCATCCCCTAACTCTAGGTTTTCAAAGCTCTTAAGCACTCAAAATAGTATGCAGGCATTCAAATCTGACATCAATTCTCTTATGTTCCTGTCAGGGAAGTAGCTATATCCAAGAGAAATACAGCAGATGTAGGATGTCAGCTATGTAAAATTTTACATATGAGGGGTTTTAAGTTTCTCTGTGGTCTGGAGCAATTGAATTATGAAGACTCAAAATGCTCTTCAATACTAAGTGTGAAGCCTCCAAGGTGAAAAATACGGTGATATTTGCTGTTTATGTATTAATGTGGAAGATATTTTCCTCCTCCCTTTATTTGGACTTCAGCTTTAAGCATGAAAATTCTTTCTCATGATCTTTAAGATGAATCACAGATTGCAAGTACCTTGTGGTTGAATAGGTGGCTTCTTAACTGGAAATCAAGAGCTTGTGCTAAGTGCCTTTGCTCCTTTTAGAGCGCATGAGGTTACATTAATTACTATGGAATAAAAATCAATAATTACAGTTCTAAGAAATTAGGGAACTGGTGATCTAGCCTGACTGTGTTTTAGAGGTCTTTTCCATTGACCCAATGGAATAATCTATCCTATGGATAATCTATCCTATCTTGCTCTCCTTAAATCTGAAGAGTACAGGATGTTTTCCAGTGAACTTGGGCAGCATTAGGTCCTGAGCTGCTCAAATTAGTGCTTCTCCTTGTTTGTATGGATATTCCTCTGCAGTCCTGGAAAAATTTCAGTTAAGTCTGAATATATGTCTTTGGATTTTCCACTACTAGGCAGCAACACAGCTGACAGCTGAGATGTGATTCTACATTTAGGTACTTATAATCTTTACCAAATTCAACCCATTAATTATTGTTCTTTTTCCGTTTGTCAGCAGGTTATCACTTCCCATTTTATAACTATATCCTACACTGTGATGATTTAACAATATATACACTTTTTTTAGTATGGACTTCACCAATCTGAAACTTTCATCTGCATATTTTTGTATTTCTTCTCTTTGAAACCATTAGTTCAGTGAGTAAACAGTTAAAAACAATAATCTCAAGAGCAGATTTGTAAGAACTCGACTTTCTAACATGGAAAGTTAATTGCTGACAGTAGTCTCAAGCAGTTTCTGATAGATGACCTTACATTCCTACTGACAGCGGAACTATGCAGCTTCTGTAACAAACTCCTGATAGACTTAAAATGGTTTTGAAAGACAGTGAATTATGAAGCTCCATTCTTCTATTGATAGACTCATTAAATATGACTGAAGAAGATAGAAATGTGGTTTTCCTTTGCAGAAGCCATTCCAGTTTGTTCCTCCTTAGTAATATTAGTGATGTGAATCCTACAGTTTTGCTTAACTTTGGTTAATTTGATGGTTTTGAAATTATGCCTAGCAGGTCTGAAGTGATTAACTCCTTTCTTCACCTCAGTGGTTTTTTTTAAAGTTGGCCTTCTTACTTCCAGCATCAGAAGATGTTTTTAACCGAGAATTTAAATACCATTGTTAGTTTAGCTGTGCCAGTACCAAACAGACGAGAAATATCTGCAGGCCTTAGTAACTAACTCACTATGTTGTAGTTTATTGTCCTGTATCAACACCTCCTTCTTTTGGGGCCCAGCTAGGTGATTTCCCCAGTTTTTCTTTGATACTCGCTTTTCTACTTTGTGGTTTTCATTTATTGCTTCTTTTATTTTCCTTAGGAATACAGACAATCTGAATTGATTTCTTTCCCTTCATGTTTTCTTCTGATGGTGAAAGACTTTTTGTTATTTTCTCTTTCCTGTTTGCTTTTCAAAACTTTGATACTTATTTCTCACCTAGTGCTTAACTTAATCATGGAATAATTTCTTCTCTAGAGGGAGAAAGAAAATCCCCCCTTCTTTTAGAGGGATGGATTTCTATCATTCACATGAAAGTACAAGAAAAATTCAGATTTGGGAATACCTGAAACCAGCTTGTCCAGATGTCATCCTTAGTTTTGTGTATCTTGAGATATTTAATTGGTTCTGCTTTTATTTTATTTTTAATAGTACTTCTATGTGTCTTAGTGTTCTCAACCCTGAAATCAAATGAAAAATTCCATTTTCTCACAATTCATGCTACATGTTACTTTAGCTGTAATCTTCCACCTCTTTCACTGCTAGCAAGCTGCTGGATCTACATAGGGGTGAAATTAAGTTTTTAAATAGATGCTCCAAATTGCTCATGTAGAAAGAAGATGTCTTGGAATCCTGTAAGTATGTTTAAACTTCTTATGTCAAATTTTCTCAGTAGTCACTTTAATTGCATATATTTTAGTGACAGAGGGTGGAATTTTATAGACTGGTAAAGAGCTTTAATGATTCCATAAATATCAGAATGCAAAGACATAAGCATTCATTGCATATTTTGCAAAATGGAGTCAGTTTGACAGATCAGTTTATAGTAAACCTAAGGACCATTTTCAGGGCAGAAGGACTTCCCAGAGAGAACGGGACTTGGGGGTGGGTTGTGCTCATTGTCTTGCTGGGGGGGAAAGCAATCCTACTTCTTGAAGCTAGTGCCACCAGCTGCAGCAGAGGAGCTGCTTCTGCACTTTGTAATAAATGAATATGCTCTCCTCTGAGCTCATGCCTTTGCCATCATGCTAGGATGCTGCCTGCTGTGTTAATCCACCAGTAAAGAGACTTCAGGTCATGCAAAATACGTGCCTTTACCGTCTGCCAGTACCCCCAGGACTGGCTATTAATTTTCGAGTCGTTGAATTTTCATTTAATGTACTGCAGCTCTCTGAAGCATAGTGAGTTTCTTCAACCATTAAAGCAGTAAGCTGTATATATAAAATAATAACCAGATGATGATTTTTAAAGAAGACAAAACTGCCTTTCGTGGGAATAACCACTGGATGGGGGCTTATTTACATTTCTCTAGAGTGACAACTTGTCTCGAAGGAGGATGATGATGATGACTTCCACCGAGAACTCGGTGCACAGGTTACTTCCTAAGTGCCCTATAGTAAGCTGCGAAGAAGGGCATCGCCGGGGCCAGGGCTTTGGGCTGGTGACAGCGTGAAGCCCAGAGAAGGAACAGNCGGCTGCAGGGGCTGCGGCTGGCGGGCTGCGCTCCCTCTCCCGGGCACGGACGAGGGGATGGCGTGTGCCCCCTCCCCGCGGCTGGGGTCGCCCCCCTCAGAATCCCCATGGTGTCAGACTAGAGACGCGCAGTCCCCGCGGGTGTCCCCCGGTGCGCATCCCCCGGCGCTTCTGCTCCCGACTGCGGGTCTCCGCTTGGCAGGGCGGACCGGCTGCCTCTCGGAGAGTCGCCCTCTGAGTAGCTTCAAAAATACAAATATTTTAACGTGTATGTGTAGCTTTAAACATATATTTAACATTTTATACATTTTGCCTGTTTATATTTACGTGCATATGTATATATATAAGGTCTGTTTCATTTCCCTCTTCGGAGAAAAATGCCAAATCAATGCCACCCTTTCTCCCAGGCATGTTTCCCTTCTAGTAAAGGAGGCTCCACCTCTGCTAGGGATTGATTCGTCCAGCAGTTTTTAGGATAATTTATGAAGCAACCTGATGAGCCTATTGGGCGAGTTGCTCGGTCCTTGCAGAGTGGGTTCCTACCTGTTTGGGTGTTTTATTTTATTTTTTTTTCCCTCTTCCCTCCCCTCCCCTCCCNGGGCTGGTGACAGCGTGAAGCCCAGAGAAGGAACAGGCGTTATCTGGGCGCCGGCCCCGCCGGTTCGTGCCCACCCGCCCGCACGGCCGGTCGAACGCTGCGAGCGCTCTCCGCCGCGCCGCTCCTCCTGCCTCGGCGGGGCTGCTGCGGGGCACGTCTGCCTACTTTCCCTGCCGCGTCTCCTGAGAGAGACCAGGAGGAGCGAGCAGCCGAGAGGAGGCAAGAAGGGGAAAAGAAGGAAAAAGCCCTATCCTACCCTTGCGCTTTTGCACGCCCCGGCGCGTTT
>VWZN01007231.1:2973-14677 GCA_013396955.1 Regulus satrapa | reverse complement strand
CAAAGTGCATCCTCTTAAATTAAACATCAAAGCTTCTTTTTATCTCATGTTTGGAGGAACTAAATCTCCTCCAAAACCATGGAAAAGGTGAGTTCACTGCACTATTAGCTTTAATGTATGCAAAGAATAATTATGAATTAAAGAGATTAAAAGAACCTAAATCCTAAAGAGAGTTTTGGAGCATTTGTGAAGTGCCATCCTGAAAATCATTTGGCGAACAGATTCAAGTGTAAATCACAGAATGTGGTCCTTTATGTCATTATGCTGACAAGTGGTTCTTCAGTACTGAGTGGTATCCTGGAGAGCCAAAAATGTTCCAGTAGGATTTCCCCAGTTACAAACATCTTGTAATTGGATTTCCAACTTGCCTACAATAAATAACAAATGCCAGAAGCTAGAATTTCTGTTTTTACTGTATTCATGTGTTAGTCTTTTTAATCAGAAAAATATTTGTACTAAAATACATGTTTAGTCATAATTTTCTATAGTGCAAACTATTATAGAAATAAATAATAGTCCCAGTTACGGAAAGTTACAATTAAAAATAAATGCTTGATTATTTTTAGTGTAGACAGTGCAAGTGGTGCCACAACAAGTGGTAGAGGCATAACAATTTTTTAACATCTCAGCATCTGTTTCCCAAATCGATTTCTATGTCATAACAAAATTGCTGAAGCTATTGAATGAATGCCGAGAATGAACACAATTTTTCATATAGTTAAGTTCCAAGGTAAGATTTTCAATTTTTCATTAGTTAGGAAGTAGCTGGACTGAAGTAGTATTTAGCTGTATGGTAGAAAGTCTGTGAAAAAGAACAAAATATAATCATTAATTTACCAGTGTTTAGACAAGAGACATAGCTATTTCTTCTGCTTCATTTTTCTTCCCACCAAAGAAAGTGAAGTAAGAATATCTCGGTTTTGTCTATGAAACTGTTTCTCAAATATCTTCATACCTCAGTTAATAACATGTGGAAAAGCTGTGCTTCCAGAACACAAGATCCTACATCAATCAGGGAGAAATCTTTAAAGTTTAATTGCCTCTGGGGAAATCCACAACATCTGTGTGTTTGTGAGTCAGTGTGATGTTCTTGGTGATACCTGTTGGTCCCTTTGGGGGAAGTCAGAGACTCTGAATAAAGCACTTAATTACTTTATTACTTTCTGATGTTGCAGATTTAATTTTAATATTATCTTTAAAACACTCACAGAGGAAATTTACAGAAATATTGGCTTGCATCTGGCTCAATCCCTATACAGTGTTTATCTTCATCAGTAAAAAAAAAAGGTCACTTTTGTAGAGTAAAAGCTGTCTGACAGAGTTCTGCCAAACAGAAGTTTATCCTTCACACACATACTCTATTTTGTTCATAGAAATCATGTGGGTGAATTTCTTTGTTTCTAGAGATTTTTAGGTGGATTGGTTCAACTTTTCCAAGTTCTTTCTAAAGGCTCTCAAATAAATTACAATTACAAGGCTTTGGTCTCCTGCCTGGGGCAGGACTGAAATGTTTGAGGCTGTGCTCCCAGATTTATGTCATATGGTTGATAACAGTGAGTGAAATAATGATTTTATGTTTTCATAATCATGTGTTTCAAAAATTAATGAAATCTATTCACAGAATCGCAGCAGTGAGTGGCAGTAAGCCCCTAAGCCAAACAAACATAAGAATGATGCACCACACCCAGAAATATTGAGCTGGTCCTAGCTATATAGATCTTCTGCAAATCTCCAGGTCAGAAATCAGTTAATCAGCTCTAAAAATACTGGTGGATCAGAGTTGAAAAAGGCAAGATACTGGTTACATCATCATGTACACTTATGACCACCAGGAGATAGGTTCTTTGAAGCCAGTTCTAAATGCCAAAGTTCAAATAGAATAAAATACTACCAACAGTCACTTACTTCAATTAATTAAAGAGTTGTTCCTCAATATTGGTTCACTCATGTCTATTAGCAATTAATATAGGGAATTTTCTGCTAAGGAAATGAGAGCTAGCGATGATACTGCAGAATGGGTTTGTAGAACATACAGTACATCATCACATCCTCTGTACTATCTCCTTTGATTTATGAAATTAAGAAGTAGCAGCTCAACCTCTCATTTTTTTAGTCACTGCAGGAAAGCTTATCCTTCACCTTAGCCCCCTTTCTCCTCATTTAAAACATATCTGCTACCTTTGCCTCGAGTTGTCAAATGTTTTTTAATGGGAAATATATTTTTTTGAGAAATAAATATCACAATCTGGTACTGCAAAAAATGTTTTGAATATCTAGTATGGACAGAAATCTAGCTACTGCTTACCATGCTTTGAAGACCCAGGGTTTTGTCATCCAAAATGGCATCAGAGCTTTTTGTACAGTGCAACAAATATTGTATTAAAGTCTGGAGGATATGTTAATATACTATGTTAATATATATAAAACACCAAGAATTACATTATTTCTAGTAAGTCTGCTCTACACTGATAAAAACCCACAGCCTTAAAGGCATTAATCAACTAAAAAATTATTTTCCCTAAACTATTTTGTCCATGTATATCTGAAAGATAATTCCCCTGCTAATTCTATATAATAGTTTGAAGGCCTTGCCTAATGGCACAATGGCATGTTTTCGAAATGAAAAAAATAACATGCAAATTAGAATGAAATTACATTTAAATACATTCATAATATCTAAGTATTTGCACTTCATGTAAGTGAAGTTCTGGGTGACTGGTGGAGACACATGCAGCCTTACTGTCTAAATATGCGCTACCAGTCAACATAATTTAGTCAAATGTCACACCAAGATGTGCAAGATGTAACTTTTAAAGTAGCTAGTAGTTCAACAGACTGGAAAGACAATTGTTGATATACCTCTTATTAATTGACTGAAGAGAATATTACATTTAGATGTTAGTTCTGCTGAGTACAATGTAATTGAATCCAGAATACTTGTTAAATAGAGAAAAAAAAAAAAAAAAANAGTAAATTAAAATATTTAGATTCAATGAAAATAATATCTGAACTAGACAACTACAAAAAAACCCCCAAAAAACAGGCAGATAAATGTAAGCTGAGAGGCTCATGGAAAAGGTAATTTATCATTAGTCTGTAAAGATTATAAACAAAGAATCAAACCCACAAAACATATGCCTGAATTAAAATAATTGATATCTTCATCATTATATATTATTAATTGCAGAAGTAATACAGTCTTGGTGTTTACTATATTGTGAAAGACCTAAACTAGTCAATAAGTCCATATCTAGTGTTTTCTGGAAAGAAGATAGAGCAGTAGCACTTATAACACATTAGGATCCTCAGTTTTCAACCACTTTAACCGCAATTAGGACAAATAGCCAGTAGACATAGAACAAATTAACAAGTCTGTAGTGGAGAAATATGAAGGTTTCTTTTCCTTTAAGATTTTTATGACATAGTCATCTGTATGAGTTACTTACTCATACCCTTTCTTTATTGTATTAAGTGAAAATTAAAGATAACAACATACAAGAGAGACAAATTTCACTACAATCATAACAACACTGATGCATAAAACAGAACATGCAATAGAAACAACATCATATTAAGGGTGTTCTTGAGATAAGAAATGTTTCAAATGCTGCATATTAATGAATTAGATTGGCTTACCTGAATTACTCATTACTCCTCTTGGTTGCTTGATGGTATTAAATCAAGTGAAGGCACCACCAAATTTCACAAAAGGAATGTCTTTCAGTCTGTTTTTTGCTTGTTTATTTGTTTTGGGTTTTTTTGTTTGTTTTGTTTTGTGGGGGTTTTGTTTGTTTGTTTGTTTGTTTCCTTGGCTGAGTACATTCAAGGACAGAGAGATTTGTTTTTTCTCAGGAGTCACTGTTTCAAAATTGTAGAATTAAACATGTAAAGGAGATGGTGCTAATGATCCCTAGATTAGGATTATCTACCACATACCTTGTTATGTTATTTTAGTGTTTTCCTACCTCCTAACTAAAAGGCTTTGCTTATAGCAAATTATGAGATTTTTGTTACAAAATTAAGCTGGTTGCTCCTTATTATTCAACTAACAGAACTGGAACAGAATTTTTTGTCACCTGCACTATAACCCACTCTTTGGATTTTTTTTTTTTTTAATGCTTTAAAAAACTCTTATTTATGTCCAGCTTTAGTTTTTAGTTTCTCCACCAACAAATATACAACTTCACTGCATCCCAGAAGCAGTATTTTTTTAGACCTCTGCTTCTTTCTATTGTTTTTCTTGCAATGTTAGGCAGTAGTATATATTATTTTGCAATGTAATTATGCAATCATTATTTAAAATTTTAACATAATTTAAGAAAAAAAAAATACAAAAGAAGCTCAGAACCAAGTCAGACTACTAGCACACTCAAAAAAACACCCAGTTTCAAAAGGAAACAGGTGAAGATTCCAAAATAAACTTTAGAAAAGACTCATCAACTTTTTTCCAATAAGGTAAAAAGGTTTCTAATCTCCAGGAAACTCGTGGATTTTTTTTTTTTCTTTTAAAATGAGAAACTATTGTTCTATTAAAAAAATTATCTATTTGTGCATATTACTACAGTGCCCATAAGCTCAGTGCTTTTACTAATCCTCCCTTCTACTGCATACTATAATTAAAACGCAGAGTACAAGGTCATTTAATTTACAAAGACCATAGCAAATGAGTGTAAAACAAGAGACAACTGACAGATAGGGAAAGACAGGAAAGTACAAGGGAATAATGGGGCAATACTAGACACAATGATAGGCATCAGACTCAGCACATAATCATCTTAAACAGTGTGAGCCATTTTATATTTATTTTTCTTTTAAGTAGGTAATACTGAAGTTTGTATTTTTAAAGAAAAGACTAGAAAATGATGAGGGAATAAGAAACCATTTTCTGGATATTTTATGAGACTCACTTCTGAGTCTGAGCTACAATCAGCAGAAGAGAAAGATGATTGTTGCACAAGGGAACAATTGGATTACAAAAAAATGGCAACACATGCTGGCCAGAAGCTGGAGGCAGTGTCTCAAAGCCAAATGAGTAGGAAGATGTTGGAAGCAAATAGGTTTTGAAAGGTTCTGAAAGTAAAGGCAAATTGAGAATGTCTGATACAGCAGAAGAGAAAAAAAACCCCAAACAGATATGAGTAAACCTCCATTCAATTAAACAGCTTTGCTTTTTAGAGGAATTTTCCTCTACTATCTGTATTTTCAGGTTAGTGTCTTCATATACACTATGTACACCATATCATAATCTAAAAATATTTACTTGTTCCAATTTGTCTGAGACATGATGCTTAACTACATGTAACAGAGGATATTAACATAAATTAGTAAAAAGGGGACACCAAAATGCTCCAAAAAAAATTAAAAAAAAAAAATCAATTGCATTCTTTATGCTGTTCATATTAAAACTGCTGAGCAGATTGCAAGGAGGTGGCCAAGAGCAGACCAGTGTAGCCATATTCTGCTCCCTCACTATGTTGTTGTCTATACACGGTGTGTTCAGAGAAGTTAGATAATGACTGTTTGATATTCACTCTACATGAAATACTGCCCCACAAGCCTGAGATGTTTTACTGAATAACATGGAGAGCTCCAGAACAGGAATCCAGAACACAAAAAACCAGCCTGGCCCATAGCATTTGCTATTGCTGAGAATAAACACCACTCTTCACATATAAACAGTGATTGAAATACATTTTTCTATGATTCTTCAAAAAGGTCCCCTTGACTATTCAGCATTTGTTGTTTGAGTAGTCTGTCCTTTGAAATGTGCTGCAATGAAATGAATGTTCCTTTTCAAGGTTACTTTGTCTGCAGATTACTGCTTAGCATTAAGTACACCCGTAGCATAGAAACTCTCCAAGGTCTTTAGGCCTTCTAAACCTCACTCAATTCAAGCTTTATTTCAGAGCCAAGTGAAGCTTTGTTGGACTTTTCTTCCATGTCACAAATATTGCAGCTATGGGAAAATAAGCAGTTTTGGAAACTTAAATATTAGGGTACCCAAGTCACATTCTCTTTAAATCTTGTCTTGCACTGTTACAGTTTTATAGTCAAAAAACTCAAAATGTGAAGAAATTTGAATGTGCACTTTAGTTTCTGTGGTTCTATTTCATTTTCCTATTAGACCTCCTCTCTCTCCTTTCATTTCTGAAGATTACATTTTAATAATGAGTTATCCAATGTCATAAAAAGTTGCTTGAAGGAAATAAATATCTTTCTGTATTATCTCTCAGCCTTTTTAAGCAATTATGGCATTTACCTTTGGATAAGGATGGGTATTTAAAATATTAATACTTAAATAATGAATTTTAAATACATAGATTAATATTTTATCCTGGACAGCTAAAAGACTTAGGGATTTTTCAGGTCTAAGATAAATTAATACAATTTTTTTTCAGTGTGTTTTTCAAACTGACTAGCATGTCACAAATTCATAAACCAGACTTCTTCTTCACAGGAAATGTTATTATTCAATGTTAAAGCCCTGAAAAGGCTTTAGCAAATGGCTAATGCCATTGCCAAATGAATTTAAGACTTGAAATGCTTATGGTAAACATTTTCAAAATTTTCCTTTCTGCCTCATAGAAGATGGCAACTTCTTTATAACTTCTTTATAACTCAGTTATATTCTTAACTGAGTATAAAATTACATTTAAAATTTCCTTCATTGTGCCAAAATCACAGAAAAGTCAGTAAAAGCTTACAGGTTGTGAAAAGCTTTGATTTTCTGAAAGTATGCATAGTGGAAATAAAAATAGCTACAAAAACCTACAGTTTTTAATATACATTTGCCCTTTGTCAATTTAATTGAAGAAAATAATGTCAGGTGTGGTAAAATATGTTAATACAAATTTTATTCACAGAATCACAGAATATGTAGAGTTTGAAGGGTCACACAAGAATCACTTTCTTGCACAGGCTTGGTGTTCCAACCACTTTACTGGGGAACCTGTTCCAGTGTCCAAACACTCTCTGAGTGAAGAGCATTTTCCTAATATCCAACCTAAACCTCCGTGACAGAATTTCAGGCCATTTCCTTGGGTCCTGTCACTGGTCACCACAGATAAAAGATCAGTGCCTGCCCCTCCTCTTCCCCTCACAAGGAATTGTATACTGCAGTGATGTCTCCCCTTAGCCTCCTCCAGGCTGAACAGACCAAGTAACCTCGGCGTCTCCTCATAGAGCCTCTTGTCAAGGCCCTTCACCATCCTCATGGCCCTTTTCCAGATGCTTTCTAATAGCTTCATGTCTTTCCTATATGGTAGCAGCCAAAGCTGTACAAAATATTCAAGGTCCGGCTGCCCCAGTGCAGAGCAGAGCAGGACAATCCCCTCCTTTGTCTGGCTGGTGTTGCTGTGCTTGATGCTCCCCAGGACAGAGCTGGCCTTCCTGGCTGCCAGGGCAATGCTGACTCATGTCCAGCTTGCCATTGACCCTCGGGTCCTTTCCTGTAGCACTCCTTTCTAACATCTCATTCCCTAGTCTGTATGTACATTCAGGATTGCCCCATACCAGGTGTAGAATGCATCACTTTCCCTTGTGGAACTTCATACAATTGGTGATTGCCTAGCCCCTGAATTTTTTGAGTTTTCTCTGCAAGGTCTCCCTGCCTTCAAAGGCTCCTCCCACTTTTTCATCATCTGCATACTTGCTTTATAGTCCTTTCAGTGCTGCATAAAATTCATCAAGATATTGAACAATACAGGGCTGGGGATGGAGCCCTTTGGAACAACACTACTGACAGGTTCCCAGTTTGATGTCACCCCATTAATTGTAACTTTTTGCCCAACATGTGAGTCAGTTGCTCACCCAACACAAGATGTATTTATCCAGCTGTGTGCTGAAAATTTTGTCTAGAAGGATCCTGGGAGAGAAAGTATTGAAAGCTTTGCTGAAATCAAAAAAGATTACATCAATGGGCTTCCACTGATCAGCTAGGTGAGACACCATGTCATGAAAGGAAATCAGATTGGATAGGCATCACTTTCCTCTCATAAATCCATATTGTTTGTGACCAGTTACTGTGTTGTCCTTCAGGTGTTTTTCAATACCTTCCAGAATAACATTCTCCATAACTTGGTGAAGCACTGAAATGAGACTGGCAATCCTTTATTTTCTGCGGTTTTCCTTCATGCACTTCTTGAAAAGTGGGACAACATTCACTGGCTTTCAGTCAGCTGAGACCTCTCTGGATCCCCAAGACCACTCAACAATCACTGGGAGAGGTTTCACAATGTCATCAGCAACTATTTGAGGATTCTCAGATGAATCCCATCAGGCCCTATAGATTTGTAGGACTCCAGCTGGAGCAGCAGATACTGCACAATTAGAATCAACTGGGAGCAAATCATTGCTGCAGTCATGGTCTTCCAGTTCAGGGCTTTAGGAAACCTTTGGTGCACCATCTGTACCAAAGGAACAGGAAAATAATCCATCTAACACCTCTGCCTTCTCCATGTTTCTGTTTGGCTGGGAAGGAGAAAATTGTACATTTTTGCTGCTTCTTCATGGTACCCTATCACCTTTGACATTTTTGCAGGGATTTTGCCGAGCTGGGAATGTGGGTAAGAAGAGGTTAAAAAAAAAAAAACTTAAAAAATATATATATATCTGCACCATAGAGTTTCTACTGAAACTGTTTCAGCTGTCAGTCATCAGGGCTACTAAGGCTAGATGTGCACCCTTCAGGCAGTTTCATGACTGCAGCTCAAAATGAGCCCTGTCTAAGCAGAAACATACAATTATTCCAATCAAATTATTCCTAGGCTATACAATACAAATATCCAGCTTAATTTGAAAGATGAATTAATTGAAGGATTATTTTCCTTTTTATTTTTAATAAAGTATTCCCGTGTAGTATACCCACAAAGAAAAGTTAAGCACTTGACTTTCATGTTAGAAACTCCAAAAGGTCTTTTAAACATTTCTTATTAAAATTTTAATAAGAAACAGACTTCATTTCAGCTCTTTACTTTTTGAGGAGGAAGTTTTTAACACTGCAAATCAGCTCTTACATTAACACAGAATCAATATATAAAAGTGGAAAGACAAAAGTGATGCTTTGTCAAAGATTTCTTTATTTTCTTTTTTCCTCTTGCACAGATTAAGATTGATTGAAAGAACAGTTCAGCATGAATTTCTCTGTATTGCTACATCTCATGGTGATGCTGGTTCAACTTTGGCCTTGCTATCCCAGCACGCAGAACTCCAGCACTCAAAACACAGTTCAGTCTTTCACAGCAGTTCGAAGAGTGAAACGTGGCTGGCTGTGGGAGCCTTTTTTTGCAACTGAGGAGCTGATTTCACCAAATCCTGTGTATATTGGACAGGTATGATAAGTAATCATTCAAGGACAGTATAAGGTTAGATTTAACAGGCTGATTAGCAGCTTCTACCCTGACTTGGAAGACCAAATATCTCCAGTGGTGTGGAAATAGCAACAAATGCAGAAAGAGGAGATCAGGAAACTGCAATAAAACAGTACTAGCTCTCCTTCCCTATGACTTTACTCAAGGTCAAAGAAGCCCAAGAGCTGTAGGTCGTGGCAGTACCAAGCACCTTACTTCAATAAGGACTGCTGTAAAGGAAACTTCACATGCATGCTGTTACTAAAACTAGTTCCGTACACAGCAGATAAAGGTATAAAGCTGAAAAGTTCCTTTCTTCCTTCTGAATGGAAGTTAAGGACTCATTTATCAACATATGGCAATTTGTTTGTACTATTTTTGGCACCCCATCAAAGCAGTCATAGTGAGTGTAGTGTAGTTTACAAACAGTATTTAGCATGATTTTCTATTACACTAAGTAGCAGCTGATTTACCCCTCATTAATTTTTAATGAAGCTGATTAATACTAAATCCTTTTACCACTGAGAAACTACAGGAATCTGCATGGTTCATTAGATTAATGTAGGTTTAGCGCAACAAGCAATTATTTTTCACCCTCCTTTAAAAATGTGCTTTAAGATAATTGTCTTAATGAGGGTTTATCTGCCCCCTTCTCTCTCTGCTTATCATTATTATTTATTTATTATTATTATTATTGCATGCTAGAAGTAATTTTAATCTTGAGATCTGGTTTTCTTTTCTTTAAGGCCCTTTTTAGAAGAATGAACCAAAATAAGTTTAACTGCTAATTAACTAGCACTAAAATTTAATTGGGCCCAAAGGGTGAAGTGCTCAAAATTCATTAATTACTTTTTCACAGTCCTTTCAAAGTAGTTACTATGGAAGCGTGATGTCTCATTCTACAAGAACAATGAAGACATACTGTCTATTTTTTTTAAAAAACTATTATTATTTTTCCAATACCTTGAAAACAGTTTCCTGCAAAGAAACCTCATAAATGTAATGTATTTTCATGATCTCACTTTTTTATTTCTCACAGGTTAACTGGGGATTTTATTGAAGATTATTGTTAATATATTGCAGTGAGACCATTGTCTGATAAGACATGTTTACTCGTGTCTTTTTGTTGAGTAGAATATGCGCTGCTTTCAGCAAATGAAGTGGTAGTCTATGATCAACACATGAATTTTTAGTAATTAAGGCCCTGAAGAAAACTGCATCAACGCAAATACAAAGGTAGACAGTCTCTGCTTTTAAATCACTATTCCATATCAAAATCTTTTTACAGTCAGAACTAAATTTTCAAATTTCATTTAACATACTCATGACTCCTTTTCCATTATCAAGATTAAGAAAAAATAAATGTGTCCATCAGCACTGCAATGGCAGATACAAAAGGATGAGTACAGAAATACTTGTTCTCTGTTCTCATTTACAATGGTAAGACTATTTATTTTTGTTCCCAGCCTAAGAAACAAGAAAACTGAGAACTTTTGCTACTTTTTCTCAGCAAATGTCATCTGTAAGGGACCTGCTGTTTAACATGTTCAAGGTCATGAAATTTTTTGTGGATAAATTATTCTGAGTGAAATTGCTAAACACAGGTTATGTCTTAGCAGCCAGTCAAAGGCATGTTTCCAAACCCTAAGGATTTGACCTACTCTGTGGTCACATCTGAGCCCCATGTTAGCTTAAATATCTAGATATAGATCACTTTTCCCATGTTGTAGGTTTTGTGATAAGGTAACCAAGATATATGGATAACAAAGAATCTGTGTTATGTCTTAGTGAGACACCAAATTTGAATGGTGTTAAAATGAGTTTGACCAGACCACTTACAAAAGGGGTAACATGGCCAGTGTTTAGCACACAATCATTTATGTTGTAAATATTTAAATTGTTCATATTTTACATCGTTCTAAACTCACTCAGACTTGAAAATTCTGTCTTTTGTACTGGCAAGGATAATTAACTCTGAATATTTTAGGCCTTAAATACATTTACAGAACTCAGAGTAGGAACTGAAAATCACTCCTTATATCTCAGAGCAGTATCCCTGTCACACTCCGAATAAATTATCCATCTGATGCATGCAGACAATTATGCATTATGAAAATCTTAAAAGGCATAGGCATTTTTCCAAAGAAAAGTTAAAACTATTTTTGCAACTTCAAAATCTATTACATAATATTTGAGTAGATCCAATAGGGAAATGTTACTTTCTGGTTCTGCAGCCTCACAGTTTATGGTGACCTTTAGGGTTAATAATCATAAGAAAAACAGTGAGATAATTAAAGTCAACATTTAGATAGATAATTTAAATTTTAAACATGTTGCTCCATAAGACAAGCAAGTTG